>CM064481.1:30415728-31006138 GCA_032716605.1 Paralithodes platypus
ATGAAGAGAAAGTTGAGGGGCAAGGGAAAAATGTGACGCTTTGGCTTCCAAATCTTGGTAGATTGGGAGGTCAAACCACGGAAGAGACGCCGTCACTTGAGATCTAGAAAATATATAAGTTAAAGGAACAGTCAGAGTAAGCTATGGGTATGGCAGAGATAGCTCAGTTCTCACTCTGATAGACCAGCCCATCACCACATGACTAGAACCCAATCTTCTCAGCATCAGCTAGGAAAGGCCCTAGAAAGCCGCCTTTGGCGGGGGGATAGCTCCCCTATTTCAACCCCTTTCGGGGTTGGGCACCCACCCTTATATCGGTGGCTAGCTTCCACTGATCAGGCATAGTTCCAGACTGCAAGGATTTATTGAATAACAATGTCAGTGGTTTGGAGAGCTCATCCTTAGCTTCCTTTAGAACTCTAGGTGAGATTGTATCAGGTTCGGGTGATTTATTTACCTCGAGTTTATTTAAAAATTTCAATACTTCTCTCTCTGTAATGGTGATACAGCTTAGAACATCAGAATGATCAATCTGAATCGGCGATGCTGTTGGGATATCACTGAGGTCTTCTGTTCTAAAAACTGATGCAAAGAAGGTATTGAGGACATTACTCGATCATTTGTACTTCGTCTTTGGTGTATTCTCCATTTTCATCGACTAACGGTCCAACAGTTGAAGTAACTACTCTCTTCTTGCTGATATAACTATATTATTCTTTCGGGTTTGTTTTCCTTTGATTCACAACATGTAACTCCAGGGTCTTTTTATTTTGCTTAATTAACTTTTTGGCTTTGCGTCGTAGTTCTACAAATTTCACCCGTTCTTTGTCATTTTGAGAGAGAGAGAGAGAGAGAGAGAGAGAGAGAGAGAGAGAGAGAGAGAGAGAGAGAGAGAGAGAGAGTGTTTGAGAGTGAGAGAGCGAGAGAGATAACACGCCACCGGATACACCCTTCCTCTCACAAGCTGTCATAAATGTCAGCTGTTAACAACTCCTTGGCTGCAAGAGGCTTTTCTTGAATTTAATAATATCGTCTTCAGTAAAGCAAAATAAAAGTTAGTGGACAGAGGGAGTTAGCAATGATAATAAGTAAGGAGGATAAGGTTTGTTTGCAGTCCCCATAAACGTAGTAAAACACATATATATATATATATATATATATACTGTATATATATATATATATACTGTATATATATATATAACAGTAAAAAAATGGCCAGTCAAGAGGGAAAATATAAATAGGATGGAGCAAAATTAAATGAGGATGGTGAGATGCATATGTGGGTCTGGTATGAGAGACAGAACCCCCAGTGTGGAACTCATAGGGCGCTTAGGCTTTGAGAGTATTAGTGAGGAGATGCGTAGGAGTAGGCTTAGATAGTATGGACATGTGGAAAGGATGGAGGAGAATAATTGACTTAAGAAAAGCGAGTTTATGAACGTGGAGGGAATCGCAAGGAGAGGTAGACCAAGACAGACGTGGAATCATTTTTTTTTTTTTCTATGTGAGTGAGGGAGATAAAAGGCAGAACTGCCTGTAGCGAGTGCCTCCCCCATATTTGAAAGAGTGACAGGGCCAAAATCAAGGGACATTCGAGACAAAATGCCTGGACACACGGAGTTTGAAGCAATTTAAGTCATAGGAAGAGGGAAAGACTGATTCTGGGAGAAAGTTTCAGAGCTCAGCTGTTGAGCTGGGTTGGAGAGTTGCACAGAGTAGGGGTGGGATTGTGTTGCAAGACGGGTGCTACGTGCTCTACGAAGAGGCGGTGGTATACACTGAGAGAGCTCTGAGGAACACTGATTATTATAATTGCGGTAGAATAGTGAGAGAGATGCAATATTGCGGCGAAGAGAGAGGGACTGCAGATAATTGGGGAGTGGACGTGAGTTAATGAGACGGTAGGCTTTCTTTTCTACTTTGTCTAGAAGTGCTATGCGAGAGGATCCTCCCCACACGTGTGAACAATACTCAATACATGGACGCACTGTGCCCCTGTACAGAGCAAGAAGCTGCGCAGGGGTAAAGAACCCCTGGAGGCGGTTGAGTACACCCAGCTTCTGGGAAGCTGTTTTAGATAGAGTGGTAATATGATCTTTCCAAGAGAGATCAGAAGAAAAAGAGACACCAACAATATTTAGAGAAGATGAAGGATAAATTTGTATGTTGTTGAAGAGTAGGTCATAGTTTTCTGGAAGGGAGCGACGAGTAGACAGATGGAGAAATTGAGTTTTGGAAACATTGAAAGTAACAAGGTTTTCTCTGCCCCAATTATAGATAGTAGAGAGATCAAAAGATAGGTGTTTTATGGCCTCCTTACGTGAGTTATGGAGTGCCTTCTGTGAATAATTTTGTGGAAGGCAAGTTGAAAAATTTAATATAGAGTCATCAGCATATGAGTGAATAGGGCTGGAGGTGCAGTTGAGAAGGTCGTTAATGAATAATAGGAAGATAATTGGAGATAGGACAGAACCCTGAGGAACACCAGAGTTGATAGGTTGAGGAAGTGAATGGTGGCCGTCCACAACTGCAGCTATGTAATGGCCGGAAAGGAAATTGGAGACAAAGGCACAGATGGAGGGATAGAAACCGTAGAAAGGGTAGTTTGGAAATATGGGATTTGTGCCAGACTCTATTGAAGGCCTTCTATATGTCTAGCACAACAGAAAAAGTCTCACCGAAGTCCCAAATGGAGGATGACCGAGAGTTAGTAAGATAAGAAAGAAGATCACCAGTAGAGCGACCCTTAAGGAAGCCATACTGGCGGTCTGAGAGTAGGTTATGGGAAGATAAATGCTTAAAACATTTTGAGGCAAGAATAGTGTAAACAACATTAGAGATGCAAGAAATGAGAGAAATTGGAAGATAGTTGGAGGGTTGAGAGCGGTCACTCTTCTTTGGGACAGGTTGAATGAGAGCAAACTTCCAGCAAGAAGGAAAGACGTTAGAGGAGAGACAGGGATGGAAGAGTTTGCCTAGGCAGGGAGTCAGCACGGAAGCACAGTTTGTTAGTACAACAGGAGGAACACCGTCCGGACCATACACCTTCTTAGTATTAAGCCCAGAGAGGGTAGAAAGTACATCTTTAGAAGAGATTAGTATATTAGGCATAAGTAGGAGAAAGGGGGGTGGAGAGGGAGGAGAGGGTAGGGTAGTTAGGTTAAGTTATGTCAAGTTAAGTTATGTCTTTAAATTAGCACTGGTTTGGTTGACTCAGGTTGATTTGGTATTGAATAACAGCAACTGATTTAAATGGTCTATTGGTTGAATCGTCCGGGAACCACTTTGATATGCTTCTGTTGACCCCTTCAGCACGACCACGCCTTTTTACCTTTGATTCTGGCCAACATTAGACGATTGTATGCAGCTTAAGAAAAACGTATGTAATCAGAGAGTTTAATGAGATTATATTCTGATAATATTCACCCCTTTGAGTCTTGAAGATAAATTATAAGCTAATCGTCTAATGGCAACCAGATTATGATGAAAATTACGTCATCGTGCTGAAGGGTTTAACCCTTTCACCACCATGACGTAATTTGCATCATATATTGTTTACCATTAGACGATATTCTTCAGTTTGTAAGCTACCTCTACGACTCAAAGGGGTAAATACGATATCAATTATCCCTCTCAATAACGTTGGTCCTTCTGAAATTGCATAAAATCGTCTATAATTAGCAAGAAAGAAAAGTAAATGGACGTCATGGTGCTGAAGGGGTTAAGGTTAATGTTCACTTATAACTAGAGCAATAACCACAGTATAAAACATGGAGCTATAGTCTATTCACAGTAAGTAGGCGAGAAATCATGACCTCTATCCTCTGTAACTCAAAATCGACTAGAGTAATCGAGCTAATATGTCTACCATTTGGGAAGGGTCAGCCAGAGAATAGGTGTGGACATGTACAGGCCATTTGCTCTAGCCCTTTTTGAGTTACAGAGGATAGAAGTCATGATTTCTCGCCTACTTACAAGGAATAGACTATAGGACGCGGCTTTTGACCGTGACTATACTCGATAAAAAAAATGCCACACCCACCTTGAGAGAAGAAATACAGAAGAGTCGAACACTTTCCTTCCCTCACACCGTCAGACAAACACTCTTAAAATGGCCTGTACGTGTTTTGCAGTTCAACAGACCAAACTGAACGTGTGTATATATAAAAATAGCCTCGCGATAGTTAGGCTGGAGAGTTAGGGTGTCGCTACAAGTTACCGCCACTCCTCCTTTGTCCTAAGTGGTGTAATATGTTGAAGGTTCGCTTTAGGAGTACAGATAAAACAACAGGATACAGTTGTGCGTGTGTGTGTGTGTGTGTGTGTGTGTGTGTGTGTGTGTGTGAGATTGTGTGTGTGTGTGTGTGTGAGATATTGTGTGTGTGTGTGTGAGATGATTGTGTGAGATTGTGTGTGTGTGTGAGATTGTATGTGTGTGTGTGTGTGAGATTGTGTGTGTGTGTGTGTGAGATTGTGTGTGTGTGTGTGTGTGTGTGTGTGTGTGAGATTGTATGTGTGTGTGTGTGTGCGAGATATTGTGTGTGAGATTGTGTGTGTGTGTGTGTGTGTGAGATTGTGTGTGTGTGTGTGTGTGTGAGATTGTATGTGTGTGTGTGCGTGTGCGAGATAGTGTGTGAGTGATTGTGTGTGTGTGAGATTGTGTGTGTGTGAGATTGTGTGTGTGTGTGTATGTGAGATTGTGTGTATGTGTGTGAGATTATGTGAGTGTATGTGCGTGTGATAGAGAGTGAGATTGTGTGTGTGTGTGTGTATGTGTATCTTGTCCATCTTTATAATAACAAAAATACTTTTTACATAAGAACATAAGAAAATGGGAGTCTGCAGAAAGCCGATTGGCATTCACAAGGCCGATCCCTCTCACACCCAACCCTAATTATAAGGCCTAATTATAGGCCACACACACTAGATTTTACAAACTGTGTGTGTGTGTGTGTGTGTGTGTGTGTGTGTGTGTGTGTGTGTGTGTGTGTGTATCTTGCCCACCTTCATAATGACAGACTTTTTGATCGTACAAAGTTACAAACACACACACACACACACACTGTATTTTACAAACTGTGTGTGTATATAAATTCTAGCTTGGCAATGTTAAGCTGATAATTCTTATTAATGACATGACATTTCCGCCTATTTTTTCTTAAGCGAAAGTAGGAGGAACACACACACACACAATGCAGTTTACACACTGTGTGTGTATGTATGTGTGTGTGTGTTGCCCACCTATATAATGACAAGGACTTTCTTTTCACACACACACACACGCACACACACACACACCTACACACACACACATACAAACACACACCTACACCCCTACATACCTCCTCCATCAAGCTTATCAATAACCCACTATAATCCATTAAAACCCGCTCTCAAATCACCAACCAGACCAAATTACCCAATATAATTACCCTCATTAACTCGTTACATAACGGAGAAATCATCGAAAATATGTTTAAAAAATAATTATTCGAGCGGTGTATGGCAACACCGCGCGCGCTGAGTTGCCAGGTTTTGTTTTTGTGAGGTCAATATTGGGGAGCCTTCGCGGGTTTTTATCTTACAAGAGCATGGTTACCGATGACAAAAACACAAGGCAGAGCTCATCGAGACCATCAAAAATCCCTATCTGATCTTATAGCTAACCCAGGACCTAGGAAATTAAAGCCTCATTAGTTTTCAGACTTTAAGGGGAGGTTTTTAGTGTTTCCTAGACCTCCATCAAGCTTAAAATGAAGTCCCCTAGACCCCCTTTCAAGATAAATGTTTACATTTTTCGGTAGAAAAATGTCCTGGCCGAAGGCCGATTCCTCTTAAATTACAGGCTCGCTATCGCTCGCCAGGAAAAAATCGAGACCTAATTGACAGGAAAGGTCTTAAAATTGACAGAAATGGGGCGAAAGTTCATAAAATCGCCAAACTAATGGGTCTAAAGATGAGGGAGAAGGTGGTCTAGAAAAGCGACTTGTCTCCCCTTAACCCGTACAGCCCCAGCGACGCGCCTGACGCGTCGGCGATGTATGTAACGCACAGCCTCAGAGACGCGCCTGGCGCGTCACCCTAATTGCGCCGACCATAACCTCAGGTGTAGCCACTCAAGAGGGCTCAGATTTGTATGGGAACTGTGTACGTATCCCACGCAACCGTGCCGATGGTTGAAAACTCTCAAAGTCCACGTGCGTGCGCGTGAGCGCGCAATAACCTGGTTTTTTTGGGTAATTGCCTTCAGTTTTTTACTCTTGTAAAATACGTTTTCGGGGGCTCTGTAGGACCATTCTTTAAGCTTTTTGAGCGGTTTTTCTTGGTTTTTCCTTCATTCCTAACCCATTCGCTATTGTTTCTGGAATAAAACCATTTTTTGAAAACCGGCCGGGTTCTGGTGAACAAACATTACAAAACTAGCCGGGGCTGGACGGGTTAAAACGTTCAGCCCAGGACCTAGGAAATTAAATACATATCAAACCTCTTTGCCCAGAACCTTAAGGAGAGGTTTTTAGTTGGTTTCCTAGACTTCCATCAAGCTTAATATGACTCCCCCTAGACCCCCTTTCAAGATATATTTGTACATTTTTCGGTAGAAAATACCGAAAAATTTCCCGGCCGAAGGCCGGTTACTCTTAAATTACAGGCTTGCTATCGCTCGCCAGGAAAAAAATCGACACCTAAATGGCACGAAAGGTCTTAAAATTGACAGAAATGGGGCGAGAGTTCTTAAAATCGCCAGACTAATGGGGTGAACGTCTTAAAATCTCAAAAGCAATGGGGCTAGACATGAGGGAGAAAGGGGTCAAGAAAAAAGTCCCTCAAGTGGAAGAGAATCTCCCCTTAATGATCTATCAGCACACATAGACCAGAGATTACCTGCTGATCATCACATAATAATAATAGTGGTGGGTGGGTGGGTGGATGGGTTGGTTGGTTGGTTTTCTGGTCGTCCCACCCCTTCTCCCTCATGTTTAGCCCCATTAGTTTTCAGAGTGTAATAAGACGTTCAGCTCATTAGTTAGGACTTAGGAAGGACGTCTACCCATTAAGGGGTATCCATTTGGCCCCATTCAGCCAACTGTTTTAAGACGTTTATCCCCATCCAGGTGTCGATTTCTTCCTGGCGAGCGATAGCGAGGCAGTATTGTATGGCAAAATCAGGCTTCGCCGGAGACATTTTTCTATCGAAAAATGTACAAATTTAGACTGCTGTCAAAACAAAAATGTATATATGTTGGCTCGCTACCGCTCGCCAAGAAAATATTGACACCTGGATGGGGGTAAACGTCTTAAAACCGTAGGCTGAATGGGGCCGAATGGATACAAGCTAAAGAGAGAGGGAGAGAAAGAGAAAAAAACACGAGGTGGGCTCCCTTAAGTGAGATATTTGGAAGCCTATTAATTGCTGGAGGCCTCTTATTAATTGCTGGAGGCCTCTTATTAATTGCTGGAGGCCTCTTATTAAACGGAATAAAATCGTCTAATAGTAGCCAAAATAAGACTAAAAAAAGACGTCGTCGGTACAGAAAGGGTTAAGATAGCAAGAGGGGCATAACATATTCCAAGGTCATCCATACATGAATATTAAGGTTATAACTCACTCTCTCACTCTCTCCCCTTCTTCTTCTTTGCTATCCTTTCCTTCCACTTTCCCCCTTAACTCCAGTCTTTGTATTGAATTTCAGCTACGTTTGGACTATTTTATGAAGCTTAGAAAGTCTAAAGAGGATATATTTAGAAGCCTGTAGCCTTTTAAGGGGAGGTATTCAGTTTATTCCCTAGACCTCCATCAAGCTTTAAAATACGCCCCATTGACCCCTTTTCAAGATTAATTTGTAAATTTCCCGGCTGAAAGCCGGTTCCTCTTAAATTACAGGCTCGCCAGGAAAAAATCGACACCTAAATGGCACGAAAGGTCTTAAAATTGACAGAAATGGGTTGAAAGTTCTTAAAATCGTCAAAATAATGGGGCAAACTTCTTAAAATCTCAAAAGCAATGGGGCTAACCATGAGGGAGAAAGGGGTCAAGAAAAAAATCCCTCAAGTGGAAATCTCCCCTTATTGGGTAGACAACAGACGTCCTTCCTAAGTTGAATAATATGGTCTAATAGTAGCTAGATAAGACTAAAAAATACGTCGTCGGTACAGAAAGGGTTAAGATAGCAACAGGGGCCATATCATTTACCAAGGTCATCCATACTTTAATATTAATGTTATTCACAGAGCATTCGTCCCTGTGTGTGTGTGTGTGTGTGTGTGTGTGTGTGTGTGTGTGTGTGTGTGTGTGTGTGTGTGTGTTGTGTGTGTGTGTGTTGTGTGTGTGTGTGTGTGTGTGTGTGTGTGTGTGTGGTGTGTGTATGGGTGTGTATGTGTGTGTGTGCTTGTGTGTGTGTGTGTGTGGTGTGGTGTGTGTGTGTGGTGTGTGGTGTGTGTGGTGTGTGTGTGTGTGTGTGTGTGTGGTGTGTGTGTGTGGTGTGTGTGTGTGGTGTGTGTGTGTGTGGGTGTGTGTGTGTGTGTGTGTGTGTGTTGTGATGTGTGTGTGTGTGTGTGGTGTTGTGATGTGTATGTGTGCGTGTGTGTGTGTGTTGTGTGTATGTGTGTTGTGTGTGTGTGTGGTGTGCGAGTGTGGTGTGTGTGTGTGTGTGTGTGTGTGGTGTGGGTGTGTGTGTGTGTGTGTGTGTGTGTGATGAGTTCAGTGTGTGTGTGTGTGTGTGTGTGTGTGTGGGTGTGTTGTGTGTGGGTGTGGTATTGTGTGTGGGTGTGTGTGTGTGTGTGTGTGTGTGTGGTGTGTGTGGTGTGGTTGTGTGTGTGTGGGTGTGTGTGTGTGTGTGTGTGTGGTGTGTGTGTGTGGTGTGTGTGTGTGTGTTTTGTGTGTGTGTGTGTGTGTGTTGTGGTGTGTGTGGTGTGTTGTGTGTGTGTGTGGTGTGTGTGTGTGTGTGTGTGTGTGTGTGTGTGTTGGGGTGTTTGTGTGTGTGGGTCGGTGTATGTGTCTGTGTGTGTGGGGTGTGTGTGTGTGTGTGTGAGTGTGTGTTGTGTGTGTGGTTGTGTTGTGTGGGTGTGTTTGTATGGGTGTGTTTGTGTGTGGTGTGTGTGTGTGTGTGGTTGTGTTGTGTGGTGTGGTTGTGTGTGTGTATGTGTGTGTGTGTGTGTGTGTGTGTGTGTGTGTGTGGGTGTGTGTGTGTGTGTGTGTGTGTGTGTGTGTGTGTGTGTGTGTGTGTGTGTGTGTGTGTGTGTTCGCTTTATGTAACTTACTCTAATTCTAGCTCTATAACTCGAATGCTCTCTCTCTCTCTCTCTCTCTCTCTCGATTCAGGCAACACCTATCATCCCTTACCAATATATTGGAATTTTTTATTTTTTTTTTTTTTTCTATGTGATTGAGGGAGGCAAAAGGCATAACTGCCTATAGCGAGTGCCTCCCCCATAGTTGAAAGAGTGACAGGGCCAAAATCAAGGGACGTTCGAGTCAAAATGCCTGGACACACAGAGTTTGAAGCAATTTAAGTCATAGGAAGAGGGAAAGACTGATTCTGGGAGAGAGTTCCAGAGCTCAGATGTTGAGTAGAAGAAAGTTTGAGAGTAACGTTTCACTCTTGGGTTGGAGAGTTGCACAGAGTAGGGGTGGGATTGAGTTGCAAGACGGGTACCACGTGTCCTACGTAAAGGAGGTGGTATGCACTGGGATAGCTCTGAGGAACACTGATTATTATAGTAGCGATTAGAATAGCGAGAGAGATGCAACATTGCGGCGGAGAGAGAGAGATTGCAGAGAGTTGGTGAGTGGACGGGAGTTAATGATACGAAAGGCCTTCCTTTCAACTTTGTCTAGGAGAGCGGTGTGAGAGGAACCTCCCCACACATGTGAACAATACTCAATACAAGGGCGCACTATGCCCCTGTACAGAGCAAGAAGCTGTGCAGGGGAAAAGAACCCCCTAAGGCGGTTGAGCACACCCAGCTTCTGGGAGGCTGCCTTAGCAAGACTGGTAATATGGTCCTTCCAAATGAGAGCAGAAGAAAAAGAGACACCAAGAATATTGAGAGAAGATGAAGGGTTGATTTTTGTATTGTTGAAGAATAAGGGATAGTCCGCTGGGAGATCCTGACGGGTAGATAGATGGAGAAATTGGGTTTTGGAAGCATTAAAGTTAACAAGGTTTTCTCTGCCCCAATTGGAAATAGTATTTAGATCAGAATTTAAGAGTTCTATGGCTTCATTACGTTTGTCGTTGAGGGATTGCTGGCTGGGGCGTTCTGAAAAACTAATGGAGTAGTGTAAGGTTGAGTCGTCTGCGTATGAATGGATGGGAATTAAGGTACAGTTAAGGAGATCATTTATAAAAATTAGAAAGAGAATAGGAGATAGGACAGAGCCCTGAGGAACACCGGAGTTTATAGGGTGAGGAAGTGAACAATGGCCGTCCACAACCGCAGCTATGGAACGGCCGGAAAGGAAATTAGAGACAAAGGCACAGATGGAGGGATAGAAACCGAAGGAGGGTAGTTTAGAAATTAAAGATTTATGCCAGACTCTATCGAAGGCTTTCGATATGTCTAGTGCAATAGAAAAAGTCTCACCGAAGTCCCGAAAGGAGGATGACCAAGAGTTAGTAAGATATGAAAGAAGATCACCAGTAGAGCGACCCTTAAGGAAGCCATACTGGCGATCTGAGAGCAGATTATGAGAAGAGAAATGCTTAAGAAATTTGGAAGCAAGAATAGTTTCAAAAACTTTAGAAAGACAAGAGATAAGAGCAATTGGACGATAGTTGGAGGGTTGAGAGCGGGCACCCTTCTTTGGGACAGGTTGAATGTGAGCAAACTTCCAGCATGAAGGGAAGACGTTAGAGGATAGACAGAGACGAAAGAGTTTGCCTAGGCAGGGAGTCAGCACGGAAGCACAGTTTTTGAGAACAACAGGAGGAACACCGTCCGGACCGTACGCCTTATTAGTGTTAAGCCCAGAGAGGGTAGAAAGTACATCTTTAGAAGAGAGTAGGATATTAGGCATAAGTAAGAGAGAGGAGGGCGGAGAGGGAGGAATAGCACCGGAATCATCCAAGGTGGAGTTTCTAGCAAAAGTTTGAGCGAAGAGTTTAGCTTTGTCAGAGGAAGAAGTGATGGTTGTGCCATCAGAGTGGGAAAGGGGAGGGAAAGACGAGGAAGAGAATTGTTGGAGAGGTTTTTGGCTAGATGCCAGAAAGCTTGGGAAGAGCTAGAGTTGGATAGTTCAGTGCATTTATTATTGATGAAAGAGTGTTTGGCAAGTCGAAGAACAGATTTGGCTTGATTCCGGGCAGAAACATATGAAGAATGAGAGTCTTGAGTTTTAGGGCGTCGGTACCGTTTGAATGCTTCCTCCTTATTGCGGACAGCAGTAGAACAGGCGTGAGTAAACCAAGATTTTTTAGCATTAGTCTGAGAGAAAGAGAATGGACTGTATGCTTCCATGCCCGATAGGATTACCTCGGTAATGCGTTCAGCACTCTCCGAGGGTCCTCGGCCATGGAAGCAGAAATCATTCCATGGGAAATCAAAGAAGTACTGCCGAAGAGCCTCCCAGTCGGCAGCGCCAAAGTGCCACAAGCGCCGCCGGCTAGGAGGATCGGGTGGCTGTACTGGAGAGATAGGACAGGTGATAGAGATAAGTTTATGGTCGGAGGAGCCCAAAGGAGAGAAAAGATCGACAGTATAAGAAGAAGGGTTAGAAGTTAGAAACAGGTCAAGAATGTTGGGCCGATCTCCGATGCGATCCGGGATACGGGTGGGTTGCTGAACTAACTGCTCTAGGTCATTTAGGATAGAAAAGACGTAGGCTTGTTCACCAGGTGGATCAGTAGTGTGAGAGGAGAGCCATTGGCGGTGGTGAACGTTGAAATCTCCTAAGATGGAGATTTCTGAGAAAGGAGAAATGGATAGAATGTGTTCCACTGTAGAGTTTAGATAGTCAAAGAATTTCGGAAAGTTGGTAGAGTTAGGGGAAAGATAGACAGCACAGAAATATTTAGTAAGAGAATGACAGGAAAGTTTGAGCCATAAAGTTGAGAATTCAGAGGAGTCAAGTTATGCTGAGTGAGTTTGTCAAAAGTAAACACTTTTGACAAACTGCCTCATTGTAGGCTAATGTCAAAAGTGAGTGCACTAGGTATCAATACAGAGGTCACAAATTGGATAACAAGTTGGCTAACAGGTAGACAACAACGAGTGGTAATCAATGGTGTTTCATCTGAGTGCACTCCATCACTTGTGGAGTTCCACAGGGATCTGCCCTTATCATATATGTATTATCATATATCATATATGTATCATATACAGTATGTCAATGATATAAATATTGGTCTGTTGAGTGTGATCTCCAAGTTTGCTGATGACATAAAGCTTAGAATGAATGTGAAAGACCCCAAAGGGGTTGAACAGCTGAGGATGGACCTCAACAGACTGGGTGAATGGTCGGAGAAATGCCAGATGTCTCTAAACTTGAAAAAGTGCAAGGTGATGCATATCGGCCAAGCAAACTCTAAGTCAGGCTATTCGCTAGTGGGAATGCCTCTGGAAGTGATTGACTTGGAAAAGGATTTGGGTGTTCTGATCAGCAGTGACCTAAAGTTTTCCAAGCAGTGCATTGAAGTAGAGAAGAAAGCTCAGACATTATTGGGCTATATTAAAAGGAAATTTAAGTATAGATATATGGAAATAGTCCTCACACTTTACAATGCTCTGATACGGCCTCTCCTGGAGTTATGCTGTTCAATTCTGGTCTCCAGCACTCAGGAAAGATATAGAGCGACTGGAAAGAGTACAAGCTAGGGCTACAACACTTATTCCATCAATTAGAAGACTGAGCTATGAGGATCGGTTGAGAGCTCTTGATCTCTTTCCGTTGGAGACACGCAGACTACGAGGTCAGCTCATTGAAGTTTTTAAAATACTTAATGGGTTTGACAACGTGGATTATAGCAAAATGTTTAGCCTCAATAACACGCAACCATGGCTGGAAATCAAAATGTAAAAGGTTCAGCACTAGTATTTGTGGAAACTTTTTCACATATAAGATTTGTTCTACCTGGAACAAACTTCCCTCAGAAGTTGTAAATAGTTCTTCAGTAGAGCAATTCAAGAAGAGAGTAGATAGTATTGTGCACTCTGTAAAGAGTGTAGCCTAGTGCACTAAACAGTCTCTCTCCTTCCACTTCCAGTAGGCTATCTCCTCTGAATGAACCGCAAGGTCTCTGAGATACTAACTATTCCTTGTAACTCTCTCTCTCAACCAATCAATGCCCATTTTCTACTTCCCAAACTCGAAAGATAAGGAGACACTGCGGCAGCGATACACTGTGGAGATCAACAATGGGGAAGAGGAGGAGGGGGTGGTGGAGGAGGTGGTGGAGGACGAGGAGGAGGAGGAGGAGGGGGTGGTGGTGGTGGAGGAGGAGGAGGAGGAGGAGGAGGAGGAGGGGGTGGTGGAGGAGGAGGATGGTGGAGGGAGAGGAGGAGGAGGAGGAGGGGGTGGTGGAGGAGGAGGAAGGAGTAGTGGTGGTGGTGGAGAAGGAGGAGGGAGTGGTGGTGGAGGAGGAGGAGGGGGTGGTGGTGGAGGAGAGGAGGAGGAGGAGGAGGAGGGGGTGGTGGAGGAGGAGGAGGAGGGGGGTGGTGGAGGAGGAGGGGGTGGTGGAGGAGGAGGAGGAGGAGGAAGGAAGGAAGGAAGGAAGGAAGGAAGGAAGGAGGAGGAGGAGGAGGAGGAGGAGGAGGAGGAGGAGGAAGGAAGGAAGGAAGGAAGGAAGGAAGGAAGGAAGGAAGGAAGGAAGGAAGGAAGGAGGAGGAGGAAGGAAGGAAAGAAGGAAGGAAGGAGGAGGAAGGAAAGAAGGAAGGACGTGAGGGAGATATGGAGGGAGGAAGGAAGGAAGGAAGGAAGGAAGGAAGGAGGAGGAGGAAGGAAGGACGTGAGGGAGAGATGGAGGAAGGAAGGAAGGAAGGAGGAGGAGGAGGAAGGAAGGAAAGAAGGAAGGACGTGAGGGAGAGATGGAGGAAGGAAGGAAGGACACTTAGGAAAGGAGGGAGGAGGAGGAAGAGGGGGAGGAAAGGGAGGAAGAGGGGGAGGAAAGGGAGGAAGAGCAAGAGGAGGGAGGAGGAGGAGGAATACAAAGGATTTACAAACTACTACAGACTTATTAGGAATTATAGATATCTAAGCTACTAACTACTAGGTAAAGAAAATGATGGTAAAGCAGGAGGGAGGGAGGGGGTCAGGAGGAGGAGGAGGAGGAATAGGAGGTGGAGGAGGAGGAATAGGAGGTGGAGGTGGTGGAGGAGGGGAGGAGGGGAGGAGGGGAGGAGGAAGGGGAGGAGGAGGAATAGGAATAGGAGGAAGAAAGGAAGGGGAGGATGAGGAAGTGTAAGCAAAGGAGAAGAAACAATAACAATACAAACATGAAATAAAAAATAAAAAGAGAAAGAGGGAGATGGAAGAAAACGGGAAGAAGACACCTACATTGCTATAATTTGCATAAACTACTATACCCTGTCTCTTTCCAGTTGGCGGTAAATTGTCATGGCTTACTCTTGATATTTGTTTACCTGTTATGAAGATTGTGTAGTGTAATTAATAGGTTGTTAATTATCAAAGCTCGGTATTAATGTGATGGAGAAACATTGTAACTGCACATTTTCCCATTAACTGTCTAGAAAAAACCGACACCTAAATGGCACGAAAGGTCTTAATATTGACCAAACAAATGGAGCGAAAGGTCTCAAAATCGCCAAACTAACGGAACGAACGTCTTAAAACCTCAAAACTAATGGGGCTAATCATGAGGGAGAAGGGGGTCCCGAAAAACCTAATATATATATATAGCTCCCCTGAAAGTGAGATCAATGAATACGAACTGATCGATTACATTGATCACTTGATTATCACGTTATGGGTGGGTGGAGAGAAGATGGGAGGGAGGGAGGGAGGAAGGGAGGTAGGTAGAGAGGGAGGGAGGGAGGGAGGGAGGGAGGGAGGGAGGGAGGAAGAGAGGAAGGAAGGTAGATAGGTAGATAGGAAGGAAGGAAGGTAGATAGGTAGATAGGAAGGTAGATAGGTAGGTAGGAGGGAACGAAGTAAGAGAGGAAGGAAGGAAGGTAGATAGGTAGGTAGGAAGGAAGGGAGGGAGGAAGGAAGGACTGACTGACTGAAGGAAGGAAGGAACGAAAGAAGGAAGGAAGGAACGAAAGAAGGAAGGAAGGAACGAAAGAAGGAAGGAAGGAACGAAAGAAGGAAGGAAGGGAGGGAGGGAAGAAGAAAGGGAGAGGTAGCTACCATATATATCCTTCCTAAGCTTCATAAAATGGTCTAAAAATGTAGCTGAATACAACAAAAAGACGTCGCCGGTACAGTAAGGGTGGGGGGGGGGGGAGGGGTACACAAAGGGAGGGGGGGGAGGGAGGCGAGGGGGGGTATAATATGATTTGATTCCTTTAATTAAGAGAAGTACAAGTGTTACACCAGTATCATAATTGGGAGAGGTATAATAGTTATATAGGAGGGGTAGGAAGGGAAGTAAGGAGGAAGGGGGGGGGGGGAGGGTGTACGATGAGAGGAGAGGGAGGGGGGAAGGGAGGAAAGGGAGGAGAGGGGGGAGAAGGGAGGAGAAATAGGATAGAGGGAGGGGGATGGATGGGGGCCAGTACTCTGAGGGGGGATGAGATAGGGGACAGGAAGGAGGGGAGGGGTGTTACTATGAGAGCAGAGGGAGAGAAAGGATAGGGTGGGGGGGGGGGTATAGGGGGGAGGGGATAGGAGGGACGGAGGGAAGAGGGTACTATGAAAGGAGAGGAAGGATAGGGAGGGGGGAGGGAGAGGGTGGGGGTTACTATGAGAACAGAGGAGAAAGGATAAGGTGGGGAGGGGAGGGGGGAGGGGAGGGGGGAGAAAAGAGGGAGGGGGAAGGAATAGGAAGGGAGGGAAAGGATTGGGAGGGGGACGAAGATAAGAGGGGGGGGGGGGAGGGGAAAGGGGTACTATGAGAGGAGAGAAAGGATAGTGAGGGGAGGAAGATAGGGGGAGGGGTTACCATGAGAGCAGATTGATTGATTGATTCTTTATTGAGAAAGCATAAATACATGGGAATACATAATTACACGTCTCAAAAGGGCAAAGGTGATAAAACAGTCTTTTACCCTACTCATATTATACATGTACAATATAAACACAAACATGAATACAACATTTAGTAATTTTTTATATGGGCAGAGGAGAAAAAGGATAGGGTGGGGGGGGGGGGAGGGGCTAGGAGGAAAAGGGGAGGGGGGGAGTACTGTGAGAGGAGAGACAGGAAAGGAGGGAGGGGGTGGGGGGAGGGAGATAGAGGGAGAG
The DNA here is from genome assembly GCA_032716605.1 of Paralithodes platypus. Taxonomy (NCBI): domain Eukaryota; kingdom Metazoa; phylum Arthropoda; class Malacostraca; order Decapoda; family Lithodidae; genus Paralithodes; species Paralithodes platypus. The sequence goes on from CM064481.1 coordinate 30,432,089, forward strand.
GTACTAGGAGAGAAAGGATAGGGAGGGGAGCAGATAGGAGGGAGGGGGAGAGGAGAGAAAGGATAGGGAAGGGTGGGGTGAGGGGGGAGAGAGAGGTAGGGGATAGGAAGGAGGGAGGGACAGGGCTAGGGAAAGGATAGGGGAGAGGGAGGGGGGTCTGATGTAACCGATTATTTCTGGTTCGTACCGCCAGGCTGCAAGAAGTAAATTAAATGAGTCATAGCGTGTGGTGTTGTTGTTGTTGTTGAGAGAGAGAGAGAGAGAGAGAGAGAGAGAGAGTGATTGAGTGAGAGTGATTGAGTGAGAGTGAGTGTGAGTGTGTGTGTGTGTGTGTGTGTGTGTGTGTGTGTGTGTGTGTGTGTGAGTGAGTGAGTGAGAACGTTTGAGTGAGACTGAGAACGTTTGAGTGAGATAAAGATATTGAAGTGGCTCAAGTACTTTTACGAATTATAAACTTGTGGAAAATCCTGTTCTAAATAACTTTCCATTAACGTTATAAGATGGCGCTAATAACCTATACAATATTTATTATTATAAGTAGGTCACAAATCTTGACCTCTATCCTCTGTAACTCAAAAAGGGCTAGAGCAAATGGGCTGTAAATGTCCACACTTATTCCCTGGCTGACTAGATTACTTTATAGTCTTATATGAGATCTATAGACAAACGTGAGGAATTATGTCGCTAGATGCCAAATTTGTTGCTAGATTGAAGCAAATACCTCTACACCTAGCAACTAGCAGTTGTTGCTGTTCCCCAGGCTGTCTGACCGAGCAGCCCCAAGGTCCTGAGCAAGGCCAAGGCCATAACTGAGCGCCCCCACAGAACCCTCCCTGCTTACCATTAACCCTTTCCCTGCAGGTGACGTTCTGGAATGCATAGGCAATTTACAGCAATTTCCAGGCATTAAAAGCCTGTAAAAGCCATAGAAATCGAGTGTCAGTGGGCGGGAGCGTGAGGGACCTCCGTCCGACCCTCAGAGCAGCCAGCCGCTCACTGAGGGAGGCTGTGGTCTCGCACGGGTGTCTCGACAGTGTTGCCGAGCGAGCAAGTGCTAATAATTAGCGAGTTTTCCCAAATGTCTATGGCATCGCTGCGGGTGAACCCTGCCACCTACGAACCTCGTTCTGGTGTCATTTTGAAGCTATTTTCGCCTAGTTTTCGGCAGAATACAGTTAATTTAATGCAGATAATTGATTAATCATTCAGGAGTGCCTGAATATGCCCTAAATAGCGCAAATAAGCCCGCAGGGAAAGGGTTAATAAAGCCCAGGTGACCGAAGCCACTCCACTGCATCTATGGGTGGACTCTGGTGTAACTGTCAGGGTTACCAAATCAAGTCTGTTAAGAATAGTAGATAAATGCCGAACATAGCGAGAATAACGGTAAAATCTCTACAATGGCATAAATCTCCAGAATATCGCTAGAAATGTTGCTAGATGTACAAATTTACCGCTAGATGGAAGTAAATTGTGGTGGCGTTGTGTGTGTGTAAGTGTGAGAGTCCGAGTGTAGGGGGTGAGACAGTGAAGCACGGGAATGAGATGGCTTCAGAGATGGGGTCGTTTCGGGCCATGAGTGAGCACCGTGCCTCATGTGAAGGCAAGATGGCAGGTGCTCGTTATACTCTACGTGCTTCACATGTCTCACTCCCTAGACTGGAACAAGACCTCACGGGCTTCACTGTTCATTGTAAAGCGGTGAATGTTAAGGCTCTCAGCCTATGCCCGAGAGGAAGTAAGTTGGAATATAGAAAAAAAAAAAAAAAAAAAAAAAAAAAAAAAAAAAAAAAATACCTCTAGATCTGGCGGGAAAGTAGCTAAATTGACCGCTTGCGAGTTTCAGGGTATAAAGAGTTGGAGCCGTAAACATCGCTATTAACCCGGGAACTGCGGGGAGACTCTTAAGAGTTCCCCCGGCGGACTGCGGGGAGACTCTTAAGAGTGAGTGAAAAAAAAAATCAACTTTTGACATCGAAAAAAAAAAAAAAAAAAAAAAAAAAAAAAATTGGCCCCTGGGTCATGCAAAATCTCAGTCCTCTACCTCCCCTCCTTCCCTCCTCTCCTTCAGTTATCACCTATTTTCCCTGTTATTCCCTTATTCTGAGGTATATTTTCGTGCTAACATTAGCGAGTTGCAAGCAGGGTGTTGTCATCACTGATGGCACTGTGCGAGAGAGAGAGTATCGATCGACTGTGTCTCAGTGGCCTTGGGGGAAATTGGCGGGAAAGCAGCTTGCCTCACCCATACATTATACAACTCGCGGGCTATATCTCCGATTTTGACCATCCAAACGCTGTTTTCACTCGTTTTATTGTTGTTTCAGGTTAATACCTTTATAATCAACCCATAATAGGCGCATATGGATAAGTATTAATGCTAGAATGAATATTTTAGTGACGGAAACACCTCAAATACGTCAGCACAGGGGGACGTTTCCAATTACCCCCATGCGCATTTCAGAGGTTAAACAGAAACTCAATAATGATGTAGGTTTCTAATGGATAATAAGTATGATCAATTTGGTTTTATGTATTTATATATGTATTATGACCATATTTTAGTTGATAATTCTGCTAAATATTGATGGCCACAGCTCCAACTTCCTTATAGACCGAAATTCGCGCAAGTGGTCAATTGGCAACACTGCGTCTATGGGTGGACTCTGGTGTAACTGTTTCCACCTGACAACTTGGCAAGGATTTTGGTCCCAGTTTGGACAATGTACAGTTGGCCACATAAGTTATGATCCACGTCGTGATCTTATGTATGAAAGTAAAATTTGTATGAATGAAATGTGAGTGTGGTTTCTTTTGAATATCAGTCGACTTAATCAGATGAGTTAACCACTGCATAAGAAACTTCACTCATAATTCAATCACGTGTATCATATTTCCATGTATTGTATAAGATCACGGAGAGCAACAGAACTGATGTGGGCAAATGTACAGTTGCACACATAAGTTCTGTTCCTTTCCAGTGACTTTGTGTACAGTTTGCGGCACATATTCTATACCATAGGGGTCGTGATTTGGCAGAGCTTCACCCACCGCCCCATCCCCCCTCCCTCACTCCACCTCCTACCAATAGGAGGTGGAGTGAGGGAGGGGGGTTGGGGAGGTGGGTGCAGCGCTGCCAAATCACGACCCCAACGGAATAGAATATGTGCCGCAAACTGTATCCTACATAGAAAATAATTGTGCATGATTGAATAACGAGTGTAGTTTCTTATGCAGTGGTTAACTCATCCGACTATTCAACTGATAATTAAAAGAAACCACACTCATTCATACTATTTTACTTTTATACACAAGCTCACAACGAGGAAAAGAACTTATGTGGGCAACTGTACAGTCGCGATCATAAAGATTCATACATTTTGAACCCTTGAACTGATTAAACGAATATGGTACCGTACCACCAAAATGCCTATATCAGTTAACCCGGAAAAACAATAAGCCTTCAGGAAGTGCCTGCTAGGATAATGCGATAGGCATTCTAAAAGACGGCCCATTAAAAAAAAAAAAAAAAAAAAAAAAAAAAACACACAGTACAGTACCGGTGAAATGTCCTATTATTGTATCCCATGGTAGCCGAAACAAACGTAACCGCGAGAGTACAAGGGGATGGATGTAGTGTCCGGGCGTACGGTCGTCATGTTTACATAGATCGATCGCTGCATTTAAGCTCGCGTCTATTTTGACAGCGATTTTATTCAGTTATTTGCCCCCTGCTGGCAATATATATGATGATAACAACATGTCATGAGGGTGTGTGGGGGGGTAAAACCTCCCCTCAACATATTATTGTATCCAATGGCAGTCCAAATAGACGGGAACATGATTGCAAGCATCCGCCGCCGCTCCACGTAGTGTAAACACGGCAGGCGGTACGCCCGAACTCTACAATCTTGCCCGTACAAGTAGCCTAATGGGTAAGGATGTAGTATTCGGCAATTTTGGGCGTACTTACCGCCTTGTTTACACTACTCGGCACGCTCATGAATAATTTTCCTGTCTATTTTGACTGCCTGGGATACATACATACATACATACAAGTTTAAAGACTGTTTGTCCACAGAGACTGTGGTTACAGTCTCACGTCCTAAATGGCAGCTTTCCAGGCGGCCCTGTCAAGGGCTGCCTCTGTTGTCAAGTTCTTTATTTTGAGATCGGACCGGAGTACCCGAGCCCACGTCATTCTAGGTCCACCCCTACGCGCATTTCCCCCCAAGTTCACAGGATACAATAATAGGTTGCGACCCTCACCCCCCTATGACTTATTATCATCATATATATTGCCAGTAGGACCGTAGGTGGCAAATAACAGAAAAAGTAGCAGTCAAAATAGACGGGCACATAACCGCGAGCTCACAACTGATGTAAACATGACGACCGTACGCCCGGATACTACATCCTTCCCGCCTAATGTACTAACAACTAATTAAAGTGTGCGAAACGCCCACTTTGATTTCTATGTGTGTGTATGAGGGAGACAAGAGGTAAAGCTTCCTGCAACAAGTGTCTCCTGCAAAGTTGGAATAGTGAGAGAGCCAAATTAAACTAATGTACCGGTACCGGTATTTTCTACATCCTTACCCAATACCCATTGCCCCAATCCGAGCCAAATTTTATTTTTACAATTTTAATGTTTTCTTAGGGCCAGGCTTACCTGTACTGTACTTCGAAAATTGGTCAAGTCCGAGCCAACTTTTTTTTCCCAATTTTTGGGTTTTTGTACTCTGGAGCTGGAAAATGCCCAAATCCGAGCCAACTATTGCCGAAAATTGGCTCGGATTTTTGCATTTTTGGGTTTTGTTATTTTTCAGTATTTTAAATTGTGTTATTCCCATACAGTATTATAAATACACACAGAGTGCGGTTCCGGTCCCTTATTCCCATATTTGCCTACCCTTATTTTTTCCCCCATCCAAAATCCTGGTTACCCCGCATTCCCAAACTCTCGCAATCCGATACCCCAAGTCCTCAACAATCTAGGCCTATGTGAGTCTCGTACAGGCATAGATTATTGGGGTATCAGAATTACAATAAACAATGAGAATGGTAATATAAACTGCTTTCCTCACTTTCTAACAATGAAATACACCATGATAGCCTAAGCCTCGGATACACCTTTAACCCCTCAGACCCGGAAGGGCTCTTAAACACCCATAAAAAACACACCCGAGCTACCCGGAAGGGCTCTTAGACACCCATGAGCTCAAAGCCTGTAAGCTTGGTGTGCGAGGCGTACGTCCGACGCATGTAAACAACAGCCGGCTGGACCGACGCCCCGCATCTCCGGCCACAAGAAGGAGTGCGTCGCTTGTTCGTGTGTGCCTGTATGTTATTGTTAAGTATCGAAAAGTAGTGTAAAGTGGCTGTTTTTGCCATAAAGTTATCTCCAATGAAATCATCATCACAACTGAACCAGTTGACTTAGAGAGCTCTACTTAATGCCATTCTACAGATACAAAACACATCTACGCTTGGGGATGCGCGGGAATGCGGAAGCAAGCCAAATAACAAAGATGCGGTAGCCTAGGCGTATACGTTTTTCGGCCAAAACCCCCGGGTTTCGGGGAATACAGTATACAGTTATATATAATACATAGCCGGGGCTGGAGGGTTAAAGTATAAAATAAAGTAAATAAATAAAAAGGCATAAAATAATATAAATAAACAGTAGGGCCCTAGTCCTAGTATCCTAGTTGTTCTGTAGAATTACCGGTAAGAGTTGCGTCAGCCGCCAGCCGGCGTATGGTCCACTATGTTTACATAGTCGCACGCTCGCGTCAAATTTGACTGCCGTTATTTGCCCGAATGCCCCTGCTGGTAATAGGTCTAGACCTATGATGATGACAATAAGTTATGGGGGTTGAAGGGGGCAAAGCCGCCTTCAACCCATTATTGCCACGGCAGGTTACCGTAACAAAAAATTTGATAATATTCAAGGACACTAGTGCGACGTTATGAGAAACAATTTATTAGGGAAAATAGGCACCAATAGATTCACCATATAGTCCGCATGGAGGATTTTCGTTATCAACAAATTGAAAAATACCCACTTCACAGACAAATACACCAAAAATCTAAGTCAAAGCGGGGGTGTGGGGGCGGCAGCCCCCACCTATAGGCCTAATACTAGGATAGGTTAGGTAAGGTTGTTAGGTTAGGCTAATGTCCTTTCAAAGGAGTATAGGCTAGTAAACACTAGGATAGCCTATACCCGGTCAGATGTAAGAAGAAGAGTCCTGCAGTAGTCGATAAATGTTTAGCTATGGTCCCGTTAAAATATCCTCAAGTAACCTATTAGAAACTGTTCAGGGGACTGGTTAGAACTTGTAGGATGTTAAATTGAATGTCGGAAATCAGTATTTACTGAGAAATAACAGTCTTAAAATGCGCTATGTATTACCAGACTCGACCTTTTCTTTGGGTCACCCATGGTCCCTGCTCTCTCTTTCCCAGGTAAACAATGACTAGTTCCGGCAAAAATCCACCAGGGGGCAGCAGGTATGCTGAAATCTGTCCATAAAAAACAGATATATTATTTAGTTATTTAGGTTAAGTTAAGTTAAGTTAAGTTAGGTTAGGTTAGGTTAGGTTAGGTTAGGTTAGGTTGTTGTTGTTGTTGTTGTTGTTGTTGTTGTTGTTGTTTTTCCCCAAGCTGCCTGGCCGAACAGCCCCAAGGCCCCGAGCAAGGCCAAGGCCATAACCATAAAGGTTAGGTTAGGTTAGGTTAGGTTAGGTTATTTATTATTTATCTATCCATAGAATATAAAATACTTATTTGCCATTCATCACCCGACACAAAAATTCAGGTGGCGTCAGGTCAACCGGCAACAACGTCACATTTGAATTCATGGCGTTATCGGAGCAGCATCTACTTAAAATGGCGTGTGAAGAGTGTGATTTTGGTACTCTGGATTTTTATGCACGGTATAAAAACAATTCGAATGATTTGTTTCAAGTGTGCGTTAAGCATGGCCTTATATTAGACTGTAAACAGTGCGAAAGGTGCGGTGCGATGCACTTCGTGGGGTATTTGGCCAGAAGTATGTTCCTCATGTCCATAAGGAATGGAAACGAGCGGTTTCATCATTTCATGCTTGCCGCGGCCAAGTTGTATGACCCATCTCGATATAACCAGGCCTAATTCATCTACTACAACCTACACAACCACGCAAAATACAGGTAAGGGGGGTGGGGGTATGGTAGTAGAGAGAGAGAGAGGGGGGGGGGGGGGGGGGGGGGGGGGGGGGGGGATTTTGGTTTAATGTTATTTTAATACCACAATTTTTTTTGATATACCTGTATTTGAAGATAAATATTGAATGTATATGCTCTAACGATCATAAGAAAATTTGTTTTAACCCTCGCCAAAACCTAATAAAAAAGTATGGTACTAAAATGTCTTTTTCGTAACAAGGTTGTCAATACGGTACTTTCCCGTTATCAATGTACAATCAAGCGGAAGATTGCAGAGTAAACACCATAGACTTCATCAACTTTTCTTTCACCTTTGTATAATCGACAGCCATTTTTTTTTTTTTTTTTTGTATTAAGGGATTAGGCCTAGGCTAGTAGCCTACTCAACCAGTGGGGGTGTAGGGGCAGCAGCCCCCACCCATAATACTAGGTTAGGTTAGGCTAATGTCTTTTCAAATCACTATCGGGGGCCGTGTCTCAACATCGATCGATAGGCCTAATGGGCAAATTAGGTTTTCCCGAGATTTCTAATTACTGTAATTACAAACACTATATATTGATGCAAATTACCAATTTTGTTTATAAAAAACACTCGGAAAATTTGTGGTACCGGGTATTAAAATAAAAAATTCTGTGATTTTTTTTTAAATATTAAGGGTTTTTGGACTGATTTATTTTTATCGGAGCCAAGTTTTGCCAAAACTTGGCTCGGGTTTTTCCATTTTGGGGTTTTCTTAACTTGAAAACAACACAAATCCGAGCCAACTTTCGAAATTCATTTTAAGGGTTTTGGGACTCTGAAAATACTTTAAATCCGAGCCAAGTTTTGCCAAAACTTGGTTCGGGTTTTTCCATTTTGAGGTTTTCTTAACCCTTCCTACCCGGGCTACCTTAGGTAAGGACAGCTCGGCAGAAGGGCCGCTACCCGGCCGTCCTTACCTAAGACGGCAGCTTAATAGCCTAATTAAGCTTGGTCTGAACGCCGTGCGTACGACGTATGTCAACAAACCCAAGCGTTGCGTCACCGCACCTCCGAAAACAAGAAGGAGAAGACTCTTCAATGTTATTGTTCTGACGTCAGACGAAATTAGTGTCTGAAAAGCCCCCATATTGGCAACATCTCTGCAATATTTGCTCCACTGAAATCGTCATCACAACTGAACCAGTTGACTTACAGAGCTCTACTCAACGCCAAAATACAGATTGAAAACCGCACTACGATTATAGATGAGTGGGAAAGTTCTAGCAGTGAAAATAAACATAAATACGGTAGCCTAGGCCTAGACGTTTTTCAGCCATTTCGCCCGGGTACGGGCGACCGTCCTTAGGTAAGACAGGCCGGGTAGGAAGGGTTAAGTTGAGAAACAAGAAAACCCGAGCCAAGTTTTGCTGAAATACATTTTTATCCCCGTTTTACGCATTTAACCCCTCGGTTTCCCTGTATTTCATAGCCCTCCCCACTATCAGGCGGCGTGTCTTAAGATCGTTCAATCGTTGTATAATGGGGAAACGGTTTTTCCGATGGTTGTAATTATTTCCAAACACTATAGCCTAGGCCTATATTGATCAAAACTAGGCTAACCAAGAAAAATTAAAAAATCCATGCAGGAAAACAGGAACATAGCTAAATATTTACCCAGTAGGCTAGTCTCCTTGAATGCTACCAACAATTTAGTCTAGCTAACACCTGGCCGTGGGATACAATAGGCCTAACAGGTCGATGGGGGGCAAAGCCCCCCCCCATGACTTATTGTCATCATCATAGGCTATATAGGCTAGGCTATTACCAGCAAGGGCACATAACAGCAATCAAATTAGACGCGAATGGGATGTGCGAGCGTGCGACTAGGCTATGTAAACAAAGCGGACGGTACGCCCTATAACACAACTCTTACCGAGTTGACAACGGTGACAACCACAGCCTCCACAGGGACCGAGTTGACAAAGGGCCGAGCTGGCCGTTAACCCGTAGTCCCGTACTCAATGTCCCCAGTACCCAAATGTATTACGTAAGTGTCCTCACCTTAGTTATATTGGGCTGTGAGCCTGTGACTCCCTTATTCGTTATCTGGAGGGCTTGTGAGGGTAGTGTGGGCCATAACAGTTCCTTCCTGCTGATTCCCCAATGCCCATAAGGATCAAGGGCGGCGCACTAGTGTAAAAACAACGTGAAATAAGCGAAGGGGATAGCACAGAGGCCCACGGACCCTCTTGCTTGTGTTTGGACAATTCGTAAGTCGGGCTATCTCGACAATTATACTTCAAAATCATGTCAAATACGCTATTCTTCTCAACTACAGTAGCGTTATTCAGTAAAGACAACATCTATGTCAATTAATCGTTTGAAATATTTGCTAACTCCACAAAAATCCAAGAAAATGTTGGAGGCGAAATATTAAAAATTACGAAGTTTCTAGTTTTCACCCTTATCAAAACAAAGTATATATTTATTCTTATATATAATTACTTTTATACTTGAAATATACTTTTCTGGACTTTTATTTAGACCTCTAACGGTATTTTATAAGATAGTAAAGAAATATACTGGTAGGATGAAAAAATAAATAATTACATAAATTCATGAACTGGCATCCAACTAATAATAGGCTTTTGATAGAGCAGAGGCGGTAAATTTGAAACTCCTATAACTGCTTCTTTTCAACTGGCGGTAAATTGCAAAGTTCTCATCAAGATTTCCTTATTGGGCTATCCTTAATTGGAATTATGCAAAGCTGGTACATGTTATATTTGTAACATATATGGTACCATCATTGTAAAATGCTAACTGAATAAATATTATTATTATTATTATTATTATTATTATTATGCGAAGCATGGACGTTGGTTGAGAGACTCAGACCAAGAGTGAGAGCAGTGGAAATGAATTACTTAAGGAGTGCGTGCAGAGTTACATGGAGGGATAGACAGACTAATGAGGAAGTAAGAAGGAGGTGTGGTGTGGAGGTAGATGTGCTGGAAAGTGTGAAAAGGAACAACTTGAGATGGTTCGGCCATATGGAACGTATGGAAAGCGAGAGAATGACTAAGAGGGTGTACAAGAGCGAGGTGGAGGGACAGAGGGGGAGAGGTAGACCGAATATGAGGTGGAAGGATGGAGTGAGGAACTACATGAACGAAGGCGGTGCTGGTTGGGGGGAGGGGCGTCGACTGACTGGGGACAGAGGTGCATGGGGGCGGTTCGTTCGTGGCCACCCCTTCGGGGATCACGGCGTCAGGCAATAGATAGATAGATAGATTATTATTATATAAACTTGGTCTTAATACGATGCAGAGACATAGTACTTTCATATTTGTCTTTTATAAGTATCGGAAAATTAGCTGCTAAGGGATTCAATTTACCGTCAGCTGAGTCAGCTGAAATGAAACCGACTACAGACATCCAAAGGGGAGAGAGAGAGTTAAACAGTTATACCGATACTCACACCACACAGACCTTGCAGTCCCTACTAGGTGGTCCGGCCTTAATCATAACTAGACACGGACAGTTATAGTAGAATAGAACAGCAAAGTAGAGGGCTCTCTCCCCACCCTCTGTTCCCTCCAGCTAAAAAGGCGTACCAGAAAATAGGATGCCATTATGGGTCAGGAAATTTATCTATCTACAGTATTTACTCAAGCCCATTCCCCATTTTTTTTTTTTTTGTAATCTGGGGGTGGCCGACTCGAGACAGTCCAAACAGGGATAACATAACACAAAAAGAAAAGAAAACAAAAAAATGAACACACAAACACAAAACACAAATGAACACACAAACACAAAACACAAATGAACACACAAACACAAAACACAAATGAACACACAAACACAAAACACAAATGAACACACAAACACAAAACACAAATGAACACACAAACACAAAACACAAATGAACACACAAACACAAAACACAAATGAACACAAAACACAAATGAACACACAAACACAAATGAACACACAAACACAAAACACAAATGAACACACAAACACAAAACACAAATGAACACACAAACACAAATGAACACACAAACACAAAACACAAATGAACACAAACACAAATGAACACACAAACACAAAACACAAATGAACACACAAACACAAAACACAAATGAACACACAAACACAAAACACAAATGAACACACAAACACAAAACACAAATGAACACACAAACACAAATGAACACACAAACACAAAACACAAATGAACACACAAACACAAAACACAAATGAACACACAAACACAAATGAACACACAAACACAAAACACAAATGAACACACAAACACAAAACACAAATGAACACACAAACACAAAACACAAATGAACACACAAACACAAATGAACACACAAACACAAAACACAAATGAACACACAAACACAAAACACAAATGAACATACAAACACAAATGAACACAAACACAAAACACAAATGAACACACAAACACAAAACACAAATGAACACACAAACACAAATGAACACACAAACACAAAACACAAAAACACAAATGAACACACAAACACAAATGAACACACAAACACAAAACACAAATGAACACACAAACACAAAACACAAATGAACACACAAACACAAATGAACACACAAACACAAAACACAAATGAACACACAACACACAAACACAAATGAACACACAAACACAAAACACAAATGAACACACAAACACAAATGAACACACAAACACAAAACACAAATGAACACACAAACACAAAACACAAATGAACACACAAACACAAAACACAAATGAACACACAAACACAAAACACAAATGAACACACATCTAGGTCACCCAGGAGAAGACCAGAGAGCAGGAATCACCAAGGTCACTCCAGCACTCCCCCGGCCCCCGACCTCCCGGAGACGTTCCGGTCTCAGCAGGCAGACATGCAGTGAAGCCTAACCACCACACTTCCAGGCGCACCCTTCATATAACTATACCGTCTCCCCGGGGAAGGCGCCTGACGGACTACCATCTAACCCAACTGGCGCCCGATCCCTTCTCCCAAATGACCGCGTTTTCACTCGTCTATTCACAAGCATTCTCCATTCATTCCTGTTCATTACAGGGTCAGAAAATGCTCACAAGGAAAGTTTATTTTTACATAGAGTATAGAAAGAATATAGAGTATACAAAGTAAAGTAAGCAAGTATACCTACTGATTAATACTGATCCATCCTTCAGAGCCCTCCCTTCCTTCCGAGGACAGAGTCCACCCCGCCAGACTGAGATGTGGGCACCATCCAGTTCTTCTGAATTATCAGAAGAGACTGGATATCTCCGTCGACGACACCTGCCCAGGATGCAACACAGCACCTCACACTATTAAACAGAGCCAAACGTAATACCAGCTGAGACATGACTTATTAGTGCTACCGTACAGTATAAATAAATTCTTCCTACCAGAAATTCTTATAGTTGCTGCGCCAGACACGTTGTTTAGTACAGTAAGCGACCTGAGCCTTTTAAATGGCGATATCCTGCAGTTCTTCACCCTCCCTCTCCATCAATCATTCTTAATTATAAGCTATATGTCGTAATTTCTATAGCCGACACATTACCCCCACAACTACCATACTATATAAGCTTAGTGTAGCCATCTAGTATATAGTAAAAACATGCAGAATCGTAAGAAATCGTGATAAACTTTGCATAGCCTAGGTGTTGAGTATTATTTATGTCGACAGACGTAGCTCTGGCGCTACTTCGGAAGCGTCCACCAGAGGTCTCAGGTGAATTCCTGGTAGGGAGAAATGTTCACTCCTAATCCCGCTCATAGACTGTAGTTTTGCGTATGAACGTGCCATTGGTGAGCTCTGAGTACAGTATGAACTATTAGTTCACCTACAACCTCCTAGCTTATAAACTGTTTAATTTTAATTAACCCTCTCCGACATATGACGCGATTTTGAGCCGATTAGGGATACTTTAATCATAAACTGTTTAATTTTAATTAAGTGTTAAGGGGAGACGAGTCGCTTTTCTAGACCACCTTCTTCCTCATCTTTAGACCCATTAGTTTGGCGATTTTATGAACTTTCGCCCCATTTCTGTCAATGTTAAAGGTGGGGGCTCATGGGTTGATGTAAACATGGAAAAATAATCGCCAACCTGCATATAATTATCTTGTAAAATGCAATGTCACTGAAATAATTATTAACAATGGTATAAAAGATTTTGCGGATCATCTATACCGGGCCTGTGACGTCATAGCGGCGTCACACCAGTATCCTTATCCTAGACTGGATGGTGGACTTACACTCTTGTGACGTCACAGGCCCGGTATAGACGATCCACAAAATCCTTTATACAATTGTTAATAATTATTTCAGTGCCATTGCATTTTGCAAGATAATTATGTACAGCTTGGCGATTATCATTCCATGTTTATCTCAAACCATGAGCCCCCACCTTTAAGACCTTTCCTGTCAATTAGGTCTCGATTTTTTCCTGGCGAGCGATAGCGAGCCTGTAATTCAAGAAGAATCGGCCTTCGGCCAGGAAATTTTTCTACCGAAAAATGTACAAATTTATCTTGAAAGGGGGTCTAGGGGTTTGATGGAGGTCTAGCGAGGAAACTAGAAAAATAATAAATAAATAAACAAATTTACAAAAAGTGAAGGATCTCTCCTTAAGGGTTACGTACACCAACCCATCATCCGCAACGTTCACTGTGTGTGAACGTTCCCTTTGGGGAGCTCTCAGTACAGCGTAAGTAAATAAATCAATGTAGTTGCTGTTAATTCCTTGAAGATCTAAGACGTATTTGTCCATTTTATTTTGTTTATCAGTAGACGATTTTATGCAATTTAGGAAGGATATCAAGGAATTAAAGGGGTAAATACTATCTCCATTAACTTTATAGCCCCACAAGTTCACCCTAAGCTGTATAAAATTGTCTAATGATAGCCAGAATAAACTGCCAAACTGCGTCATGATCCTCAAAGGGTTACAATACGTGGATGAATGAAGGGTTTCTATCCATTCAATTTCCTGGCTAGAATGTAAAAGAGAGCATTTATCTATCTATCTATTGCCTGACGCCATGATCCCCAAAGGGGTGGCCACGAACGAACCACCCCCATGCACCTCTGTCCCCAGTCAGTCGACGCCCCTCCTCCCAATCAGCACCGCCTTCATTCCTATACTTCCTCACTCCATCCTTCCACCTCTCCTTCGGTCTACCTCTCCCTCTCTGTCCTTCCACCTCGCTCTCGTACACCCTCTTAGTCATTCTCTCGCTTCCCATACGTTCCATATGGCCGAACCATCTCAAGTTGTTCCTTTGCACACTTTCCAGCACATCTACCTCCACACCACACCTCCTTCTTACTTCCTCATTCGTCTGTCTATCCCTCCAAGTAACTCTGTACGCACTTCTCAAGTAACTCATTTCCACCGCTCTCACTCTTGGTCTGAGTCTCTCCACGAACGTCCATGCTTCGCTTCCGTAAGTTAGTGTCGGGATTACCACACTGTCATGAAAGGACTTCTTCACTTCCATACTGACCACTCTATTTCTTATTACTGCTTTCAACGTTCCTACAACCCTCTTCCCCTGTTGCACCCTCTCCCGCACTTCTTCATCCAGTCCCATCTTCTCCTCACTCCACACACCTCCTCACATGCTGCACAGATCTCTTCCTTAAACACCTTGCTTATCTCCTCTACTACCTCCATATCTTCCAGGTCGAACCCACCTAGTCTTCTTTCTACTGCTCTCCTGTACTCTTCCCTGATTTCCTCCTCCTGTAGCCTCTCCACCCTCCTTACCATTCCACCTTCCTCTCGCCTACCTCCAGCTCTCCTCACCCACTTCTTTTGTATCCTAACCTTAGCTACTACTACATAATGATCAGACAGACCCCCTCCAATACCCCTATACACCCTCGCATCCATCACAGATTTCTTCATTCTTTCATCCACACATACTGTATAATCAATCAGTGACTTTCGTTCCACCACTGTCTTATCCTTCATCGTCCACACCACTTTCCATGTGTACCTGTGTATCAATCTGTGTCGGAAGAAGGTGTTGGCTATCCACAACCTCCTCCCCACACATACGTCCACAAGTGCACTACCATTCCCATTCACCTCTGAGGAGGGCATAAAATCTTAAAATGTGTCCACTCACCCAACATGGCCTCCTTGTCAACGTTACTCTGGGTCACACCAAAGGCCACGTCAGCGTTGGCGTCATAGGAGTCGATGGTGAACTGCCAGAAGTGTCGACCACGGGAGAACCCCACCGACGCCAGACAGACCCGGTGCTGGTAGCTCTCGCAGGTCACCCCCGCTCCCTCGCACACCACATGACTCTCCAGGTGGGACAGCGTGCGATCCAGTGAAAACCATGCGGCTGAGAACAGAGAAATAGTACACGTTAAAAAATGATGGGCAAGTAGAGTGTTCATTGTTCTTGTTGGATCGCACACTGTCCCACCTGGAGTGCTGAGTGGTGTGTGAGGGTTTAAATAGGTAGATTTATCATCATAATCATCATCATCTCCGACGCCTTGCTTCCCCCTGGCCGGCAACCCCCGCTAAAGGATGGCCATGACAGAAATGTCTCCAGGCTACTTTGTTAAGACATGCCTCCTTTGCCAGCACCACAATACCCCTTCCACTAAGTGGAAGTGTTTCTTGGAAAGATATATTGAGGAAAACCTTTCACGTAGTGGAAGGGGCATTGTGGTGCTGGCGAAGGAAGCATGTCTTGACAAAGTAACCTGGAGACATTTCTGCCATGGCCATCCTTTAGCGGGGGTTGCCGGCCAGGGGGAAGCAAGGTGTCAGAGATGATGATGATGATTATAATCTACCTATTTAAACCCTCGCACACCACTCGGCACTCCGGGTGGGACAGTGTGCGATCCAACGAGAACATTGTTGCTGAGAATAGATAGAGGTAAGACATAAGTAAACAAAGTGTCCATAATAATCTAACCCTTTATGGGGGAGGTAGTTAGTCTAAATGTAGCTAGAATAAAATAATATAGACATCGCCGGTACAGTAAGGATAAATTAACTTTTTTTACTACCACAGATTTGGTGCGTTGATAGGATGAGGAAGTGAGCAATGGCCGTCCACAACCGCAGCTATGGAACGGCCGGAAAGGAAATTAGAGACAAAGGCACAGATGGAGGGTAGTTTAGAAATTAAAGATTTGTGCCAGACTCTATCGAAGGCCTTCGATATGTCTAGCGCAATAGAAAAAGTCTCACCGAAATCCCGAAAGGAGGATGACCAAGAGTTAGTAAGATATGAAAGAAGATCACCAGTAGAGCGACCCTTATCCCCTTCCTTACCGGCAACGTTTCTGTATTATATTCTAGCTAAATTTAGTTGTTTTTGTGTAGTTTAAGAAGGATCTGTGATAGTAAAAAGGGTTAAGTTAGATAGTTGGATGCTTGTTGGTTGCTGGAGGCCCTTTTTAAACTGAGTACAATCTTCTAATAGTAGCCTGAATATAGTTAAAGGGTCGGCACCGGTAATGAAGGGGTTAAGGAAGCCATACTGGCGATCTGAGAGCAGATTATGAGAAAAGAAATGCTTAAGAAATTTGGAAGCAAGAATATTTTCAAAAAATTTAGATATACAAGAGATGAGAACAATTGGACGATAATTGGAGGGTTGAGAGCAATCACCCTAATTTGGGACAGGTTGAATGAGAGCAAACTTCCAGCATGAAGGGAAGACGTTAGAGGAGAGACAGACGAAAGAGTTTGCCTAGGCAAGGAGTCAGCTCGGAAGCACAGTTTTTTAGTATACAGTAATGAAAATGACGGTGGCTCTTCTTAAGGGGGAGGTAGTCGCTTTTTCTGGACACCCTTCTCCCTCATGTTTAGCATAGGCCTATTATTTTGTAGATTATATGACGTTCGTTCCGTTAATTTGGCAATTTTGAAACTATCTCTATTTATTTCCTGGCGAGCGACAGCGAGCCTATTATTTTAGAAGGAAACGACCTTCGGCTTGGACATTTTACTATCGAAAAACTTACAAATTTATCTTGAAGGAGGGTCTTGGGGGTTTATTTATAAGCTTGATGGAGGTCTAGGAAACTAACAAAATAGCAAAAAGAAACATAAATGAACAAATGAATATGCCCCTCCCCCCATAATGCTCCACATTATAACCCAGGTGTGGCAGAGTGGTCTTGTCACTGGACTGGTAATCCAATGGACCCGGGTTCGAATCCCAATATGTCAATGGGAAGATATTATGAGATGGAATTTGTGCTGTAGGCCTACCTAGTGCATTACCACAGCACACCGAAATGCCAAACAAAACACCCTCATTGTTCCCTGATTAAATAGCACTGTATGAATATTCCCATATTCAAAATATGGGTACGATTTTAGTTACTGGACACCTATTTGACAGGTACCACCGAGGATTTAATACATATTTGTTTTCGGTTTCCACGCATCCAACACTAAGCTACACCTTTTTCTGGTCCGGTAATAGTATTGAAAACGATATAATAACTTTTTAAATGTGGTTTTCGACGAGAATAAAACGGGGCTCCGAGCATACAGTAAACAAAGCGACGCTACTTCCACGAACGCAACCGAGTTGTTTTTATATTTCGTCTCATATTATCATTATTAAAGTGTCCCCATTGCTTTTTTAGTGTTTCGTACACCAGAAAAGGGTGTAGCTTGGTGTTGGATGCGTGGAAACCGAAAACAAATATGTATTAAATCGTTGGCGGTACCTGTCAAATAGGTGTCCAGTAACTAAAATCGTACCAAAATATGCTACAGGGGGGCAATGCCTATAGTGAGTTAATTGCTCAATAGGTGACGTTCTGAAAGTGAGGGTCCGAGTCACCAATTTAAGGTTAAAATAGGGTCTCTGGAGGAGGATTCGTGCCCCCCCCCCCCCCCAGGATTGATCATTGGGATAATAACATCATCGTACAAAATAACAAAATATGCGCTGATCGTATTATTTATTTTAGTTGATGATAAAAACTCAATTTTCTTATACGCTTATCAAAGAAAACGAATATATTTAAATGGGTAACTAATTGATAATTCATATATGTCCTCAATATTATACCGTATATTACTAATAAATGAAAGTTAATCCAGCTAATTTTTGCGTTTTAGATGTCAGAATGAATTTACATACAGTAAATAACGTTTAGTATTAACTTAATGTGGACGAGAATATCAACAAGCAGTTATGTAGATATTTTAGGCTGTTGAATGTACCAGATCGTTCGAGAGAGAAGTTCAGAGAACACTCGTTTTCAAATTGTCTATCGTGTAAGTCGTACAAGCAGGCCTAGGTTGTTAATCTTGTATTAACTCTTATACTTACACTTTGATATTGCTTTTGTTGTGACACATTTAAGTTACACACATATTATTAGTGTGTAATGAACACCAACGTATACAAAATGAAAAGCTACGAGATCCGGGCGAAGGTGTCGAACGTTGGTGCGGTGTTAGGCTGTGGGGCTTATGGCATGGTCGCTGAGGTCGAGTTTGATGGTAAACCAGCCTGCCTAAAGGAAGGCAAGAACATGGCTGACCTCTCCCTTTTCCAACGGGAAGCCCGCATGCTTAGTCGTTTGAATGGCATTGGTGGGGCACCTGTTTTGTTTGCCGTAGCGTCAGACAAACCTGTTATTGTCATGTCGATCTGCAAGGGGAAAACAGTCCTGGACTTATTTAATGATAAGGACACACCGTTTTGGACATGGCTTAAAATTCTAAAAGACATTGTCCATAAGGTTTGTGAAATTCACTCTCGGAACATATTGCATAATGATCTAAAATTAAATAATTTGATTGTTAACAAAGAAAAAGTGTCAGTTATAGATTTTGGTTTGTCTAGCTTCTCGGGGCCAAACCCATGTTTTCCCACCGGAACAAAAGAGTCGTATAAAAGGTATAAACACTACGCACCTGAACTGTACCTGGATGGCCTAAGCTCCACTCAGAGTGACACATGGTCGCTCGGAGTGATAATTAACAAAATCTTAAAAGGTGTTGACATAGATGATGACCTCCTTGGAGTTACTGATTCACTAAAATCTCTTGCACGGGATATGAAGTGTAAAAAGGTAATTCGCCGACCTAGCCTACGAGAGGTATACGACAAACTGTCTGAGATTTTGGATAGTTGTCTAGATATCAATAGTTGGTGGCCTGCTGAATCTAGTGATGAGTTGGATTCCAATTATAGTGAACCAGAGAGTGAGGTTAGGGTATTGTTGGAAGATAATGATGATTCAGTCTGTGGGATCAAGCGCGTGGTCGCACAAAAGAGAAGGAGGGAGTCAGATGACACTGAGGAGGAGGTTGTTGGGGTTGCCAAGAGGTTCAGGAATACTCGATACCGTCTGTGTTATTCTTCCTGAGGTTTAACCCTCGTCTAGCGGGTTTTTTTTGGCTTATTTGGGCATATTCAGGCCCTCCTGAATGATAAATCAAGTATCTGCATGAAAAGAAATGTACAGTATTCAGCAAAAAACTAGGCGCTAAAAGCTTCAAAATGAGACCAGAACGAGCTACGTAGCACTCGTGGTTCTCATACAGTGGTACCAGTAACATGGGAGTTTAGCGTATAGCGATATATTTTTCCCAGCTACGCTCACTACTGGCTACACTGCCGGCCTCTCGAGAACACAGGGAGGGTGAGTCAGTGGGCGGCGGTAGGCCCTGGGAGTCGGACGTGTGGCCCGCTGCACTCCCGGCCATTTGTACTCGATTTTAACCCTTTAAAAGCCATAATAATGTTCCTAACTTGCTGCAAATTGGTGCCCGGCTATAGCCGGGCGCCGCTCTTTAAGGGTTAAAATAGTATGAAGAAGTGTGTTTTGGAAGCTGACACCCAAAATACTAATTTGTTTATTTAATTTAATTAGGAAGCTCATTAAAAATATGGTTTTGTTTTTATTGTGAATTTTTAATGGTAGTTTAGTTTTTGGTTAAGGATTTACGGTATATGTGGAGGAATTATACCCACATGACGGAAAAAAACATTTTATTGTAATGGTGCGACAAGCTTGGACTCACCTGAAGAGAACTCCAGGGACAGTCCAAACTTGTCGTGTCATCAAAATAAATCAGTTTTCCGTCATGTTGGTATACTTTGGCCATTCAAGTATTCACGGCGCTTAATTTATCTTCCTGATGTAGGCCTACTACTGTATATATACGTGGTGTATTTTATACTTAAGGGGAGATCGGTCGTTTTTCTAGATCCCCTTCTCCCTCATGTTTAGTCCCATTAGTTTTCAGATTTTAAGATGTTTGCCCCATTAGTTTGTCAATGTTAAGACCTTTCGCCTCATTTCTTTGTCAATATTAACCCCTTGAAGCTCGGACGCGTTTTAGCAGTTTATTTTGGCTATCATTATACGATTTTGTGCAGCTTAGGAAGGATCTGTGGGTATTAAAAGGGTAAATACTATCTCAATCAACCCTCTGACTTCCGTATACCGTTACTAATCTGAATAAAATCGTCTAATAGTAGCCAGCAAACCAAACAGAAACGCGTATTGGAGCTTGAAAGGGTTAAAACCTTTTATGCTATATATGTGTGGATTATTTATGTTTATCTTCCTGGTGTACTGTACATGTGCTTTATTTTATACTTTAGGGGGTGACTCTTCTTTTTTTCTTTCTCTGGGTTGTATCCATTCGGCCCGATTCAGCCTACTATTTTAACACAGTTATGCCCATCCAGGTGTCGATTTATACCTGGCGAGCGAAAGCGAGCCACCATATTTTGGATAATGAGTTAGGAAGCAGGCTAAATTTGTACATTATTCCATAGAAAAATGTTTCCGGCAGAGCCGCAATTCTTCATTAAATGCTGGCTCGCTGTCGCTCTCCAGGAAAAAATCAACACCTGGATGGGGATAAATGTCTTAAAACAGTAGGCTGAATGGGGCCAAAATAATGGATACAGCCAAGAAAGAGAAAAAAGCAGGTCACCCCCCTTAACCTGCATTTCATTTGATTTTTTGTTTTGTTTTCATGAATTAGAGGAACCACAGAGTGTCTTGATTACGGATATATATTGTATTAGATTAATTTTAACCCCTTCTGTACCGACGCTGTCCTTTTAACTATATTCTGGCTACTATTAGACGATTGTATTCAGTTTAAACAGGGCCTCCAGCAATTAACAGGTTTCGAACTATCTCACTTAATCCTTCTTATGACCACAGATCCTTCTTAAGCTGCGCTAAATCGTCTTGTCTTTTTTTTACTATGCGAGTGAGGTAGACAAAAGGCAGAACTGCCTGTAGTGAGTGCTTCCCCCAGAGTTGAAAGAGTGATAGGGCCAAAATCGAGGGACGTTCGAGCCAAAATGCCTGGACACATGGAGTTTGAAGCAATTTAAGTCATAGGAAGAAAGAAAGACTGATTCTGGGAGAGAGTTCCAAAGCTCAGCTGTTGAATAGAAGACAGACTGAGAGTAACATTTCACTCTTGGGTTGGAGAGTTGCACAGAGTAGGGGTGGGATTGTTTTGCAAGACGGGTACCACGTACCCTACGTAGAGGAGGTGGTATAGGCTACACTGGGAGAGCTCTGAGGAACACTGATTATTATAGTAGCGATAGAATAGCAAGAGAGATGCAAAATTGCAGCGAAGAGAGAGAGATTGCAGAGAGTTGGTGAGTGGACGGGAGTTAATGATACGAAAGGCCTTCCTTTCTACTTTGTCTAGGAGTGCGGTGTGAGAGGATCCACCCCACACATGTGAACAATACTCAATACAAGGATGCACTGTGCCCCTGTACAGAGCCAGAAGCTGTGCAGGGGTAAAGAACCCCCTGAGACGGTTGAGCACACCCAGCTTCTGGGAGGCTGCCTTAGCAAGGCTAGTAATATGGTCCTTCCAAGTGAGAGCAGAAGAAAAAAAGACACCAAGAATATTGAGAGAAGATGAAGGATTGATTTTTATATTGTTGAAAGATAAGGGATAGTCCTCTGAGAGTTCTGAACAGGTAGTAAGATGAATAAATTGGGTTTTGGAAGCATGAAAGGCAACAAGGTTTTCTCTGCCCCAATTGAAAATAGTAGTTAGATCAGCGATAAGTGTTGCATGGCTTCATTACGTTTGTTTTTGAGGGATTGCTGGCTGGGGCGTTCAGGAAAACTAATTGTGTAGTGCAAGGTAGAGTCGTCTTTGTATGAATGGATGGGACTGGAGGTACAGTTGAGAAGATCATTTATGAAAATTAGAAAGAGAATGGGAGATAGTTCCCTGAGGAACACCACAGTTGATAGGATAAGAAAGTGAGCGATGGCCGTCCACAACCGCATCTATGGAACGGCCGGAAAGGAAATTAGAGACAAAGGCACAGATGGAGGGATAGAAACCGAAGGAGGGTAGTTTAGAAGTTAAAGATTTGTGCCAGACTCTATCGAAGGCCTTCGATATGTCTAGTTCATAAGAAAAGTTCTCACTGAAGTGAGAGAGTGAGGGAGTCAGCACGGAGCACGTTTTTTTTTAGTACAACAGGAGGAACACCGTCCGGACTGTACGCCTTCTTAGTATTAAGCCCAGAGAGAGTAAAAAATACATCTTTAGAAGAGATTAGGATTTTAGGCATAAGTAGGAGAGGGGGGGGGGGGGGGGGAGGAATAGCACCGGAATCATCCAAGGTGGAGTTTCTAGCAAATGTTTGAGCGAAGAGTTCAGCATTGTCAGAGGAAGAAGTGATGGTTGTGCCATCAGAGTGAAAAAGGGGAGGGAAAGACGAGGAAGAAAAATGGTTGGAGAGGTTTTTGGTTAGATACCAGAAAGTTTGGGAAGAACTAAAGTTGGATAGTTTAGTGCATTTATCATTGATGAAAGAGTGCTTGGCAAGTCGAGGATTTTTTTTTTGGCTTGATTCCGGGCAGAAACATAGGAAGAATGAGATTCTTGAGTTTTAAGGCGTCGGTACTGTTTGAATGCTTCCTCCTTGTTGTGGACAGCAGTAGAAAAAGCGTGAGTAAACCAAGATTTTTTTGCATTAGATTGAGAGAAAGAAAATGGAATGTACGCTTCCATGCCCGAGAGGATTACCTCGATAATGCGTTCAGCACTCTCCGTGGGTCCTCGGCCACTGAAGCAGAAGTCATTCCATGGGAAATCAAAGAAGTACTACCGAAGAGCCTCCCAGTCGGCAGCGCCAAAGTGCCACAAGCGCCGCTGGCTGGGAGGATCGGGTGGCCGTACTGGAGAGATAGGACAGGTAACAGAGATAAGTTTATGATTGGAGGAGCCCAAAAGAGAGAAAAGATTGACAGTATAAGAAGAAGGGTTGGAAGTCAGAAATAAGTCAAGAATGTTGACTCGATCTCCGAAGTGATCTGGGATACGGGTGGGTTGCTGAACTAACTGCTCTAGGTCATTTAGGATAGAAAAGACGTAGGCTTGTTCATCAGGTTGGTCAGTAGTAAGAGAGGAGAGCCATTGGCGGGGGTGAACGTTGAAATCTCCAAAGATAGAGATTTCTGAGAAGGGAGAGATGGATAAAATGTGTTCCACTGTAGAGTTTAGATAGTCAAAGAATTTGGGAAAGTCGGTAGAGTTAGGGGAAAGATAGACAGCACAGAAATATAGGTTTGATTCCCAAAGGGAATCTACTAAATATTAGGTTTTCTCTACTTCCCTTTGGGAATCAAACCTATAATTTAATAGTGGCCCCTCCATCATTGACGATGTTGCCTGAATTCTAAGACTGGAGGGGGACATTCGTAGTATTAAAAAAGTCCTCATAACCGTATGGTTAAGTCAAGAAACCTCATAACAGGAAAAGCTATTTGTATATGTAGTTGTGCTTACAACATAGTTAAAAATTATTGAAAGAGTGAGAGCAGGGCATTGCTTCAAAGAAGCCTGCTCCAACAACAGAGTCCTCCTTCTTGAGGTGTTTGTTGTATTGGGTGAGAGTTCACAGCTTAACTCTTCATTCCCTTGGGCCGGAACCTTATGCTGAGCTCAGCTCGGTTCCCGGTGTAGTCATATTGACAATTATCAAGCCTACTGAAACTAGTGTAGCTAGCCAGGAATATACCTGAAAATAATATACACTGTAGGGCAAATCATTCTTTATTATTCATAAAAACAACCGAAGTTGGGTAGTTTAGAATGGAAATATTTACAGAGTCCCTTCGGACCTATTGTATTCTAGTGCAACTAGTTTTGAAAACATAAAACTTTCTTTTATTAATCATCATAAAACCTAAGTTTAAATTAAGCAGTTTCTCAATCGAGCAAACTGAGTTTTTATCTCAATTTTGGGCATAGCCTGGTGTAAACAGCATCCAGGTTTGACCCTTAAACTTAAACACCTTGAGTTTAATTTAAGCAATCAAGCAACCTGAGCCTCTAAGCTCATAACTCATTTTGGGCACAGCCTGGCGTAAACCGCATCCAGGCTTGTCCCTAAACCTTCTTGTAATCCTGTATCAGGGGGAGTTCTACTCTCGTACTGGGATCCA
Organism: Paralithodes platypus; assembly: GCA_032716605.1. Classification (NCBI taxonomy): domain Eukaryota; kingdom Metazoa; phylum Arthropoda; class Malacostraca; order Decapoda; family Lithodidae; genus Paralithodes; species Paralithodes platypus. Next base: position 30,456,783 of record CM064481.1, read on the forward strand.
CATATCCCCCCCCCCTTTTTCTTTAAAGACTTTCTGGGCGTAACTATCACAGTACATAACACGAGGAATACAAGAACAACAAAAGTAGTGTGTCTGCGGGCATACTTTGAACACATTTTTTTTTTTTTTTTTAAATGGTTTGTAGAAAAAAAATTGGGAAGTAACTTTTGCCATAACAAGCTGTCTTGATGGCCCTTCCTTCATTTAGTAGCGAGCCCCGCATTCTCGGCGAGGATCAGTGAGTAACTGAGTTAGGCGACTAGGACCTATAGTCCTGTGTAGCCTTTATATCCCGATTAGGCGGGTAACTAGGCATACACTCGGGGAACCAGAGCCGGAGGCCCTGACAGGCTCCCGCCGTGATCCCCGCCCTTATCAGAGTGCCTTAACCGGCACATAGACCTGGTGGAAGGTTGAACTTATATCTAAAACATAATTTAGCCTACTCGGCACCTGGACATTATGGTGAAGGTTGAACTTAATTCGAAAACCTACTAAATCGTATATCCCAACCGGCACCTAGACCTTATGGTGAAGGTTGATCTTAACCCTAAAACATCATATACACCTGGGGCCAGAGAAGTCTCAGGGACAGCGCGGCTAGTCACGTAAGCGAGTAATGATCTGGCTAAATGCAGGGTATTGGACGGCGGGCCCTGAGGGTTTTGAACGTGAAAAAGGATGGGGTATAGAGAACTAAAATGGTCTCGTGACTAACCGGGCCGAAAAAAGGGTCGGTGAGTCCTGATCATCAGCCGCCGGGATTGCAGGTACCACTGCGTCCGTAAGATCAGTGTGGAATGTTAACAGCAAATGAGTGCAGATTTGATTCTATATGACAGATAAACTAGACCAGTGTCCTGAAGGGCTCCGTTTGCTGGAACCTCCAACTAGGTTGAAATAAGAGACACCGGCCGGTAGTTGTGAAAATTTTGACTTGCCGCTGAGCCGAATCTGACCCTAGGAAACATCTTCCGCTAGGTTAAGTATAGAGAGACGGACCCCATAGAAAAAAGGACCCGCCGGGGTGATCGCCTATCCCCAACAGCGGGGTGCGATTTGTAAAGTGACCGCCGGCAGTGAGCCTAGGACTGGCATGGCTAAGGAAAAAATGATGTGTTACACCTTGGTGATCGTATCGAGGGGGACCTGTTAAGGGACCGATATGTCATAGCGTGGGTGAGAACTTTTCACCCCGATAATGAAGAGTCAGTACATTCATTGAAAGGAGGCAAGCTGGCGGAACGGGTGCCTCCGGCTATCATTTGTTCAATGAAAAGTGACATATATATACTCCAGATGCGGTTCCGCCGGGGTTGTTTAATGGTTTGTTTGCAGAACCGACCCCGTATGGCGGCCGTAGTCCACGTCCCTGTATAATGTGTCAGTCGCCTTATCCCTTATGCAGAGGGAGGTTCTCGGTCTGTTATGCACGCCATGTAAGTCGCTTGACTTTTGGCCGGGCGTGCTTATGTGTGGACCGGTTCCGGTCAGTCGGACCGAAGTTATTAGGGGGGAGGCGCTGCCCCCTCCCAGGAGAAGTTAACACTTGGTTGAACCTCAAAAAAACCTATTGCGCTAGCATGGCCGAGGGAGGGAGGAAGACTCAGGGAGGACTGGAGTATCATGGATAATAGTTTATGTGATTTTTAACCATCAGAGCCAGAGGTGAATCCGTCCGCCTGCCGCCAGGGAGAGCTAACGGTGTTTCTTGTTCTTCAAGCGCAACATTACCCGAACATCACGTTCCGTCTGTTCATCTATTACTCTCGCAGTTAAGACAGGGGAGAACAATATTCTGTAGTAAGCATTCATAGGTAATGTCTGAGCCATACCGAGTCTGAGGAGCTGACGTGACCGGACTGCCTCAAACAGGGCTGCTCGGATTTCCGTGAGAGTTCTAGCCGGGGCTGGGAGTAGGTACTGTTGGAATACTTTAACTAATTCCTGGGTTCGTAGAGAGGGATTCGGCAAAGGTTGAGCAATAGCTTGGGCCGTGTCTCTCGTTAACAGGAAGCTAATAAAGGCTCTGTGGGCCTTATCTCTGACCAAAAATTTGCGTTGAAGTTCAATAGGTTCAGGAGTAATGAGTGGCAGGGGAAAATCCGCCGCCGGAACTCCGCCCGGTCGTTGTGCTAGCCAGTCAAACTTGGTAATGGGGGGAGGGGGAATTGGTGACAAGGCATTGGATGTAACATCTATTGCAAATTGTTGCAGTTCCTGCTCCCACGTTGTCCACGACCCATCGCCCACCTCACTCAGATTCAACTCCCTTTGGTCTCTATGAGGACCACATCTATGAAACTTATGAGAAGGCTCCTGCCGAGTAGGCAGAGGACGACAGCCAGTAGGGCCACATCGCTTATTACAATCAGGGCAAATGGGAGTGGCTGGGTGAGAAGGATCCTGGACCGGGGAATCCGCCGGAAGAGGAACCAGCTGACATGGGTCATACACAAAATATTGAAAATTTTCCGGGTCAGGTTTAGCATATATAGGAACCTTTAAGACTGTACCATTAGTGTCTTTTGCCCTAAAGACCTGTTTACGGTTTACTTCAATCGCCCACTCCACCGGCACCGGGACTTCCCCTTGTATTGATTTATGCCCCTTACCCTGTGTTACTGCCGTAACCGGAAGCCAGAGCCTGCCTGGCGCTTTAACTATTTGAGACTTTAACGGGACACCCGGCTGGGCCAGTGGGGCCCCGGGGCGAGAACTGGGGGCAGAAGAGGGACCCGGCAAGTTACTTGCCATATGGTTTCTGTCTATTGGGGGTGATAAGCAAAGTTGGGTATCATCAGAACTAGTCAAACTTAGGTGCTCTTGGCTATGACTTGACTCAGAGTCCAGCCTAATCCAGGGTTGTCTAAGGCCAGGAGGCACAATTACCCAAGGTTCCGCCGGAAGTTCCTGTTCGGGACGACCGGCGGAAGGGGGAGTTATATTGTGGGACTTGAACCCACCCATGAATTCCAGGTCTCCTAAGCCTAGGAGTTGCGTCGAGGGCCGGCCTAATGGGTCTGACAACGAACTTTGGGGAACTGTTACGGCCTGCGGTTGCAACTCTTGCCCCGCAGGTCGAGGACGAATTGGTTCGTTTAATGGTGGGCCCGTGGGCTGCGGGTAGTCAATTGGACGGGACGTTGCTGGCCCGGTGGAGGGGACTGCTAGAGAGAGAATGCCGACATTAACCTGAGAGGGGGGCCTAGCTACATTGTGAAGTGGTCCCTGTGCCGGAGGAGGGGTTTGACCCTGATTAATGGCACACTGGTTTATTACTTGTCGTGACAATTCATTTAGTTGTACAGATATCAACTGTGCAGTAGTGGATTGTGTCGGAGGCCTATCATGTTGGTCTGCTTGTATCAGAGTGGCAGCCTGTGTGATAGGTGCCACTTATGTCTTATTAGTGGTCATCAGCGACATACTGCTACTAGCCATAGCCGGGTAGGGGCGCACCGCAAGCCGGTGACTTCTGGTCACGTGGCTGGGGTGTTAATGGGTTGTTCGCATTCTGCGAACCTATATCTTTGAGGGCGGCTGTTAAGCCGGGCTGGTCCTTAGAAGGAGCCAGGGTTGTCGCGTGAGACCTGATGGTCGTAACCGCGTCAAATGTACGTACACCCGGAGACTGAGTAGGGGTATGAGCCCTGACTTGGTGAGCCTGTTTATGTGACAAAATTAACTGAGAACCTTGAATCCTAATGTGTACAGATTGTCTTAGTCTAGTGGCAAGGTGAGGTGGGTCGGCGTCCGTCTCAGGGAGACCGGGACTAACCCCCTGCGTCTCTGAGGAGGTCGCCGGACCCACTTCCGGTCATCCCGTGGGATGACCTTCTCAGAAATCTCCATCTTCGGAGATTTCAACGTTCACCCCTGCCAATGGCTCTCCTCTCTTACTACTGACCAACCTGATGAACAAGCCTATGTCTTTTCTATTCTAAATGACCTAGAGCAGTTAGTTCAGCAACCCACCCGTATTCCAGATCACTTCGGAGATCGAGTCAACATTCTTGACTTATTTCTGACTTCCAACCCTTCTTCTTATACTGTCAATCTTTTCTCTCTTTTGGGCTCCTCCAATCATAAACTTATCTCTGTTACCTGTCCTATCTCTCCAGTACGGCCACCCGATCCTCCCAGCCAGCGGCGCTTGTGGCACTTTGGCGCTGCCGACTGGAAGGCTCTTCGGTAGTACTTCTTTGATTTCCCATGGAATGACTTCTGCTTCAGTGGCCGAGGACCCACTGAGTGCTGAACGCATTATCGAGGTAATCCTCTCGGGCATGGAAGCGTACATTCCATTTTCTTTCTCTCAATCTAATGCAAAAAAATCTTGGTTTACTCACGCTTTTTCTACTGCTGTCCACAACAAGGAGGAAGCATTCAAACGGTACCGATGCCTTAAAACTCAAGAATCTCATTCTTCCTATGTTTCTGCCTGGAATCAAGCCAAAACAAAATCTTCGACTTGCCAAGCACTCTTTCATCAATGATAAATGCACTAAACTATCCAACTTTAGATCTTCCCAAACTTTCTGGTATCTAACCAAAAACCTCTCCAACAATTTTTCTTCCTCATCTTTCCCTCCCCTTTTTCACTCTGATGGCACAACCATCACTTCTTCCTCTGACAATGCTGAACTCTTCGCTCAAACATTTGCTAGAAACTCCACCTTGGATGATTCCGGTGCTATTCCTCCCTCTCCACCGGTTCCCCCCCCACCCCCCCCCCCCCCCCCCCCCCCCACCCCCCCCCCCTCCCCCCCTGCCCCTTTCTCACCCCCTCACCCCCCCACCCGTTCCCCCCCTCCCCCCCCCCCCCCCCTTCCCCCCTCCACCCCCCCCCCCCCCCCCCCCCCCCCGTCCCACCCCCCCCCCCCCCCCCCCCCCCCCCCCCCCCCCCCCCCCTCCCCCCCCCCCCCCCCACCTCCCACCCCCCGCCCCCCTCCCCCCCCCCCTCACCCCCCCCACCCCCCCCCCCCCCCCACCCGGTGCACCCCCCCCCATCCCCCCCCCCCCCCCCCCCCCCCCCCCCCCCTCCTACTTATGCCTAAAATCCTAATCTCTTCTAAAGATGTATTTTTTACTCTCTCTGGGCTTAATACTAAGAAGGCGTACGGTCCGGACGGTGTTCCTCCTGTTGTACTAAAAAAACGTGCTCCGTGCTGACTCCCTCACTCTCTCACTTCGGTGAGAACTTTTCTTATGAACTAGACATATCGAAGGCCTTCGATAGAGTCTGGCACAAATCTTTAACTTCTAAACTACCCTCCTTCGGTTTCTATCCCTCCATCTGTACCTTTGTCTCTAATTTCCTTTCCGGCCGTTCCATAGATGCGGTTGTGGACCGCCATCGCTCACTTTCTTATCCTATCAACTGCGGTGTTCCTCAGGGCTCTGTCCTATCTCCCATTCTCTTTCTAATTTTCATAAAGGATCTTCTCAACTGTACCTCCAGTCCCATCGATTCATACAAAGACGACTCTACCTTGCACTACACAATTAGTTTTCCTGAACGCCCCAGCCAGCAATCCCTCAAAAACAAACGTAATGAAGCCATGCAACACTTATCGCTGATCTAACTACTATTTCCAATTGGGGCAGAGAAAACCTTGTTGCCTTTCATGCTTCCAAAACCCAATTTATTCATCTTACTACCTGTTCAGAACTCTCAGAGGACTATCAGAGGAAATCAGGAAAGCAAAAAAAATTATGAAATAAGGATAGCCAGTGACTCAAAAAATAACCCTAAATCTTTTTACCAACTATATAAATCTAAAGTTAGAGATGTAATAGGCCCCCTAAAAACTTCAATAGGAGAAATAACAGAAAATTATTTAGAAATGTGCAGTACATTAAATAGTCAGTTTCTTTCCGTTTTCACTAATGAAAATTTGGCACAGATTCCAGAAGTCAATATGGTATATAGTGATAGTATAGAAAATATGTTAAGTACAGTTAGTATAAGTAGAAATGATGTGCTTAACCTGACAAGCGCTAAATATACCTAGGGGCTAGGGTAGTTATTTGTGCATTTCTAGCCTTGGATTCTGACAGAATTCGTTATATTTACAATATAGAGTATTATTTGTTTTCGGTATGCTTTTATTTTACATATATGATGTATATATGAACCTTCAAGAGTGCTAAAATAAATGGGAAAAGCATTTGGGTGGTGAAAAACGAAGATATTGGCCACCCGGTCATAATCTCAGGCGAGAGAGAGCCACAGGCAACCCTCCTCTCTCGCTGTCTGTGAGGTAACTGAGACGAGCGGGGCGGTGTGGGCCGGTGTCTGGGTGTTGCATAACGATCTTTTCTGCAACCCACTTGTGCTACATTATCGCGGGAGAGAAAAATAACCGATAAATGATGATAATAAGAGGAAAAATAGGTGATAATTGAGGAGGGGAGGGAGGGGGGGAATAAGGTGGGGAAGGAGGGGAGGGGGGTGGGTGAGATTTACATGGATGAGTACTGGAGGGGAATTATCTCACCTAGAGACAAATTCCTTTGTTTTGATAGGCCCTTTTTTTTATGGAAGGCTTTTTTTATGGTCTTGCTTCCGTGAGGCCTATCGCGTTCCCTATAGGAAGCCTTCCGTGAGGCCTATAGCGCTTGCCGGGTTAAGGAAATTGACAGACTGAAACCTCAAAAATCGCCTGGTCCTGACGAGGTATATGCTAGAGTATTAAAAGAATGCAGAGATGAGTTAAGTAGCCCATTAGCATTTTTATTTAACAAGTCATTAGAAACAGGTTTAATTCCAGAAGCTTGGAAGCTTGCAAATGTAGTTCCGATCTTCAAAAAAGGTGATAAATCGATAGCATCCAATTACCATCCCATTAGTCTCACATCAATCATAGGAAAGTTGCTAGAGTCTATTATTGCTAGGAAAATTAGAAGCCACTTAGTAAAATTTAACTTAATAAATTCTTCTCAGCATGGATTCACTCAGGGACGTTCTTGCCTTACTAATTTGCTTAGCTTTTTCTCAGACGTATATGAAGCAGTAGATAGTGACAAGTCATATGATATTATATATTTAGATTTCAGTAAAGCTTTCGACAGAGTCCCTCATGAGAGATTGATGAGAAAGGTTGAGGCACATGGAATAGGAGGGTCGTTGTTGGGATGGATTAGGTCATGGCTAATTGGTAGGAAACAGAGAGTCAGTATAAATGGTACCAAGTCAGAGTGGGGAGCAGTCAAAAGTAGTGTCCCCCAGGGATCGGTATTAGGTCCCCTGTTGTTTCTTATATACATAAATGACCTAGATTTAGGTATAATTAGTAGGATAAGTAAATTCGCAGACGATACTAAAATGGGGTGATCAATTGATTCAGATAGCGATATAGAGTGCCTCCAAAGGGATCTAGATACCTTACATGAATGGTCAGTAAATTGGCAGATGAAGTTTAACATTGACAAATGCAAGGTATTAAAGATAGGGAAGATGCAAACAAATGTTAAATATAAACTAGCTAATTTAGAATTAGAAAATTCAGACTGCGAGAAAGATCTAGGTGTGTTTCTTAGCAATGATTTGAAGCCTAGAAAACAGTGTATAAGCGTTCGTAATAAGGCAAACAGGATTCTCGGGTTCATCTCTAGGAGTGTGAGTAACAGAACTGCTGATGTTATCTTAAAACTTTACTTGTCATTAGTGAGACCCCATATGGATTATGCTGTCCAATTTTGGTGTCCTTATTACAGAATGGACAGAATGGACAGAATTCATTGGAGAGAGTTCAGCGTAGAATGACAAAAATTATCCATAATATTAGAAATCTTCCATATGAAGGAAGGTTGAAGAAATTAGGTTTACATTCGTTAGAGAGACGCAGAGTTAGAGGGGATATGATAGAGGTGTTCAAGTGTTAGTGGGATTAACAAAGGGGACATGACAAATGTACTAAAGCTCAGTGATAACGAAAGAACTCGTACCAATGGTTTCAAATTAGATAAATTTCGTTTCAGAAAAGATATAGGCAAATATTGGTTTGGTAACAGAGTTGTAGATGGGTGGAATGGACTACCAAGTGCTATAGTGGGATTAAAAACGGTAGGGAGCTTTAAGATAAAATTGGATAAGCATATGGACGAGAAGGGTTGGGTGTGAAGGGGGATCAGCCGGGTTGGGCCAATCAGCGCTCTGCAGACCCCGTAATCCTGCGTTAATCTCTAACCGTTTTGGTAAGATGATCCTCAGGGTATTAGAGTGTTGAGCCTATAATTGGGCTTTGTAATTGGGGTTGTGTGGGACAGGGATCTGCCTTGCTTATGCCAATCGGCTTTCTGCAGACTCCCATTTTCTTATGTTCCTATGTTATCCCTTATCTTTCAACAATATAAAAATCAATCCTTCATCTTCTCTCAATATTCTTGGTGTCTTTTTTTCTTCTGCTCTCACTTGGAAGGACCATATTACTAGCCTTGCTAAGGCAGCCTCCCAGAAGCTGGGTGTGCTCAACCGCCTCAGGGGGTTCTTTACCACTGCACAGCTTCTGGCTCTGTACAGGGGCACAGTGCATCCTTGTATTGAGTATTGTTCACATGTGTGGGGTGGATCCTCTCACACCGCACTCCTAGACAAAGTAGAAAGGAAGGCCTTTCGTATCATTAACTCCCGTCCACTCACCAACTCTCTGCAATCTCTCTCTCTTCGCTGCAATTTTGCATCTCTCTTGCTATTCTATCGCTACTATAATAATCAGTGTTCCTCAAAGCTCTCCCAGTGTAGCCTATACCACCTCCTCTACGTAGGGTATGTGGTACCCATCTTGCAAAACAATCCCACCCCTACTCTGTGCAACTCTCCAACCCAAGAGTGAAATGTTACTCTCAGTCTGTCTTCTATTCAACAGCTGAGCTTTGGAACTCTCTCCCAGAATCAGTCTTTCTTTCTTCCTATGACTTAAATTGCTTCAAACTCCATGTGACCAGGCATTTTGGCTCGAACGTCCCTCGATTTTGGCCCTATCACTCTTTCAACTCTGGGGGAAGCACTCACTACAGGCAGTTCTGCCTTTTGTCTACCTTACTCGCATAGTAAAAAAAAGACAAGACGATTTAGCGCAGCTTAAGAAGGATCTGTGGTCATAAGAAGGATTAAGTGAGATAGTTCGAAACCTGTTAATTGCTGGAGGCCCTGTTTAAACTGAATACAATCGTCTAATAGTAGCCAGAATATAGTTAAAAGGACAGCGTCGGTACAGAAGGGGTTAAAATTAATCTAATACAATATATATCCGTAATCAAGACACTCTGTGGTTCCTCTAATTCATGAAAACAAAACAAAAAATCAAATGAAATGCAGGTTAAGGGGGGTGACCTGATTTTTTCTCTTTCTTGGCTGTATCCATTTGGCCCCATTCAGCCTACTGTTTTAAGACATTTATCCCCATCCAGGTGTTGATTTTTTCCTGGAGAGCGACAGCGAGCCAGCATTTAATGAAGAATTGCGGCTCTGCCGGAAACATTTTTCTATGAAATAATGTACAAATTTAGCCTGCTGTCTAACTCATTATCCAAAATATGGTGGCTCGCTATCACTCGCCAGGTATAAATCGACACCTGGATGGGCATAACTGTCTTAAAATAGTAGGCTGAATCGGGCCGAATGGATACAACCCAGAGAAAGAAAAAAAGAAAGAGTCGCCCCCTTAAGTATAAAATAAAGCACATGTACAGTACACCAGGAAGATAAACATAAATAATCCACACATATATAGCATAAAAGGTTTTAACCCTTTCAAGCTCCAATACGTGTTTCTGTTTGGTTTGCTGGCTACTATTAGACGATTTTATTCAGATTAGTAACGGTATACGGAAGTCAGAGGGTTGATTGAGATAGTATTTACCCTTTTAATACCCACAGATCCTTCCTAAGCTGCACAAAATCGTATAATGATAGCCAAAATAAACTGCTAAAACGCGTCCGAGCTTCAAGGGGTTAATATTGACAAAGAAATGAGGCGAAAGGTCTTAACATTGACAAACTAATGGGGCAAACATCTTAAAATCTGAAAACTAATGGGACTAAACATGAGGGAGAAGGGGATCTAGAAAAACGACCGATCTCCCCTTAAGTATAAAATACACCACGTATATATACAGTAGTAGGCCTACATCAGGAAGATAAATTAAGCGCCGTGAATACTTGAATGGCCAAAGTATACCAACATGACGGAAAACTGATTTATTTTGATGACACGACAAGTTTGGACTGTCCCTGGAGTTCTCTTCAGGTGAGTCCAAGCTTGTCGCACCATTACAATAAAATGTTTTTCCGTCATGTGGGTATAATTCCTCCACATAAGCCGTAAATCCTTAACCAAAAACTAAACTACCATTAAAAAATTCACAATAAAAACAAAACCATATTTTTAATGAGCTTCCTAATTAAATTAAATAAACAAATTAGTATTTTGGGTGTCAGCTTCCAAAACACACTTCTTCATACTATTTTAACTCTTAAAGAGCGGCGCCCGGCTATAGCCGGGCACCAATTTGCAGCAAGTTAGGAGCATTATTATGCCTTTTAAAGGGTTAAAATCGAGTACAAATGGCCGGGAGTGCAGCGGGCCACACGTCCGACTCCCAGGGCCTACCGCCGCCCACTGACTCACCCTCCCTGTGTTCTCGAGAGGCCGGCAGTGTAGCCAGTAGTGAGCGTAGCTGGGAAAAATATACCGCTATACGCTAAACTCCCATGTTACTGGTACCACTGTATGAGAACCACGAGTGCTACGTAGCTCGTTCTGGTCTCATTTTGAAGCTTTTAGCGCCTATTTTTTTGCTGAATACTGTACATTTCTTTTCATGCAGATACTTGATTTGTCATTCAGGAGGGCCTGAATATGCCCAAATAAGCCCAAAACCCCCCGCTAGACGAGGGTTAAACCTCAGGAAGAATAACACAGACGGTATCGATTATTCCTGAACCTCTTGGCAACCCCAACAACCTCCTCCTCAGTGTCATCTGACTCCCTCCTTCTCTTTTGTGCGACCACGCGCTTGATCCCACAGACTGAATCATCATTATCTTCCAACAATACCCTAACCTCACTCTCTGGTTCACTATAATTGGAATCCAACTCATCACTAGATTCAGCAGGCCACCAACTATTGATATCTAGACAACTATCCAAAATCTCAGACAGTTTGTCGTATACCTCTCGTAGACTAGGTCGGCGAATTACCTTTTTACACTTCATATCCCGTGCAAGAGATTTTAGTGAATCAGTAACTCCAAGGAGGTCATCATCTATGTCAACACCTTTTAAGATTTTGGTAATTATCACTCCGAGCGACCATGTGTCACTCTGTGTGGAGCTTAGGCCATCCAGGTACAGTTCAGGTGCGTAGTGTTTATACCTTTTATACGACTCTTTTGTTCCGGTGGGAAAACATGGGTTTGGCCCCGAGAAGCTAGACAAACCAAAATCTATAACTGACACTTTTTCTTTGTTAACAATCAAATTATTTAATTTGAGATCATTATGCACTATGTTCCGAGAGTGAATTTCACAAACCTTATGGACAATGTCTTTTAGAATTTTAAGCCATGTCCAAAACGGTGTGTCCTTATCATTAAATAAGTCCAGGACTGTTTTCCCCTTGCAGATCGACATGACAATAACAGGTTTGTCTGACGCTACGGCAAACAAAACAGGTGCCCCACCAATGCCATTCAAACGACTAAGCATGCGGGCTTCCCGTTGGAAAAGGGAGAGGTCAGCCATGTTCTTGCCTTCCTTTAGGCAGGCTGGTTTACAATCAAACTCGACCTCAGCGACCATGCCATAAGCCCCACAGCCTAACACCGCACCAACGTTCGACACCTTCGCCCGGATCTCGTAGCTTTTCATTTTGTATACGTTGGTGTTCATTACACACTAATAATATGTGTGTAACTTAAATGTGTCACAACAAAAGCAATATCAAAGTGTAAGTATAAGAGTTAATACAAGATTAACAACCTAGGCCTGCTTGTACGACTTACACGATAGACAATTTGAAAACGAGTGTTCTCTGAACTTCTCTCTCGAGCGATCTGATACCTTCAACAGCCTAAAATATCTACATAACTGCTTGTTGATATTCTCGTCCACATTAAGTTAATACTTTAACGTTATTTACTGTATGTAAATTCATTCTGACATCTAAAACGCAAAAATTACCTGGATTAACTTGCATTTATTGGTAATATACTGTATAATATTGAGGACATATATGAATTATCATTTAGTTACCCATTTAAATATATTCGTTTTCTTTGATAAGCGTATAAGAAAATTGAGTTTTTATCGTCAACTAAAATTAATAATACGATCAGCGCATATTTTGTTATTTTGTACGATGATGTTATTAGCCCAATGGTCAATCCTGGGGGGGGGGGGGGCACGAATCCTCCTCCAGAGACCCTATAGTAACCTTAAATTGGTGACTCGGACCCTCACTCTAAGAACGTCGCCTATTGAGCAATTAACTCACTATAGGCATTGCCCCCCTGTAGCATATTTTGAATATGGGAATATTCATACAGTGCTATTTAATCAGGGAACAATGAGGGTGTTTTGTTTGGCATTTCGGTGTGCTGTGGTAATGCACTAGGTAGGCCTACAGCACAAATTCCATCTCAATAATATCTTCCCATTGACATATTGGGATTCGAACCCGGGTCCATTGGATTACCAGTCCAGTGACAAGACCACTCTGCCACACCTGGGTTATAATGTGGAGCATTATGGGGGGAGGGGCATATTTATTTGTTCATTTATGTTTCTTTTTACTATTTTGTTAGTTTCCTAGACTTCCATCAAGCTTATAAATAAACCCCCAAGACCCTCCTTCAAGATAAATTTGTAAGTTTTCGATAGTAAAATGTCCAAGCCAAAGGCCGTTTCCTTCTAAAATAATAGGTTCGCTGTCGCTCGCCAGGAAATAAATAGAGATAGTTTCAAAATTGCCAAATTAACGGAACGAACGTCATATAATCTACAAAATAATAGGCCTATGCTAAACATGAGGGAGAAGGGTGTCCAGAAAAAGCGACTACCTCCCCCTTAAGAAGAGCCACCGTCATTTTCATTACTGTATACTAAAAAACTGTGCTTCCGAGCTGACTCCTTGCCTAGGCAAACTCTTTCGTCTGTCTCTCCTCTAACGTCTTCCCTTCATGCTGGAAGTTTGCTCTCATTCAACCTGTCCCAAATTAGGGTGATCGCTCTCAACCCTCCAACTATCGTCCAATTGCTCTCACCTCTTGTATATCTAAATTTTTTGAAAATATTCTTGCTTCCAAATTTCTTAAGCATTTCTTTTCTCATAATCTGCTCTCAGATCGCCAGTATGGCTTCCTTAACCCCTTCATTACCGGTGCCGACCCTTTAACTATATTCAGGCTACTATTAGAAGATTGTACTCAGTTTAAAAAGGGCCTCCAGCAACCAACAAGCATCCAACTATCTAACTTAACCCTTTTTACTATCACAGATCCTTCTTAAACTACACAAAAACAACTAAATTTAGCTAGAATATAATACAGAAACATTGCCGGTAAGGAAGGGGATAAGGGTCGCTCTACTGGTGATCTTCTTTCATATCTTACTAACTCTTGGTCATCCTCCTTTCGGGATTTCGGTGAGACTTTTTCTATTGCGCTAGACATATCGAAGGCCTTCGATAGAGTCTGGCACAAATCTTTAATTTCTAAACTACCCTCCATCTGTGCCTTTGTCTCTAATTTCCATTCCGGCCGTTCCATAGCTGCGGTTGTGGACGGCCATTGCCCACTTCCTCATCCTATCAACTCCGGTATTCCTCAGGGCTCTGTCCTATATCCTATTCTCTTTCTAATTTTCATAAATGATCTTCTCAACTGTACCCTCCAGTCCCATCCATTCATATGCAGACGACTCTACCTTACACTACTCAATTTGTTTTCCAGAATGCCCCAGCCAGCAATCCCTCAAAAACAAATGTAATGAAGCCATACAACACTTATCTTCTGATCTAACTACTATTTCCAATTGGGGCAGAGAAAACCTTGTTACCTGTAATGCTTCCAAAACCCAATTTCTCCATCTATCTACCCATCTGGAACTCCCAGAGGACTATCCCTTATTCTTCAACAATACAAAAATCAATCCTTCATCTTCTCTCAATATTCTTGGTGTCTCTTTTTCTTCTGCTCTCACATAGAAGGACCATATTACCAGTCTTGCTAAGGCAGCCTCCCAGAAGCTGGGTGTGCTCAACCACCTCAAGGGGTTCTTTACCCCTGCACAGCTTCTTGCTCTGTAGCCTACAGGGGCATGGTGCATCCTTGTATTGAGTATTGTTCACATGTGTGGGGAGGTTCCTCTCACACCGCACTCCTAGACAAAGTAGAAAGGAAGAGGCCTTTCGTATCATTCCCGTCCACTCACCAATTTAATTATCTGCAATCTCTCTCTCTTCGCCGCAATGTTGCATCTCTCTCGCTATTCTATAGCTACTACAATAATCAGTGTTCCTCAGAGCTTTCTCAGTGTATACCACCTCCTCTACGTAGGGTACGTGGTACCCATCTTGCAACACAATCCCACCTTTAACAGCTGAGCTCTGGAACTCTCTCCCAGAATCAGTCTCTCCCTCCTCCTATCACTTAAATTGCTTCAAACATTGTGTGTCCAGGCATTTTGGCTCGAACGTCCCTTGATTTTGGCCATGCCACTCTTTCAACTATGAAGGCATTCGCTACAGGCAGTTTTGCCTTTTGTCTCCCTCACTCAAATAGAAAAAAAAAAAAAACTATGCTTCCTCTAATTCATAATTTTTTTTTTTTTTTTAAACGAAATGCAGGTTAAGGGGGGTCACCTGCTTTTTTCTCTTTCTTGATTGTATATATATATATATATATACCAGCACAGCACCCTTCTGTCCACTCTGGCCGACAAATGTTCCTGCTGCCCCACTCTCCTACGTATCTCTTCATTCCTCAATCTGTCTCTACGAGTCACTCCACACATACTCCTCAAGCAGCTGATCTCCATCACATCCAGCTTTCTTCTCTCCTTTTCCTTCAGAGCCCATGTCTCAGCCCCATACATCACTATTGGCACAACAATTCCTTGATACATTGCACTTTTTACTTTCATTCCGAGATGTCTTGTCTTCCACATACAGTACTTCACATTGCTCTGAAAACCTGCCTTCCTTCACACACTCTCTGTTTTACCTCCATTTCCATACCTCCACTACTACACTCGTAAATCAATCCTGCGCATTATATTTCTATGTATAAGACCACAGAGAGGAACAGAACTTATGTGGCCAAGTGTACCTATTCTCGTATATATAACTTTCATCTCAATTGGCATATTGAAACTGCTGATCTTAATTTACTGTTTATTACATCACATATAAAAATATATAGAATAATACGCATTATAAACAAACAATAACAGTACCCTCAAAATACTATAGTCTGTTTTTTCCAGCTGATGCTAAAATGCTATCTGGCCGTCCTGATTATAGGTAGCGCCAGTGAACTTGACAATTATCTTGACCCCTTAACTTCTTATAACTTGAAATAAATGAAAGCATTCGGGCTGACGTTTCTATCATTTGGGAAGAGTCCACCAGGAAATAAGGTGTGGATATTTACAGCCAGTTTGCTCTAGGCCCTTTTGAGTTACAGAGAGGTCAGGGATCAAGATTATTGTCAAGTTCGATGGCGCTACCTTTAGTTGGCTATTACTGTACAATGATTTTGTAGCGAAATATTTTGCTAATTATGAAAACTTGTGGGTGAGGGCTGGTCCTATCCAGAGTGAGGTTTGGCATCCTCTACTCAACCTTAGCCATATCTGTCTGTCTCTTTCCCTGTACAGTACTACTTTTCCTACTTCGGGGGCGGGAGGCTAGGAATCCTTCCCTTGTAAAATTCACCTACTGGACGAGACAGAGAAAGGGGTGAGGGAACGTGAAAGTGGTCTAAAACCCCAAAAATGGAACTTTAAATGTTGTTTCTGTTCGGGCTCTGTCTCGAGTTGGCCCCCAGCTAGGGGATATGTGCTTGAGTACATACATACATGAAAACTTGGCAATAATATGACGCAGTGACATAGCAATATCATATTTTGCCATAACTAGTGTAGGAACATGTTGGTAAGTCTCGGCTGTCATTAAGTTTGGCTCGCTCTGTGCTGTATTAATGTCTGTCAGATGTTGAATAGGGTGCATAGGTGTAGGAACATGTTGGTATATCTCACTCGAAATGAAGAAATCAAGTTTAGATATTGCTGATACCAATTATTGATCAAAATATACTTGGTGCCGAGACATCACACAGCCTCCCTAAGCTGTATAATATTGTCTAACGATGGCCATAATAAACTGCGAAAACAGTTAAGGTGCACATGATGATGATGATGATGATGATGATGTGAATTTTGCTCATGTAGTAATGTACACCCTATGTGGTGGATTGTGTTCTTTTATTTATAAATTATTTTACTTAAGCGTTGTTTCCACATAGCGATTTTGATAAGTTGCTTGTCTTTTTACTGTGTTCGTCCAAATTTTGGTTTGTTTATTATGCAAGTTTTACATTATAACTAATAGGGCTAAACATGAGGGAGAAGGGGGACCCGAAAAACGATCCATCTCCCCTCAACAGGCTGTCATTATTTACCCAACATCAAGAGTCACTTTCTGCCATTCAGTACCGGTGTTATCCTATTTATTTACCTCTGGCAACTATTAGACGATCTTATTCAGCTTGGGAAAGACGTCTACCGGTTCCCGCACATCTCAACCAGTAGCTCTCAACCAGCGCCAAATCAACCAAGACCAACCAAACCAGTGCCAAAATATACAGTAGTACTAACCTAACCTAACTGTATTGGTTGATTAGGTACTGGTTGAGAGCTACTGGTTAAAATGGTCTACTGGTCGAGTTGTCCGATCACCACGTTATACAAGTACAGTATTGCTGGGAACAGTTTAGAAATAATAGTGATAAAGTAATTCACTCAACAGTTTGTAAAAATGTGTAAAAGGAAAGTTTATTCAAAATTTTGTAATAGATATTTTATTTGCATGATGATAATGATGGGGTGGTAAACAACTTATTCCCACGACTGTAGGCTACATCTCTTTTTCATATCAATTATTTGTTTTCATAATTGTCACTATATTCAATTATCAAAATCAATTCACAGCTTAATAAATCGAGACAGGGGTATGAGTATATCCGTTTCCTATCAATTATTTGTGTAGTCATGTACTTAACCTTTAACCCTCTCCGACATAGGACGCAATTTTGAGCCTATTGGGGATACTTTTAAGCCTTTGTTACCATCAGGGGTATTTATAAACCTTTGGTTTAGTTACTTCAACCTCTGCAGTGTCTTTGAGTTAGCTGTGGGCAGAAAACTAATTTTGGAGAGGTAATTATAAGAGTGAGAGAACTCTATTTCTTATTGCTAATCTGGCAACCTCTGCGTCATAAATGCGGGAAAGGGTTAACTGTCTTGATGGTGTAATGGTTAGTGTTTAAGATATGTATGGGATAATCTATATTTTATTAATTTCACCCCAACACCAAACACCTCCAATGAAATTAATGAAAGCATATGTGTGATTCACCGGGATTCGAACCTGGGTTATCAAACACAGATTTTTAAACACTCTACCATTACACCACCACCCAGGTTCAAATTCTGGGTGGATCACATGCTTTCATTAATTTCATTGGGAGGTGTTTGGTGTTGGGAGTAAAATAAATAAATTAGATTATTCATAATTGACAACATATTCCATTATCAAATTTGTATCACAATATAGAAATTAATTGCATAATAAAAGTTGCATATCAGTACATCTTTATTAAATATTAACCCCTTCTATATCGGAGATGTCTTTTAAACAAGATTCTGGCTACTATTAGACAATTTTGTTCACTTTGAAAAGGGCCTCCAGATATTAACAGACTTCAAAGTATCCCACTTAACCCTTTATACTACCACAGATCCTCTTAAACTGCACCAAAGTGTCTAAATATAGCTAGAATAACACTAAAAAGATGTCACCGCTTCACAAGGGTTTAAGATAGGGCATCGTTACACATTTCACTACATATTTTTTTAAATATTTAAACTTTCATTTCATAATTGACAATATAATCTATTATTAACTACTTCACGACGGGTCATGCCATTATTCTGCATATTTTGGCTATTATTAGACGATCTTACACAGCTTATAAAGGACGCAGGGGGGGCGGGGACTGGGAATCCTCCTCCCCTTGTATAATTCTACTACTCAATGACACAGAGAAACGGGCGAGGGAACGCTAAAGTGGTCCCGGATGCCGAGAATACGAACTTTAAATGTTGTTTCTTTCAGGCTCTGTCTCGTGTTGCCCACCCCCAGTAATGGTGTACTGTATGTGCCTGAGTATTAAAAGGGTTAAAATAGTTACAGCTTCTTAATCACGATGGGAAGATACCAATTTTCAGACTGTTTCAGCACCTCAGAGTCCAGCGAGTGTTCGAACAAGTGGCTCCGCAGATTACCCGGGTACGGGAACAGCATCTGGCACACGCGACACAAATACACCGTCGAGTGGCTCATCATATGTCGGTTGTAATTTGACAATCTCGGGAAGCGTTTCAGGCACTTTTGACACTTGTATCCTCTCGGCGTTTCCATAGCTTCTCTCTCAGACGAGGCAGAGGAGCTTGCTGGCGTCAGTGTCACAGTGTATAGCTTAGATCTACTTGTTGGTAAAGGTGCCACTGTAGACCCACACGTGTTTCCCTCCAGCGTAGATGGTGCGACTGTAGACGGACTCGTGTTTCCCTCAAGTGTAGATCTACTCGTTGTTAAAGGTGCGACTGTAGACTGAAGTGTGTTTCCCTTTAGCGTAGGTGCGACTGTAGACGGACATGTGTTTCCCGCTAGCGTAGAAGGTGCGACTGTAGACCCACACGTGCTTTCCTTTAGCGTAGAAGGTGCGACTGTAGATTGACTCGTGTTTCCCTCAAGCGTAGATCTACTCGTTGTTAAAGGTGCCACTGTAGACTCACACGTCTTTCCCTTTAACTTAGATTTATTCGTTGTTAAAGGTGGGACTGTAGATTGACATGTGTTTCCCACTAGCGTAGAAGGTGCGACTGTAGACTGAGACGAGTTTCCCTTTAGCTTAGATCTACTTCTTGGCAAAAGTGCGACAGTAGATGGACGCGTGTTTCCCTTTAGTGTAGATGTTTTTCTTGGTAAAGGTTTGACCGTAGACAGACACGTGTTTCCCTTTAACTTAGATTTATTCGTTGTTAAAGGTGTGACTGTAGATTGACACATGTTTCCCACTAGCGTAGAAGGTGCGACTGTACACTGAAGCGTGTTTCCCTCTAGCGTAGATCTACTAGTTATTAAAGGTACGACTGTAGACTGACACATGTTTCCCGCTAGCGTAGAAGGTGCGACTGTAGAGTGATGCGTGTTTCCCTTTAGTGTAGATCTTTTTCTTGCTAAAAGTATGACTGTAGACGGACACGTGTTACCCGCTAGTGTGGATCTTTTTCTTGGTAAACGTGCGACTGTAGACGGACACGTGTGTCCCTTTAGCGTAGAATTTTTTCTTGGTAAAAGTGCGACTGTAGACCGACACGTGTTTCCTGCTAGCGTAGGAGGTGCAACTGTAGACTGACACGTGTTTCCCGCTAGAGTAGAAGGTGCGACTGTAGACGGACAGGTGTTTCCCGCTAGAGCAGAAGGTGCGACTGTAGACGGACAGGTGTTTTCCGCTAGAGTAGAAGGTGCGACTGTAGACGGACAGGTGTTTCCCGCTAGAGTAGAAGGTGCGACTGTAGACGGACAGGTATTTACCGCTAGAGTAAAAGGTGCGACTGTAGACGGACAGGTGTTTCCCGCTAGAGTAGAAGGTGCGACTGTAGACGGACAGGTGTTTCCCGCTAGAGTAGAAGGTGCGACTGTAGACGGACAGGTGTTTCCCGCTAGAGTAGAAGGTGCGACTGTAGACGGACAGGTTTTTCCCTCTAGCGTCGATCTACTTGTTGGTAAAGGTGCAACTGTAGACTGATGAGCGTTTCCCTTTAGTGTAGATCTTTTTCTTGGTAAACGTGCGACAGTAGACGGACGCGTGTATCCCACCCTCGTCTGGCTCCCAGGGTCAAGGCTGCGCAGGCTCGCGGGTGGAGGTACCAGGCGGACTCTTGGCCCTTTCTTCCAGATTTTTGGGTCCTTTCTACGTGTATTTGCGGTTGAGATTTCTGGGGTATCTCTCCGAGGTTCGTTACTTAAATGTTCAGGGCAGTTTATCTCCTTGCTCGTCACGTCATTTCTGTGTGCGTTCGCTGTTGAATTTTCCATAGGATCTCTCTGAGCATCCTTACTTAGATTTTCAGGGCAGTTTATCTCCTTGCTAGTCACGTCATTTATGTGTGTGTTCGCTGTTGAATTTTCCATAGGATCTCTCTGGGGGTCGTTACTTAAATTTTCTAGGTAATTTATCTCCTTGCTTGAATTTTCACGATCGTTTTCCTGTGGATCCTTGTTCGAGTTCTGAGGGTTATTTCCCTCATTACTTAAATTTTCACAATCATTTTGCTGTGGATCCTTGTTCGGGTTCTGGGGGTTATTTCTCTCATTGCTTACATTTTCTACATCATTTCTCTGTGCTTCCAGGCATGAATTTTCCTGGTAATTATTTTGTATATATTTGCTTAAACTTTCAAGGGATAATATTAGAGGGTCCGTTGGTGTTATCTGAAGGCATGGAAGTTCCTGGGGATTTACACCTACTGGTTCTATATGCTCTTGATGAGGAAACACAATCCTCTCGAGTTCAAATCCTACTTGGTCCTGGGAGTGACATTCCTGGGATTGGTGAATGGAACGGTGAGACATTAATGCAGTTAGACTATCAAACACTCTCCCACAAGATTCACATTTTATATTCTCTTCTACTGCGTGGGCATGCCTGATGTGGTAACCCACCTCTTTCTTCCAGCGAAAAGGTTTCTCGCAGATGAGGCAGATGTACTTCCTGGCGTGTAGGTCGTAGTGGTTGGCGTAGATATACTTGCTGGTAACGGAGCGATTACAAATTCTACAAGCGTATTGTTGCGCGCGAGGGTGTGTTTGAAAGTGGTGCCCGTAGTCAAATCTACACTCAAACACGACACCGCAAATCTTACACGTTCGATCACTCTCCGGGTGGTTGCTGCTCATATGTAGCCGTAGATCTTTCAATGACAAAGACCGATCTTCGCAGAACTCGCAAATGAAAATCTCCAAGGAATGGACCTGCAGGTGTCGGTCCACTTCATTCTCACTGACGAAGGACTCGGCACACACGCAGCACCGATGATGTCTGTCCTCCCAGTTCTTCCAGTGGGTTTTATTCTCCGAGTGCTGCTTCAGGTGAATACTGAAATTGGACCTATTCTCAAAGGACTTTCCACAGATTATGCAAGTCATCTTGGCCATGTGCATTTTCATGTGTAGTAAGCGTTCCGCAACACTTTCAAAGTCCTGTCCACAGATTAAACAGCACTCGGGCTGTTGAAAGTGCGTGGCAAAGTGTCTCTTAAAGGTAGTGGGAGACTTGAATTCTTTGCTACACCTCAGACACTTGTGCTTCCATTTCCACGTTAGCTTGATGGCCGAGTCTCCCAAGAATTTCTCCACAACGGCTTTTTTACTGCTGTACTCTACCCCGATGTGATCCAGCATGTGTTTCTTGAGCGAGCGTTTGCAGGTGAACTGTTGGTTGCATTGTGGGCAGTCTAACCGTCGCAGCATAGAGTGCTTCAGTTCGTGGGTCATCAAATGTCTCTGTAGCTTGTACTTCTTCCCACATTTAATGCACTTATATTGTGGAGCCACTTTGTGTCTTGATTTGTTAGCGCCTTTGTAGGTTCCGGATCGCCTATATTTTACCGAGTCGTGGTTACCTTTCTGTGGAATAAGTTTGATGCCTATAATGCTCGTAGACGCACTCCACTCGGTACGATTTACCGGTCGTTTGATACTGCCTCTGTCCGGTTTACTTTTTACCGGTCTTTTAATATTTCCTCTGTCCTGTTTACTTTTTACCGTTTTTTTAATTTTTCCTCTGTCTTGTTTACGACGATTTGCCGGTCTTTTTATATTTCCTCTGTTTGGCTCTTCGCTATGTATCCCCTTCAATTCTGTCTCGTCATTACCATCACAATCTTCATCCGCGGTATCAGTGGAGCTCCTGTTATTTTCACCGTCTCTCGCTTTGTCGCGCTCCTTTTCGTAAATACGACTCGCCATCCGTCCTATCTTCTTCCGTTTACAAATAGTCGCGTCATTCTCAAGTTGGTCCAAAGTGCCTGCCTCGAATCTCCACGTCATTTCTACGGACTCTGAACACTCCTCCTTGATATTCTCGCACTTAACCTCCCCGAGAATTATACCGTTCTCCACTTCGCACTTTACCTCGACACCCGGAACCAAGTTATTTCCCCAGGGTGATTGTCTCTGGCTGTCTGCGTTCATCTGCGTACCTCCTTCACTTTCATGGATATTTCTCCTGGATATATTTCTTTCACCATCCGACGAGCTTCTTTCATTCCCCGACGACTTTCTCCCGGATGCCTTGGACTTTCTCCCGGATGCTTTGTTCTCGTCTTCCCACAGATTTGATTCGTTCTCCGACAGCCTTCTCACGTTCTCAGGAGAATTTCCTTCCTTCTCGGGGAAATTTCCATCGATCTGGCAGTAGTTCTCTGCTTCTTCTTCTTCTTTCTTGATCTGGTGGTACATTAAAATTCTCCCGTCCTCAGATGCGTTTCCTTCGATTTGGCGATACAACATCGGTTCTACTTCTTCTTCTTTCTTGATCTGGTGGTGTTTTAACATTCCCGATTTCTCAGCTGCATTTCCATCGCTCTGGCGGCATAAGATCAGATCTACTTCTTCTTCTTCTTTCTTAATCTGGTGGTGTTCTAACAGTCCCTCATTCTCAGCGGCATTTCCTACATTTCCTTCGATCTGGAAGTACAACATCGGATCTATTTCTTCTTCTTCTTCTTTCTTGATCTGGTGGTGTTCTAACATTCCCTCGTTCTCAGCTGCATTTCCATTGATCTGGCGGCATAAGATCGGTTCTACTTCTTCTTCTTTTTCTTTCTTAATCTGGTGGTACTCTAATAATACCCCATTGTCACCTGCAGATCCTTCACTCTCCGTCAAGCGTCCATCCGTCTGGTGGTAATTTTGCGGTTCTATGTCCTCTTCTTCTTCTTCTTTCTCGATCGCCACGGCACCGCACCTGCTTCTCTCCTCTAAGAACAAATACTCCCCTCCCATCTCCTCCTGGAGTAGGTCGAGCTCATTTTCCGACATTTCTCCATCAATCTCCATCACCCCGTCCTCCCATTCCACCTTCATCATCGCTTCGTTACTCTCCACCTCCATCATAGCGCCTCGGATATTCCGCCGCGTTTCTTAACCCTTTGAATACCAGCGACGTGTGGTATATTTTATGCTAGCTATATTTAGACGATATTATGCAGCTTAGGAAGGATCTGTGGTAGTTAAAAGGGTAGGTTGAGAGAGTTTGAATCCTTAATATTGCTAGAGGTCCTTCCTAGGCCGAGTAAAATCGTCTAATAGTTGCCAGAATAGGATGAAAATTACATCTCTGGTACCACATGGGTTAACAATCCGTTCGATACTTACACAGACTATCAAATGAGAAACTATTCACCCACTGTCCAAAAACAAAGACCGGGTTCAATATCAATTCATTCGGCAAATACACAGGTTATCAAATGAGAGACTATTCACCCACTGTCCAAAAACAAAGGCTGCGTTCCTTATCAATTAGTTTGGCACTTACACAAGCTATCAAATGAGAGACTATTCACCCACTGTCCAAAAACAAAGGCTGCGTTTCTTATCAATTCTGACACGTTTTTTAACAATCCGTTCGGCACATACACAGTATCAAATGAGAGACTATCCACCCACTAGGTCGGCACATATACAGGCTATCAAATGAGAGACTAGTATACACCCACTGTCCAAAAACAAAGGCCGGGTTCCTTATCAATCTGTCCGTGTCAAATGAGAGACTGTCCACCCACTGGCTCGGCACATACACAGGTTATCAAAGGAGAGACTATTCACTCACTGTCCAAAAACAAAGGCCGCACTTCTTATCAATCTGTTCGGCACATGTACAGGATATCAAATGAGAGACTATTCACCCACTGTCCAAAAACAAAGTCCCTTCACTGTAAAATTATTATCATAGACACACAGTTCAATTAGGCTCTATAGTTGCACACGGGGGAGACAACCTTATAAAAATCAGGCTGGATGGGACTCATCAGCCTTGGTCGGCAACCCATCAAGGGGAATAAACCTTATACAAAATACCGAAGGGAGGTGCAGTGGCGAACTCTACAAGAGATATACAGTATACACAGATAGATTTATGTATACAGTATACTGTATTTTTTCTTTTAAATTGTAATACAGTACAGGCAATAGATATATAGATAGATACATAGATAAATAGATAGATAGATAAATAGACAGTCTTCACATATTTCTAACAGCCCATTAATATACCGTGTTCCAAATAGATAGTCAAGAAATTGTGAACCCTAACCTCTGCATCTTAAAAAAAAGGGCTAAAGCAAATGGGCAGTAAACTTCCACACCTATGCCTTGGCTGACCCTTCCCAATTGGTAGAAATATTTGCTTGATTACTCGTCGATTGTGAATTATACACACCTATTCCCTAGCTGACCCTTCCCAATTGGTAGAAATATTTGCTTGATTACGCGTCGTTTGTGATTTATAGAGGTTAGCTGACTGGCTGACCCTTCCCAAATGGTAGAAATATTAGCTCGATTACTCTAGTCGTTTGTGATTTATAAAGATTAGCTGACCCTTCCCAAATGGTAGGGATATTTGCTTGATAACTCTAGTCATTTGTGAGTTATAGAGGTTAATGTTCAAGAGTTTTGGCCTACTTCTTTGCAACAGGGTATAGTACTAGCTAGGAATCTCTTACTCAACGAGACAGAGAAACGGGCGAGGGAACGCGAAAGTGGTCCCGGATCCTGAGAATAGGAACTTTAAATGTTTCTGTTCGGGCTCTGTCTCGTGTCGGCCACCTCCAGCAATGGGGTATGTGTCTGAGTGTAAAATAAAAACCAATTAAAAAAAACTTGTTCTTCCACGCCGTAGAATGTCAAGTTAACCCTTTCAAGCTCCAATACGCTTTTGTGTTCTGTTTTCTGGCTACTATTAGACGATTTTATTCAGATTAGTAACGGTATACGGAAGTCAAAGGGTTGATTGAGATAGTATTTACCCTTTTAATACCCACAAATACTTCCTAAGCTGCGTAAAATCGTCGTAATGATAGCCAAAATAAACTGCTAAAATGTGCCAGAGCTTCAAGGGGTTAATACCTCTCCCTCTAGATTACACAATGTTTTCTATTGGCTATAACTTAAATAATAACTATGAACTACATAATTATACAGATCACACATACATAATTATATAAAGAATTTTTCACATAAATTATCAAAGTTTTTTACTAATTCTCGGTATAACTTAAACAAAAAAACTATGAAATGCATATACAGATCACATGTAAATAATCATATACAAATATTTCACATAAATTATCAAGGTTTTCTTCTGATTTTAGCTAGAACTTATCAAAATTATGAAATGCACACAGGCACTCCTCACTTAGTAGTTTCATTAAGTCACTGTTCATTAATTTGGACAAAAAATTCACCCAATATTGCTGTTTCCTTATTAACCTTTTCAGGCTCCTAAAATGCCGTTTAGTATTTGTATATAAAATTCTCTTAATCTCATAATAGGAACCAGATTAACTTGCTCATGTGGTGATGTACACCGTATGTGGTGGATTGTGTTCTTTTATTTCATAATTTTATTTTGCTAAAGCGTTATTTCCACATAGCGATTTTGATTACGGTAGTTCTTTTCTTACAGTATCTTACAGTAGATCCTCTGGAAAAAAGGCAAACTAGGCCTGTGTATGCAGCTCAGTGCCAGTACTTGCACTGCTGCGGATGTTCACGGTGTTGGCGGCAGCAGACGCAATATTTTTACTATTCTGTATTTTCGCTTTGTAATCAAACTTCGAATCGTGTCTTCCCCATGCTTCATCAAGATTACTTTCAAACTTCTTTACTGATTCGGAATAGACTACATACCTTTACCTTTATATTGTCTCGTCCCAGTTTTGGTTTGTTTATTTTGCAAGTTTTACATTGTAATTTATTACCGTTTCTATCATTACTATATATTTATGCTGTGGGCCGTGGTGTGGTCGGTTGCGCGTCTGACTGCTGATCGAAGGGTCGGCAGTTTGATCCCACACCGTGCCATTGGTAGACATCAAGGGTTTGGACACTCAGCTCAAGGGATTCGCGGAAAATGTCCAGTTAAGTCCCTGTCAAAAGAGAGTACAGTGTTAAAAATTACAGATCACACGTACGGTCACGCTATTAAGTCATGTCTCAGCTGTCCTTACGTTTGGCTCTCTCTGTGCTGTATTAATGTCTGTCAGATGTTGAATAGGGTAGCGTTAAAAATTACATACCATATACAGATTACATGTACGGTCACGCTATTAACGCCTTACGAGCGGGCCTGTAAGGAATTTCTACTACCCGCCAAGTGGGTGGTTTTACCCTAAATGGCCTTGTTTCCGTGCTCTTTTTTATGCATAAACAAGAGCCAGAGCGTAATACAATTATGTATCCCTGAAAGGGCGTTAATTCAGCTTTCCAATGACACCAGAACCATCCTCCTACGACCACGCGTTCTCTTGCAACGATCGTGCAAGACGAAGGAAAAATCCCTAAAATACAGTAATTTCTTGACATAATACCCTGTGTAGTGAGGGAGGGAGGGTGGATGTGTGTGGAGTAAACGTCAGTAGGCCCGCGGGACCCGTGGCGAACGGTCAGAGCCCGACCTACGCTCGTCTCACTCTCAGAGGTAATATTGCTCCAAAATTGCACATGGACTAAAGTCGGGCCCCGCTCTTTGGGCAGGTGTTCTCTATACGGACTTAAGTCGGGCCCCGCTAATAAGGGGTTAAGTCATGTCTCAGCTGTCCTTACGTTTGGCTCTCTCTGTGCTATATTAATGTCTGTCAGATGTTGAATAGGGTAGGTACGGTCACACTATTAAGTCATGTGTCAGCTGTCCTTACGTTTGGCTCTCTCTGTGCTGTATTAATGTCTGTCAGATGTTGAATAGGGTGGGTACAGTCACACTATTAAGTCATGTCTCAGCTGTCCTTACGTTTGGCTCTCTCTGTGCTGTATTAATGTCTGTCAGATGTTGAATAGGGTGAGTAAATGTAGGAACAGGTTAGTATATCAAAAGAGAATACAGCGTTAAGGGGAGACTGGCCGTTTGTTTGGTCTATTAATTAATTTATTCATAGAAAATAAAAAAATAAAAATAGGAAAAATGGGGATTGGGCCTGAGCATATAGATAGATAGATACAATATATTTTTTTAGTTTCCTCCCTAGACCTCCATCAAGCTTAGAAAAACACCCCTTAGAACCCTCCTCAAGATAAATTTGTACATTTTTCGGCAGAAAAATTTCCCGGCCAAAGGCCGATTCCTCTTAAAATTGCAGGCTCGCTCTCGCTCGCCAGGAAAAAATCGACACCTAAATGGCACGAAAGGTCTTAAAATTGACAACGAAATGGGGCGAAAGGTGTTAAAATCGCCAAAATAGTGGGCCGAACGTCTTATAATCACAAAACTTGTGGGGCTAAACATTATATCAGCATATGCCCCCCAAGCAAGCTTAGCTAGAGATGTCAAAGAACGGTTCTGGAATTAATTACTAGGGGGTGATTGTCGGATGCAAGGAAGGGGAGGTAGTAATTGTGGGAGGAGACTTGAATGGACATGTCGGGGCAGGTGCCGACTGATATGAGGGCGTGCACGGAGGACAGGGTTATGGCCGAAGGAACCTGGGAGGCGAATACATACTGGAGCACTGTACTGCCACCAGGGATGGTGGTGTGTAATACTATGTTTAGGAAGAGGATGAGCCATCTGATAACATATGAATCAGGTGGCTCCAGTAGCCAGATAGACTGTACTGTACCTGGGAGGCGAATACATACTGGAGCACTGTACTGCCACCAGGGATGGTGGTGTGTAATACTATGTTTAGGAAGAGGATGAGCCATCTGATAACATATGAATCAGGTGGCTCCAGTAGCCAGATAGACTGTACTGTACCTGGGAGGCGAATACATACTGGAGCACTGTACTGCCACCAGGGATGGTGGTGTGTAATACTATGTTTAGGAAGAGGATGAGCCATCTGATAACATATGAATCAGGTGGCTCCAGTAGCCAGATAGACTGTACTGTACCTGGGAGGCGAATACATACTGGAGCACTGTACTGCCACCAGGGATGGTGGTGTGTAATACTATGTTTAGGAAGAGGATGAGCCATCTGATAACATATGAATCAGGTGGCTCCAGTAGCCAGATAGACTGTACTGTACCTGGGAGGCGAATACATACTGGAGCACTGTACTGCCACCAGGGATGGTGGTGTGTAATACTATGTTTAGGAAGAGGATGAGCCATCTGATAACATATGAATCAGGTGGCTCCAGTAGCCAGATAGACTGTACTGTACCTGGGAGGCGAATACATACTGGAGCACTGTACTGCCACCAGGGATGGTGGTGTGTAATACTATGTTTAGGAAGAGGATGAGCCATCTGATAACATATGAATCAGGTGGCTCCAGTAGCCAGATACACTGTACTTCCTTATCAGCAAATCTGACAGGAAATGGGTTAGAGACGTTAAGATCATACCAGGTGAAGAATGCATCCCCCAACACAAGTTCCTAGTGTGTGGCATGTGCCTAGGTAGAGTTCCTGTTAGAAAGAAAGTTCATTTGCCAAAAAGGAAAGTATGGTTGTTGGAAAAAGAGGATTACAGAGACAGATTCCACAACAAAATGATGGAAATCGAAAGGAGAATGGGTGTTAGGCCAGATGTTGATAGCAAATGGAACTTTATAGAGCGCAGCCCCCTCGGCACCACAGCAAAGTCTGTGGCAAAACAAAGGGGCCACCCAGACATAAGTTCTGGTGGTGGAACAACGATGTCGAAGCTGCAGTCGGAGAGAAGAAGAGAGGTTTCAAAGGATGGAAGGAAAGTGGCAGAAAGGAAGAATACCTGTCCGCCAAACGTAATGCTAAAGAGAGGTCTACAGGGCAAAGAAAACCATACAGGATAGCGTAATAGAACAAGTTTGCAGCACTAATAATACCAATGGAGTTTATAAATTGCTAAGAATGTGAGGGAATGTAGCCAGGACGTAGTGGGTGTAAGATGCATAAATAATGACAGTGGCATGACTGTTTACACAGAAAAATAAATCAGAGAGGGTTGGAAGGAGCATTATGAAAGACTGCTTAAGGTGGAGTTTGAATGGAACAGGGAACAGCTCAGCACTGTAGTCCCAATACAAGGCCCTCCGCGGGTACAACTCTGTTAAAAGTTTTATAGATAAAATGAAGTCAGGAAAAGCCGCTGGGAGCTCCGGCATTGTCGCTGAGATGCTAAAAGCAGCTGGAGATATTGGGGTAAAATTGGTCACAGAGCTGATTAATGCTATCACAAAGGAGGAAAAATTCCCGATGCATGGCAGAAAAGTGTTATAGTAAATATATACAAAGGCAAGGGGGACTCCTTGGACAGGGGAAATAATTGGGGTTTGAAAATGCTCGTTCAAGTCATGAAAGGGTCTTTGAATGCATGATCAGGGAAAGTGTTGCTATCAGCGACATGCAATTTGGATTTATGCCGGTACGTGGCACAACTGATGCCATCTTCAATCTTAGGCAAATGCAAGAGAGGTACTTAGAGAAAAACAGGGAGTTATACCTAGTTTTTGTAGATCTGGAGAAGGCCTTTGACCGGGTGCCCAGGGAGGTAGTGCAGTGGGCTATGAGAAAACTCGGAGTAGAAGAGTGGCTGGTGCCTTTGATAATGAGAATGTATGAGGGATCAGGGGCAGCAGTTACAGTAAACGGGGGCCTGAGCGAAGAGTTCCCAGTGAAAGTTGGAGTTCACCAAGGTTCAGTTCTGAGCCCATTACTGTTTGTTTTAGTCCTGGAGGCTCTGTCAAGGGATTTTAGGACAGCACTCCCATGGGAGATGTTATATGCAGATGATCTAGTTCCTATCGCGGATAGTGTGCAGGAAGCAGAGGCGAAGTTCAAAAGATGGAGGGAAGGTATGGCAAATAAGGGTCTAAGAGTAAACATAGATAAAACAAAGGTCATGATTAGTGGAGTAGGGCGTGGAACTATGGAATGAAGCGGCGACTATCCATGCGCAGTATGTGGGAAGGGAGTGGGAAGTAATTCAATTCAATGTTGCGTCTGAAGTGACTGGGTACACAAGAGATGTAGTGGAGCTAGAGGACCTTTGACATGAATCATAGACTTTGAATGTGCAGTGTGCAAGGGAGATCTTGTATTAAATGACCCGCCTGTCAGTGTTGATTTCGATAGTGTAACGCTGGAGTGTGTGAATAAGTTCTTCTACCTGGGCGATACGGTTTCCGCCGGAGTTGGCGCTGAAGCTATATCCATTGCTAGAGTCAGAAGTGGCTGGGGAAAGTTTAGAGAGCTGTTGCCACTCCTGACCATGAGAGGGCTCCCACCCCACCTTAACCCTCTGTTCCCGGAAGGGCTCTTGAACGCCCATAAAAAAGCATACACGAGCTGCCCGGAAGGGCTCTTTAACGCCCAGTGGTTGAAAGCCTGTGAGCTTGGTGTGCGAGGCGTCGGCCCGACGCATGTAAACAACAGCCGGCTGGACCGACGCCCCGCATCTCCGGCCACAAGAAGGAGAGCGTCGCTTGTTCGTGTGTGCCTGTATGTTGTTGTTAAGTATCGAAAAGTAGTGTAAAGTGGCTGTTGTTGCCATAAAGTTATCTCCAATGAAATTATCATCACAACTGAACCAGTTGACTTAGAGAGCTCTACTTAACGCCATTCTACAGGTAAATAACACAGCTACGCTTGGGGATGCGCGGGAATGCGGAAGCAGTCAGAATAATAAAGATACGGTAGCCTAGCCTAGACGTTTTTCGGCCAAAACACCCGGGTTTCGGGGAATATTTATGTAATGCGTAGTCGGGGCTGGAGGGTTAAAGGGAAGGAGCATACCTTGTGTGTTAGGAGCGCGATGACCTATGCCTCGGAGACGTGGTCGGTTAAAGCGGAGGATGTCAATAGAATGGAACGGAATGAGAAGAGAATGGTGAGATGGATTGTGTGGGGTTAATCTTAAGGACAGGGTATCGAGTGAGAAATTGAGAAGGCGTCTAGGCATTAAGGCCCGAATTCAGAACACCGGTTTAAACCTCGGATTTCGGAGCAGGTTTAAACCTGGTATTGAGATTACTCGATCCTGGATCGAAAACAAAGGTTTATCCGTATTCAGAACACAGGCTTAAGATCGAGATCGAGTAATCCCCGGCTTAAAACTCTGTTCAAGTCAAAGGTTTGCAACAGCCAATCACAGTGCCGTAAGGAATGCAGTCAGCCAATAAGAACACGAACGAGCCATTGTATCCATATATGTCCTTATTTTCGTCTTTTGCTTTCGCTCAGGTGAATTCTAGTTTGTAATTACCAATTCACAAAATAAATTATATACTATAATAAGTTGTTTTACCAAGAGAGTACACATTAAACAAATATGTATATAGAATTAGAAATGATCCAGTACCGGGTAGCCTATATATACTGTAGGAGTAGCCTACTACTGACATGTCGCTACTTTCCTCCTATTTATGTCAGTTACTTCAAGCTTTTGAGAGTTTCGAAAATTTAAAAATATATCTGAGCATATAGATGATGGCATATATCGGACATAATATTTAATTTACGAGTATATATGTACAATACGTGTATGTCATGAAAGATAGGCCTACTGTTGGATATTGGCAAGTACTAGCCTATTGGCAAGTACTGTACTAGCCTATTGGCAAGTACTAGCCTATTCAGAGGGAAAATACAATCAATCGAGCTTTGCCAAACTCCAGTACAGTACTGTGATAAACTGCAACCTGTTATTTTTGTTTTGTAATCAATTCTCAACAAATAAACGTTCATTGATTTCTACATGTACGGATATCAACTGCTCCATTTATCCGCACCAATTGCATGGCAACCATAGGTTATTAATACATTTGAAGTCACCAAGCTAATCATAAGAAGAAAGCACTCTTAGTGTATTTACAGTTCGAAATATTGATATTGGCTTATGTATTAATGCAGAACTAATGTGTACTCCGTGGTTCGACTTATAATCTATCAATTAATACATTTAAGAGTGATATTGATGACTAAAATGCTAAACCAAATACTGTAGGCCGCTACATTAGGTACAGTAAGTCAAGCTTATACTTAAGATACTGCATCCACCGCATGCTCAGTACTGTTAATACTCCCTCAATTGGACACATGTATATCTATATAATATTTTTTATTGTCTGTGTGTGTGTGTGTGTTCTTAATAGGCGGCCGCAGTTTTGGACCTGGGGAGCTGAAACTTTGCATGTGGGTGTCAATTGACCTGGGTCAGGTCGTAGAGGGGGCGAGGCCATGATCGGAGGTCGTTTCGAGGCCGAAATTGAAAATAAATTGATTTTTTTTTTTTAAAATTGAAAAAAATGGCCGTTTGGGGCAGAAGGAGGCCTTGGATCGAAAAGGTGTATGGAACGAAAGTTGTTCCCAGCCCCCCAAAATGGGGATACAGACGAGGTCAGATCCAAAATCGGAGGTCATTAGCGGCCGAAATCGAGGTCGCCGTTTAATGAGGCACAGGGAGGTCGAGGCCGGTGATTATGGTAGTAGTAGTGGTAGTAGTGATTGATGATGGTGATTATGGTAGTAGTAGTGGTGGTAGTAGTGATGGTGATTATGGTGATTACCCGGGCAACGCCGGGTACCCCTGCTAGTAATCTATATTATTAAATCAGTTCGTGTGTCTGTCTGTCTGTGTGTTCTTAACCTGACAAGCGCGATATGACAGTAGGTGCTAGGGTAGTTATTTGTGCATTTCTAGCCCTGGATTCTGACAGAATTCGTTATATTTACAATATAAACCATTATTTGTTTTCGGTATGCTTTTATTTTACATATATGATGTATATATGAACCTTCAAGAGTGCTAAAATAAGTGGGAAAAGCATTTGGGTGGTGAAAAACGAAGATATTGGCCACCCGGTCATAATCTCAGGCGAGAGAGAGAGACAGGCAGCCTTCCCCTCTCGCTGTCTGGGAGTCAACTGAGGAGAGCGGGGCGGTGTGTGCCGGTGTCTGGGTGTTGCATAACGATCTTTTATGCAACCCACTTGTGCTACATTATCGCGGGAGAGAAAAATAACCGATAAATGATGATAATAAGAGGAAAAATAGGTGATAATTGAGGAGGGGAGGGAGGGGGGAATAAGGTGGGGAAGGGGGTGGGTGAGATTTACATGGATGAGTACTGGAGGGGAATTATCTCACCTAGAAACAAATTCCTTTGTTTTGATAGGCCCTTTTTTTTTATGGAAGTCTTTTTTTATGGTCCTGCTTCCGTGAGGCCTATCGCGTTCCCTATAGGAAGCCTTCCGTGAGGCCTATCGCGCTTGCCGGGTTAATAGGTGGCCGCAGTTTTGGACCTGGGGAGCTGAAACTTTGCATGTGGGTGTCAATTGACCTGGGTCAGGTCATAGAGGGGGCAAGGCCATGATCGGAGGTCGTTTCGAGGCCGAAATTGAAAACAAAATTAAAAAAATGGCCGTTTGGGGCAGAAGGAGGCCTCCGATTGAGAAGGTGTATGGAACGAAAGTTGATCGCAGCCCCTCAAAATGGGGGTACGGATGAGGTCAGATCCAAAATCGGAGGTCATTTAGCAGCCGAAATCGAGGTCGCCGTTTAATGAGGCACAGGGAGGTCGAGGCCAGTGATTATGGTAGTAGTAGTATTGTGATGATTGTGGTAGTAGTGATTGATGATGGTGATTATGGTAGTAGTAGTGGTAGTAGTAGTGGTAGTAATAGTGATGGTGATTATGGTAGAATTTAAACCCGGGCAACGCCGGGTACCCCTGCTAGTAGGATAAATAGCTCAACTGAAATAATTTGTAACCATTAAGTATGTAGGCGAAAACCGTTACCAATGTGACTCGTGATTTAAACTATGCAGCATTGCAACCTACTAGGCTATGGAAAAAACAACTCATACAAATTATCTCTCTTATCCTAGGCTACTTGTTAAATGCATTTGAAGACAATGGTTCACTTGTGATTCCTTATTTATATAAGCTATATATTTTAATTAGTACAAAGGATTAATAACTGCATGGATACAGTGAATAATTATAGTCTATTTGTTGGGCAACATGTAGTGAACTAGTACTATTGGTTCTATGATAAACTAATAAAATACTAACATATATAATATATGTTCGTGGACATTTAATTATAAAATTACTTTTATTCAGCATAGAGGCATCTCAGGTTATCAAGACACTTACAACTATTATCGAATAACCACATCAGTGATTAGGCTACGGCGATACTTCGTTCCCTTGGCACTTATTTTAGTGGCGAGTAGGAAGCCTTCGATCGATCGTCTGTCAAGCCTCCCGCTGGTTTAAACCTCCGATTGACTGCCCGAGATGCATTCTTGCACTTGTCATCCATTATTTATATAAATCCTTGCTTAGAATGACTGCAAATAGTCAGTGCCAGTCTTTATTAATTTATATTATGGATTCCTTATGGTTTAGTGTAAGCTATTATAAGTAATTTGAGGTTTTTATAACTTCGATCTAACTTCAAACCTACTCTCCCGCAGGTTTAAACCTCGGATCGAGTAATCCGCGGATTGACTGGATAAGCGGCTCAGGATTTTATTCTGAATACCGATAGTCCTGGATTGAGTTTCAATCTCGTGTTTAAACCAGCGAGGAGGTTTAAACCACTGTTCTGAATTCGGGCCTAGGAGTGTCAGTGAAGTGATGCGCACGAGCCGACTTGGTTGGTTTGAACATGTGGAGAGAATGGATGATCAGAACTGAGTGAAGAAATGCCGGACTGTGAACGTGGGGGGAGCTGCGCGTAGTGGTGGACTTAGAATGACGTGGGCTCGGGTACACCGGTCCGATCTCAAAATAAAGAACTTGACAACAGAGGCAGCCCTTGACAGGGTCGCCTGGAAAGCTGCCATTTAGGACGTGAGACTGTAATCACAGTCTCTGTGGACAAACGGTCTTTAACACTATAGTAGTGGGTCCCGCCTTAAGTCGGTTAGAGAACCATAGCCTAAACAGCGGGTCCCGCCTTAAGTCGTATGAGATGTCGAGCACATTATCAGCTCTGAGAGAGAGTCCACGCGGTGGGAGGACCGCAGGCGGGCTCTGACCGTTCGGCATGGACATAGTCCCGCCACTGAGGCCCCCACCACACATCTACACATTCCTGGTCCCACGAGACAGGGTAAAAACTGAGGAAATTACTGTATTTTAGGTTTTTTTCCTTCGTGTTGCAACATCGTTGCAAGAGAACCCGTGGTCATACAAGGATGGTTCAGGTGTCATTGGAAAGCTCTATTATCGCCCTTTCACGGATACATAATTGTATTACGCTCTGGCTCTTCTTTATGCATGAAAAATAGCATGGAATGAAGCTCGTTTAGGGTAAATCTGCCCGCTTGGCAGGTAGTAGTTACAAAAGGACCCGATTTTTAGGGGTTAAACTTGTATGTATGTATGTAAAGGCTCAAGACAATCCAGGCAGAAAGCTTCAATAGCACTGGACCCAGGCAACCGGGCTTTTCAACTGTCTCCATAGATCAGTTGTTGTTGTCATTGTTGTTCCCTAGGCTGCCTGGCCGAACAGCCCATGGCCACGATCAGGCTTTCCCACAGGGATCTCAAGGAGTGACGATTATGTGGAATGCAGTCTTCTATGATGTGCTTAATGGTATGGGGTGCTGTTTTACATCCTGGGCAGGTGTCATCGACGGAGCCATCCAGTCTCTTCTGATAGCTCAGAAGAGCTGGATGGTGCCCACATCTCAGACTGGCCAGGTAGACTTTGTCCTCGCGATGAAGGGAGAATTCAGAAGGATGTATTTCGGGAGGTTGTGCCTGCAGCTGCGTGTTGTCGTTGAGTGATTGGATGGCATGGCGAGAGATACGAGTATGAATGTGCTTCTGGAACTTGGAAGCTGGTTTAGGGTGGGCAGGGAGGGAGAGATGACAGTATTTGTGCATGATATTGTGTGCTGGGTGTTGTTTTAGATCAGTTAGAGACATGACTGAGTGTAGTACAGAAACATTCAAGACCAAATGGAGGCTAGATGAAATCCTGGAGGCTGAGCACATGCCAGATGAGCCTCCTAGGACCCTATACCACACAGCCCGACCTCAATTATGAGGAAGTGTAAAAGTGGTGGATCCCCAGGTCAACCGTGGTGATTTCACCTAAACCTTAACTGTACGGTTCTGTAGTCTGTATTCAAAACAAAAAAATATGGTAAGGACTAAAGAGTAAGGATGTAGTATTGGGACGTATCGCCCGCTTTGTTTACATTACTCAATGCTCAAAATCACGTTCCTGTCTATTTTGACTGCCGTTGGATACAACAATAGGTTGAGGGGGGTTTTACATGCCTAGCCATGTAAACAAAGCAACACACCCAACTCTTCATATAACTTTAGTTTGCCGCACATATTATATTTCATTGGGGTCGGGATTTGGCAGCGCTGCACCCACTTCCCCAACCCCCCTCCGGCCTCCCTCGCTCCACCTCCTAACTTCCAATATTGGATCTCGACGCTTTCAACGAGGGGCAGCATGGGCTTAGAAAGGGCCGATCCTGTCTGTCGCAGCTACTTACCCACCAGGAGGCCCTACTAGAAGACATCAGCAAGGGCAAGAACGTCAATGCGATATACTGTACCGTAAAATGCCGTAACTTCGGACAGCACCCAAACTTCGGACATTTCGCGAAAATATGTAATACTTCACGGTTATTGGAAGATGGTTTATTATATGCGAAAAATAAATATATGGGTAGTTTGGGTAATATTCAAAGACCATTGTGTATAACTACAGTAAACTTCCGTTAATCCGAAGGGCAGCGGACCGGCCCTCGTTCGGATTAGTGGATTTTTCGGATTATCGGACTTTACCCCTATGAACCTGTGTATGACGAAAACATTGAGGCATTAGGCCACCCAAATGACACAATGGTGCACACACACATATCATATGTTCATGAAATCACTTCAAAAGTTTACCATTGTCATTGTAGCCTATTACCTACTTCAAAACATTCAGATTAATGGTCAAAGGAATCTGCTGCTATAAACGTCTTCTTCTTCTTCCGTCTACTAGCGAGTTTGTCTTGCTCTTTAAGATCAGATCAGATGTGGTTCGGGAAGTAATGCCTTAACAACGGCACTTCCCTGAGAGGTTCTTGTAATTTTCATTTTGTGATTTTCCTTTTGTGATGTGCTCTGTTATATTATATTGTATTGAAAGCACCCTTGTCTTGTTGTCTTGAAAGCACCCTTGGGACGCTCCGATCACTGAACTATAAATAGTAGCGTATCGGAACGTCCAAAGGTGCGTTTTCAAGCTCAAGACTAATATGTCCAAAGGTGCGTTTTCAAGCTCAAGACTGAATGCGCTTGCAGAAAATGCGGTGCAAGTCAGTAGCGCATCGGAGCGTCCCAAGGATGCGTTCAAAACAAACTCTCTAGCAGACGATGTGGAAGAAGAAGAAGAAGAAGGTGTTTACGTTTATATCAGTAGCTTCCTTTGACCATTAATCTGAATGTTTTGAAGTAGGTAATAGGCTACAATGACGATGGTAAACTTTTAAAGTGAATTCATGAACATATGATATGTGTGTGCTCCATTATGTGTCATTTGAGTGGCCTAATGCCTCAAAAAGGGGACTTTGGGACTTCTTGAAATTCGGACCATCGGGTGAATTCGGATTTGGCCTCAAATTGAAAAATTCGGACTATTGGGAGATTCGAATCATCGGTCGTCGGATTAACGGACTTTTACTGTACTATGGAACTAGCACGAAAATATATGGATGAAAAAAATTCTTGAATCCGATGAAAAAAAATTATGTTAATTGTAACCCTGCAAAACTTTGTCTGCCTAGGACAAACAAATGTGGTTGTATGATAGTGGTTAGTATGATAATACAGAGAAAAGTGTTGTTGTTGTTGTTGTTGTTGTTCCCAAAGCTGTCTGGCCGAACAGCCCCAAGGCCCCGAGCAGGCAGAGGCCATAACCGTGCGCCCCCACAGAACCCTCACTGCCGACCACAATAAAGCCTGGGTGACCGAAGCCACTCCATGGCGGGGAGCTGAGGAGGGTGCGGAAACGCCCAGGAAACCAAAGCCCCTGCACCCAGGGCCCTGTGCCCCTCAGCAATTATGAAGAGAAAGTTGAGGGGCAAAGGAAAAAAATTTGACGCTTTGGCTTCCAATCTAGGTAGACTGGGAGGTCAATCCACGGAAGAGACGCCGTCACTTGAGATCTAGAAAATATAATAGTAAAAGGAACAGTCAGAGTAAGCTATGCGTATGGCAGAGATCGCTCAGTTCTCACTCTGATAGACCAGCCCATCACCAGAGAGAAAAGAGAAAAGTGTTGTCAGTAATACCCGATAAACTATTTTATTACTTATGCATGCATAATTTTGTAATTAATTTAATAATGACTTTCTATTTTTTTTTAGAAATTAATCCTAACTTCGGACAGGTAAAAAACTAACCTAAACTTCGGACATGCTAAAATTTTTACGTAATGAACAGTGAATAAAACAAATAAAAATGCCTAAAACAGTGACAAATCCTTCTTCCAAAACAAAGAGAAAATCCAAAACAAAGAGAAAATATACGGCTAAGGTGTCCAAAGAGGCACTTGAAGGTGCCAAGAATGATGTGAACAATAAAGACTGGAGTGTGCGTCAAGCAGCGAAGAAATGGAAATTAGGCAAAAGTACATTACAAGACTACCTCAAAAGAAATCACTGTAATCCAGTGGGGCGTCAGACGTGCTTATCTGAAGGTGAAGAAAATTTGCTATGTCAAAGAATACTGATATTGGCAGAGTGGGGTTTTCCTTTGGATACACTGGATCTTAGGATGCTAGTGAAGGCTTACCTAGACAAACGTGGAGTTGTAAGAACACGTTTTATCAACAATCTGCCAGGCCTTAAATGGGCCCAAATGTTTCTCAAACGCCACAAACAAACCCTCAGCAGACGTATGTCCCAAAACATAAAGACTGTACGAGCACAAGTGACAAGGGCCATATTAACCGAATTTCATAACAACCTAGAAAAGACCCTTGAAGGTGTACCTCCAGAGAATATAATAAATTATGATGAAACCAACCTCACAGACGATCCTGGTAAAAAAAAAAAACATTGTAAGGAGGGGCACTAAGTACCCTGAAAGAGTCATGAATTCTACAAAGTCATCAATATCTATTATGTTCTCTGGAACTGCATCAGGGGAATTTTTGCCTCCGTATGTTGTCTACAAGGCACTTCATTTATATGATACGTGGACTGAAGGGGGACCCCCAGGATGCAGATACAATAGGTCTCCCAGTGGATGGTTTGATTTGTGTTCGTTTGAGGACTGGTTCTTCAAAATTCCCCTACCTTATGCCAAAAACAGAACAGTTAGAGTTGTAATGTTAGGTGATAACCTTGCGAGCCATGTATCTCCAAGTGTTATTGAAGCTTGTGAAGCAAATAACATCTCCTTTGTCCTCTTACCACCAAATTCAACCCACCTCACCCAACCACTCGATGTTGCTGTATTTCGTCCACTGAAGATGCATTGGCGAAGAATTCTTGAGAACTTCAAAAAATCTGTAGTTGGGAGGTTGAGTAGCTCCCTACCTAAGGATTGTTTCCCAGCACTGTTGTCTGAATTAATGGAAAAAATAGAAGGAACCATTGCCAACAACTTACGTAGTGGGTTCAGGAAATGTGGCATCTATCCCATTGATTCTCGACAAACTATTGCAAGACTACCCAAAGAAAAGGAACCTGAGCAAGCCGCCCCGGGTATCCCAGCACCTTCCACTGCCTTAGACACCTCATTTGTTGAGATCTTACAGGAATTGAGGCACGGCACATCCACACCTAAATCAAAGCGTAAAAGGCGCCTAAATGTGTCACCTGGACAAAGCGTATCGACTCGAGCAATGAATGAAGAGAATGAAGATGATGAGTATACTGCTGATAATCCCCAAGAGCCAAATACCTCTACCCCAAACCCTCCGGCAGAGACAGCACATACCGCTAACCCATCTACTCGGAACCTTGCACCTGAAACTGAGACACAACCAAGCACCTCTACCCACAATGTTGGTACCGGTACCGTTGTTCCATCAAATTGGGTAGTAGTTAAGGTACCCTTTGATAATAAAAAGACATTCAAGCAGTACATTGCTGTGGTAGTGAAAGTGGAACCATCACTTCATGTGCGCTTTCTGAAACATGTCAAGGGTACCCCAAACCTATTCATAAACCCTATGACAGATGATTATAGTGACATAGACAAGGAGGATATTGTCAAAGTCTTATCAGAACCATCACTAGATAAAAGATGCCGCATGATGTTCGATGTCGATGTCAATCTGTGGCCCTAGAAATGCCGTATTATGTGATAGATAGGCCTACTGCAGTACCTGGTACCATTGTGATAACATGATTATATTATTTGGGTTAATCTCTCTACAACATGTGTCTGTGATATGTGTGCCTGTTAGTATATGTACATGTTTGTTGGTATATGTGTATTAGTAAAACCAATATAATGTGTACAGGTCTTATTATAAGTATTAGTGTATTACAATATGCATACAGCAACCTTAACCCTCTCACCACGGAAGGGCTCTTGAACGCCCATAAAAAAGCATATAACAGGTAGGCTACCCGGAAGGGCTCTTGAACGCCCAGTGGTTGAAAGCCTGTGAGCTTCGTGTGCGAGGCGTCGGTCCGACGCATGTAAACAACAGCCGGCTGGACCGACGCCCCGCATCTCCGGCCACAAGAAGGAGAGCGTCGCTTGTTCGTGTGTGCCTGTATGTTGTTGTTAAGTATCGAAAAGTAGTGTAAAGTGGCTGTTTTTGCCATAAAGTTATCTCCAATGAAATCATCATCACAACTCAACCAGTTGACTTAGAGAGCTCTACTTAATGCCATTCTACAGGTAAATAACACAGCTACGCTTGGGGATGCGCGGGAATGCGGGAAGCAGTCTGATTAACAAATATACGGTAGCCTAGCCTAGACGTTTTTCGGCCAAAACACCCGGGTTTCGAGGAATATATATATAATACATAGCCGGGGCTGGAGGGTTAAGTAAGGTTAAGTAAGTAGCAAATCGCTAATTATGTGAAGTTATGTTTTGCATTCAAGAACAACTATTTTATATAATTTGAGGCATATGTGATACACAAAAACAAAAAAAATACGTTTACAAAAGTTCCTGAACATTAGTGTGTTCATATCATCACATAAATACATGTCTGTAATGTGATATAATCCCTATTACTGTGATATGAAATCATGTGCCAAAGAAAGGAGATATGTTTGGTTATACTGTATGTACAGTAAACCCTCGCTATCTCGGACTAATTGGGGGGAGACCCAGTCCGAGATGACCGAAAATCCGAGATGTCCGAAGTCCGACTATGTCCGACTTAAGAGAGGAAAATGTCCGAATTGGAAGAGGGAGTCCGAGCCACCAGAGAAAACGGAGACTTCCCTATCACTAACAACTTTGATTCAAGATAAATTACAGTACCTGTACAGTATCCAGCAGACATATATTATAAATATCACTTTCCTTCTCCACCTCACTGTAGCCTTAGATCTCGGAATTTGCCCTTAGATCTCGGAATTTTCCGAGATATATGACACCTGTCCGACAGACCATGTGGGCCCTCGGAGTATTCCCCTTACATCTCGGAATTTTCCGAGATATACGGCGAACTTTCCGAGAGGCCGATGCCAGTCCGAGTAGTCCGGGTTTCCGACTTCTAGAGGTCCGAGATAGCGAGGGTTTACTGTATATACATGTGTATAAGTCTACACAGGAATGTGCAATTTTGGATATTTTTTTTTAAAAACCTCCGAAATGTCCGAAGTTTGGTTACTGGTGTACGATGTTAGGGTAGTGTGAACAGTACTCTCGTTTAACCCTTCCTACCCGGGCTGCCTTAGGTAATGACAGCACGAAAGAAGGGCCGCTACCCGGTATGCCTTATCTAAGGCATTAGCTTAATAGCCTAATTAAGCTTGGTCCGAACGCCGTGCGTACGACGTATGTCAACAAACCCAAGCGTTCGTCACCGCACCTCCGAAAACAAGAAGGAGAAGACTCCTCAATGTTATTGTTATGACGTCATGACGAAATTAGTGTCTGAAAAGCCCCCATATTGGCAACATCTCTGCAATATTGGCTCCACTGAAATCGTCATCACAACTGAACCAGTTGACTTACAGAGCTCTACTCAATGCCAAAATACAGATTGAAAACCGCACTACGATTATAGATGAGTGGGAAAGTTCTAGCAGTGAAAATAAACATAAATACGGTAGCCTAGGCCTAGACGTTTTTCGGCCATATCGCCCGGGTAGGGGCGAC
This sequence comes from Paralithodes platypus, assembly GCA_032716605.1. NCBI lineage: Eukaryota > Metazoa > Arthropoda > Malacostraca > Decapoda > Lithodidae > Paralithodes > Paralithodes platypus. The sequence continues at coordinate 30,499,611 of CM064481.1, forward strand.
CGTCATTGGCTGAGACAGCCCGGGTAGGAAGGGTTAAAGGGCAAATATATGCGTGTCCGAGGTTAGGAACACCCGTCCGAAGATAGGAATTATGATCCTAACCTCGGACGTCACAAAATAGTTTATATGCCACGCAAGGTGAAGGTATAGATTTTTTTTTTTTTTTGTGGATTCAGTAGGTAATCTCCCTGGCTACTCAATGACGGCTCGCTTGGTGTAGTGACTAGCGTCTCGGACTTCCACCCAGAAGGCCCGGGTTCGCGCCCACGCTCGGCGCATTAAAGATTTTTCACAAGCACTGAGTCGTTACCATCCCTCATGAGCAAAGGGATGGGGTAGTAGTACAGGACCCCAATGGAAATACGCCTAATCGGCCTTATTGAGCTATCCTTAGCTAGCTTAGCATGCGCTAGCTTTAAGAACTATTATTATTATTATTATTATTATTATTATAACATGAAACATTTGGTACCATTCTACACATCATTATTAATTGAAAACGCTAAAAATGTCCGAAGTTACAGCATTTTACGGTACTTGGATTTCGCCAAGGCATTTGACAAAGTAGATCACAGCCTCGTCCTACACAAGCTGCAAAATCTAGGTATAGGAGGAAACCTCGGTAAGTGGCTGCACAGCTTCGTAACTCATAGGGAACAGAGAGTATCGGTCCAAGGACACCTTTCAGACCCAAGCGAAGTAATAAGTGGTGTTCCGCAGGGGTCTGCACTAGGACCACTTCTGTTCCTCATCATGATAGGGGATATTGATCATGAACTCCAGCACTCCCAGGCCACCTCATTTGCAGACGACACAAGAGTAATGAGGAGGGTAGAGACAGCTGACGATGTGGCCCTGCTACAAGAGGATCTGAATCGCCTTCTGGACTGGGCAGATTCCAACAACATGATAATAGTCCAGGAGCCAAGGGGTGTTTGCATGCATGAAAGGGCCGGAAAATCACCCGCTTGATTTAGTTAGAGGGTCCACTGGGACACCTTTTTAGCGAGGGTAGACATCCCGAAACCCGGCAGTTATCGTGTTATTCGGAATTTTCGCTGAATTTAATTAAATCAAAATAACTCCTTTTTTTACGTGTGACGGTTACATAAATTGCAATAACTCGGCAATAAAATGGTCTACAGAGCTCTTTCACCACTCAAAATAAAGCTTAAAGAATTATCTATTCAATGGATACAAACACAATAAGATTGGTCAATACCCAAGGTCACAAGAGGTCAAAGTATGACCTTTTCTGATGAGGAACTAAAATTTATGACTTTTCAAAATTAAATATTTGTGAAAAATAGGTAAATGGATTGAACGTTTAATGTTTTTATATTCTGGTTAGGTACACCATAGGCAAGTTTTTGAAATTAGTTGGAAAAGTTGATTACGTATTTTAACCCCTTGGCGTCCAGTACAATAATATGAAGTTTGCGAATGATATACCAATAATAGCTATGTATTGGTTATATAATTATGGTACTACTGAGTCAGCTAAAGTTCTATCAAAACACTCTGTATCACAGTATCACACATTGCATATATATCTTCAAAGCAGATTTAAATTATTTTTTGTCACATTAATGAATGACCTACTTTTGGGGAGAGGGGTGAGCCGGGGATACAGTTGGAAATGTATTCTGTGATGTGTCACATTAATGGCCTAGGTTTTGACATCCTTTCACCTGACATTTGCAGTAAGGGCAGCATTTCATATCTAGTTGTCTGCAGACACAGCGTTTAGTAGAGCAGGAGGTACATTTACAGGGCATTGCAAAGTCATCCGGTAGCAAGACTTGAAGATGGTCCGGTTGAAGAATGCCATCTTCTTCAATGAAACCAAAGTCTCTGGGATCCAGTTGAGGATTGCTTAGGCAGTGTAGCTGTAGATATGAATGCCCTGAGGACATGACCTTTGACTGATCGGCTGGTGGGAGGCAGTTCCAAAATGGTCTTTTTGCTGTGGTGGTAGAGGTAGTACCGTAATTCATCCATTGTTCTGCATGAGGTTCCTGATTTGTACACATTCACAAGGAACTCTTCCACCAAAATGAAGTTAATACAGTTCAATTCCTTTCCAAAATCAATCAGATAATGCACCGGATCTGCCTTCAGTGCAGCAGCCTTTGTACCAAATTTACTTGTGGAATCACAACCAGTGAGATGGTGCAGGGCAACTAAGATTTTGCAAGTATCTGATCCCAACTTATCGCCTAGAACATGAAGGGGTATGTATTTTGTGGTATTACCAACACCAGCACGAATCCACATCTCTCGTAGGCCATGTGCCTTCAGAAGAGACCAGTAGTGTAGGGCCAAGATTACTACATCAGTATCATTTGATATAATAACCACTCTCTTAGTCCCATTCTCAACTGCATGACGAGCATGTGGGATAATTCTGACGTCGGCCTCTTCAATCGTTGTGTCTAGATCAGGTAATGGTGTCTCTTTTCCATTCAAAATAGCCAGGCATGGTTCAATTTCAGGTGGAAGTCCAATCGAGCTAACAACTGTATCTGTCATCGGTTTTGGCTTGGTTAAGATGCGTTGTCGAATGAGTTTCTGTAGCTTGGATTTGTTTGCAGATGAGGCCCAGAATGCATCCATTGTGACTGGCAATTGCGTTCCTGTACCTATCCCATATAAATCAATTGGGCTGCAACCACACCTTCTAGTTCTCTTTCGCTGTCCTTCACTGAACCCTCAATGTATGTGTCAAAGACGAAGTCGACACGTTTAGAGTTGCTGCCAAGTCCATATGACACCTCCAAGAACTTATCGCAGAGTTCACCAAAGGTGTTCATCTGGGATACCCGCATACGACGAAGGCCTGCCATTACATCAATGATAGTCACTGTATTTGCTGGCTTCCATTTAGATGGTGGTATATAGTCTGCTTTTTCAAGGTGTTTTTCTAACTCAGTGCACAGTTCACTTTTGTTTGGTTTGGTCATTAGTCCATTCTTGTCAAAGAGGTAACTGATGTCAATCAGGTCAAACCCCAGCAAATGTTTCATGTCATATCCTCGGACACGAGCAATGTCATAGATCTTCTGGGTTTCTGCCATTTGCTTCTTGGTCTCTTTGCTTGTAGACTTATAGGTACTCTGGTCTCCCTTCATGGATTTGAATGTCTTAAGGTTCGTCCTGTGAATGGTATCAAAGATGGATCTGTGTTTCATTACGATTCTTTCATTTCGGAATGTTTCATACTTCTTCCTAGATCTTTCATCAAATTCGAGCAGATTGTCACAGATTTCCTTTGTCATGATTTCCTGTGTGAGGATGTTGTGAAGCTTGTCTTTGTCTCCTTCACACGGTAACGTCATGGGGTTGTCATGTTCTTTTACATACTCAATCATATCCTGAATCAATGTCTCAGATGACCTTGTTGCTGATAAGTTGAACTCGTGGTTTACTAAAAGTTCTGTGCTAGGTGTGACGACTCCACTGACCTGACGTTGGAAATTGACAACAGCTAACATTTCATGGTAAATGATCTCCCACTGAGCAACGAATTGCTTCTTTTTGGTGCTACCGATGATACCCCCAGCACTCTTCTGGGATCGATTTATCGTCTGCTCGAGACACATGTCTGCCCCTACAGCACTGAATGGTCCATCTGTCCGCTTCACCACGAACTTGCCTGCCAGGAAACTCTTGTACACATCTTCTGGTAGCTTTCTCATATCTTCTAGGTATAATGAAGCCCATCTAAAATTGACCCTATCACATCCAGCAAATAGCGGCAGCACAGATTGAACACTTTGGAGATGGAGTTTCCAGTCTCCCTCACGGTCTGCCCTAACCAAGTCCTTTAGAACAGCCACCATTCTGACGAAGTGGTCCCAGAATGTAAAAGTCTCTGACGCTGCACTTCTCTGACATCTAAATTTATTGAAGTCTTCAACCATGACTTCTGAGTTTGACATAAATGACTCCAAATGAACCTTGCTTTCCTCCCTCTTCTTTTCTGCTACAGAGTTTTTCAACAGTCTCAGATGCTCAAGCTCATCCCTGTACCTCTCAATTCCTTCCACTTTGAAGAACTCCGCCCACTGCAGCCTTTCTATACACTCAGAGAGCATGAACAAACCCTTCAACGACCTCGTATAATGTGATCCATCAAGAACTGATCTTACCACATTTTGGCCAAATGCTTTAGACTCTACCAATATAGTTTCTGCTCCACTGCCATTAATGAGCTTTCCTATCGCACCCATGACTACCTTAATCATATGAAAAGAGCCCAGACATAACACCAAGTTATTAAATTCAAATGGTTTGCTCATGGTGATTTCACGGGCAATGTGATACACCCCCTCATCACATACCACGGGCAAGTGTGTTTGGTCTAGTTGACTCAAAATATTCTGGAAGTTTTTAATATATGAACAGAGAACATAAAATATACTGGATTAACTCATTTTTGCATTCCTATTGCAATCCTAAAGAATACAAATTACGGCATATATCTGTTATGCTTCAGTACGTTGATACGGTATATATACCTTTTATTGATTGCTACACAGGGGTTAAAATACGTAATCAACTTTTCCAACTAATTTCAAAAACTTGCCTATGGTGTACCTAACCAGAATATAAAAGCATTAAACGTTCAATCCATTTACCTATTTTTCACAAATATTTAATTTTGAAAAGTCATAAATTTTAGTTCCTCATCAGAAAAGGTCATACTTTGACCTCTTGTGACCTTGGGTATTGACCAATCTTATTGTGTTTGTATCCATTGAATAGATAATTCTTTAAGCTTTATTTTGAGTGGTGAAAGAGCTCTGTAGACCATTTCATTGCCGAGTTATTGCAATTTATGTAACCGTCACACGTAAAAAAAGGAGTTACAGTAAAAGTCCTTTAATCCGACGACCGATGATTCGAATCTCCCAATAGTACGAATTTTTCAATTTGAGGCCAAATCCGAATTCACCCGATGGTCCGAATTTCAAGAAGTCCCAAAGTCCCCTTTTTGAGGCATTAGTCCACTCAAATGACACATAATGGAGCACACACATATCATATGTTCATCTATCTATCTATCTATCTATTGCCTGACGCCGTGATCCCCGAAGGGGTGGCCACGAACGAACCGCCCCCATGCACCTCTGTCCCCAGTCAGTCGACGCCCCCCCCCCCCCCAACCAGCACCGCCTTCGTTCATGTAGTTCCTCACTCCATCCTTCCACCTCATATTCGGTCTACCTCTCCCCTTCTGTCCCTCCACCTCACTCTCGTACACCCTCTTAGTCATTCTCTCGCTTTCCATACGTTCCATATGGCCGAACCATCTCAAGTTGTTCCTTTTCACACTTTCCAGCACATCTACCTCCACACCACACCTCCTTCTTACTTCCTCATTAGTCTGTCTATCCCTCCATGTAACTCCGCACGCACTCCTTAAGTAATTCATTTCCACTGCTCTCACTCTTGGTCTGAGTCTCTCAACCAACGTCCATGCTTCGCTTCCGTAAGTCAGTGTCGGGATTACCACACTGTCATGCAAGGACTTCTTCACTTCCATACTGACCACCCTATTTCTTGTTACTGCTTTTAGCGTTCCTACAACCCTCTTCCCCTGTTGTACCCTCTCCCGCACCTCTTCATCCATAGTCCCATCTTTACTCAACACACTGCCCAGATACTTAAAAGAGTTGACGATCTCCATAGCCTGACCGTTCAGCTTCACCTCACACTCTGTGACTTCACCCCTTTCGAAGACCATAACCTTGCTCTTCCCCGTATTTACCTTCAAATTCCGTTTTTCGCACACTGTTCCAAACTCATTTACCAGACCCTGCAACTCCCATTCATTATCACTCATCAGAACTGTATCATCCGCAAACAGCAGTATAGGTAGCTTCCACTCAATTCCCTCCCTTTTCAGCGATACACCAACATCCACTGCTCTTGATAGTATTTCTTTCATAACTCCATCCATATATACAGTAAACAACCACGGGGACATCACACACCCCTGTTTCAAACCAACATTCAGGTCAAAGAACTCGCTCTGCTCACTCTCCACACGTACTGCCGCCTTTGCACCCTCATACATGCTCTTCACTGCTTTCAGCAACTTGCCCTCTACTCCGTATATTCTAAGTACTTTCCACAAACCTTCTCTATCCACTCTGTCATAGGCCTTCTCCAAGTCCATAAAGGCAAAATACACCTTTTGTTTCTTCTCCAGATACTTCTCCACAACACAATTCAGGGTAAAAATCTGATCTACACATCCTCTTCCCTTCCTAAAACCTCCCTGCTCGTCGCCTATCCATTTCTCCGTTCTCACTCTCACTCTCTCAATCACTACCCTACTGTATACCTTCCCTACTACGCTTAGAAGACATATTCCTCGGTGGTTACCACACACTCCTCTTTCCCCTTTGCCCTTATATAGGGGGACTATTATGCCAGTCTTCCAGTCATCGGGTGCACTCCCCTTCTCCCATGCTAGTTTGCACATTTTCCATACCCATTCTATCACTATCTCACCACCATACCTCAACATTTCCCCACACACTCCATCTGTTCCTGGTGCTTTCCCCAACTTCACTCTTTTCATGGCTTCCCACACTTCTGACCTCCTGATCCCCACCTCCTCCTCCACTACTTCTCTTCTTCTCCCTCCCATACCATATCCAGCTATGTTTGCTGGCTCTTCATTCCTTTCATTTAGCAACTCACTGAAGTACTCCCTCCATCTTTCGACTCTCTCTTGCTTCTCGGCTAGCATTCTCCCATTCTTATCTTTCACACCCTTACTGTTTCCCTTGCTACCTTCCCTAACTTTCTTGACTTCTTTCCAGAACAGTTTCTTACTCTCCCTCCATTTTACACTCAGATTCCTTCCAAATTCCTCATCTACTCTTCTCTTACTTTCCTTCACTACTCTCTTCACCACCCTCTTACTCTCCACGTACCTCGCTCGTTTCTGTCTCTCGGAATCTTCATTCCCTCTACTACCCAACCACTCTCTATATGCTTTCTTCTTTTCTTCCACAGCTATTCTTACCTCTTCTGTCCACCATGCTGTACCTTTCACTCCCCTCCCTCTTCTCCTCACTCCACACACCTCCTCACATGCTGCACAGATCTCATCCTTAATATGTTCATGAATTCACTTTAAAAGTTTACCATTGTCATTGTAGCCTATTATCTACTTCAAAACATTCAGATTAATGGTCAAAGGAAGCTACTGATATAAACATAAGCACCACATCGTCTGCTAGAGAGTTTGTTTTGCTCTTGAACGCATCCTTGGGACGCTCCGATGCGCTACTGGCTTGCACCGCATTTTCTGCAAGCGCATTCAGTCTTGAGCTTGAAAACGCACCTTTGGACGTTCCGATACGCTACTATTTATTAGTGGCCCCTCCATCATTGACGAACATGCCTATTACATAAGGCATCCTCTTCAAACACTAATCCGCCGTAGTTTGAATCTACCGCGCAGAGCATTTAAAAACTGAGGAGCCTTCATCATGAGCGCACGCGACCTCACTCATGGCTTCAGTCATTATGAATTGGGTTCTCACTACGAAAAAACTTCGTAAAAAATAAAAACAAAAAGAAAATAAGAATAACTATCTAATAAGCTTTCCATCATATCGTGGATGTACTTGTGTGGATTTCTGACCAGACGCTGATTCAGGCGTCATTCCTCCTTCTCTGCTCTGCGCTCAGCCTGCCCGGACGTGTCTCCCCACGCTCCGCTGATTCCGCATTTGCTGCGTCCCTAGTGAGTTTTTTCTCATTTGTTTACTCCGGGATGTATCGAGTAAGGTTAGGATATGTGTAGCAGGAGTGTCCTGGGCTGGTTGCCCGCAGTGCAGTGTATTTTGGGTCGTGTGTTTGGGGCATCTATTTCGGATGTTCCCTCGTGGTCCTGTTGTGGACATGTGAACTTTTTCACAGTTAGTTAGCTTGTGTTGCAGGCGGCTTTCATCACGCGTTAGTTATTGCTGCCTTTTATCTTTCTGATGAGGTATGCTTTGATTACTGACGTTCCCTTTGTATTTTTCTTCACTTAGTGAAGTTTTTTCTGGGTCCCGTGTCAGTCTTCCCTTTGCCGGAAGTATTTGCTACAGTGGTGTGTTGGCGGTGGTTCCTGTTGTGATATTTCCAGTGTTTGGTGTATATTTCAACTTTTATTATGCCGTCTACTTAGGCCTAGCCAGCCGCTCGTAGCTTTGCCACATGTACAAGTGTTATTGTTTATTATTTATAAATATGCCATACTGTGTCATGTGTATCCGGGTTTTAGTTGTGTATTGGCTAATTCCTCGGACTATGTTTGTTTCCTGGTTTAGTTGTGTATTGGCTAATTCCACGGATTATTGTGTGGACTTAGGTTAGTCGTGCGTGGCTTCCTTCGTGTCCGTTGTACGTTCGGATGGTGTCTGATCGGGGTGGGTTTCCTTCCGGCGGGTTTTTTCTCGGTTTCACCATGAAAAAAACCCGGCCGAGAGCCGTGTTGGGCCACACGTGGTTTTTAACACAGGCTGGTGTCCCCGGCGATGAGGTGTCTGTGGCGCTCCAGGACTGCGTCTCTGTTGGTACCTGGTTTCAGGCACCCTTTGATTCCCGGCGGAAATGGCTGTACCCATCTTTAAAAACGTTGTTCATGCGAACATACGTTATGTAGTTTTTCTACCAGGTTTTACAAAACCACATGAAAAACCTAGCTGTTGTTAAGGGCTTTCCTCTCCGGCGATCTTTTACAAAGAAGTGGGGACAGGAACTTATGGGGTTAACTTTTTGACATCTCACCCGGCGGGTGTACCTTGGTAGGGTGGGATGAACAACTAAGTCATTTAGTTCATTAACCAATCCATTTTAAGTGATGCTATATGTATCGCCGCCTTTATACTTACGGCGATTGAAGGTTCAATTAGGGTTAACATCGTTGTTTCACACCCGGGGGGTGCTCCTAGGTGGAGGAAATAAGGAATTTACAAATTCAATTTCGATTTAACCACTTAATTTAGTGATACAATTAGGTATCGCCGCCTTCAACCTTACGGCGATCTTTTTGTGACAATTCGTTAGAAATCAGATCTCGTGTCAGCCTGCCCTGTGTTATTCTACTAAAATATTTCAAGGGCCGGCGTCTTTATGGGGGGTTGTTTTTGTTCCAAAAATTGAATCTTAAGACAGTCACCACCAGAAAGACTATAATCGCCATGCTGGACAATTATATTATGTCAGAGGGTATTCTTCACTTTCGTCAAAAGATTTGTTTAGATATTCTGAACCCCGCCGCGTAGCAAGCTGTGATCGTTGTGTCATTACATCTCGTTATCCGGTGGGTTATTAACACTTGTATGCGAACATGTTGGGTTAACCTTATGAGCATTAATTCCTGGAAATTTTATTTTTTTCCAGAGCTGGGCTCCGGCGGACCAATACAGACCCGGCGGTAGTTTTCCCCACCAGTCTCTGTCATGGCTACCTCAGCCCCAGTCTTTGCTTTATGCACTACCCCTGCTTGTGCCGGTATCCCTATATTTGCGCATACCCTTTGCATAAGGTGTGTTAAATGTCTAGACCGTTCAAGGGGTCTCTGGGTAATGCGTAATTGTTCTTTTTGCTCCCAATTAGCTGTCAAGGTCCTTTGCGACAATGATAAGACCGCGGCAGTAGCTTTAAGAGAAGTACGGCAACAGATGGCAGCCTACACTACGATTGTTGCGCATAAATCACTTCAATGTGACAACGTCCCTCTTTGGGATAGATTGCTATTTGAACACCCTCCCCCTAAACGTTCCTCTAGAGTCACGAGTCATAAGCCGGCGGAGACTGGTCAGGGTTCTGTATCTTCTGCTACTACACCAAAACGTCCAAGAGAGCCTACACCCCCAGCGTCCGCCTCCTCGTCTAGGGCGAGATCTCGGTCTAGGTCACCTCTCAGACGCCAGTCTTCTAGTCTTGCCTCTTCACCAGCGAGTAAGAAGAGTAGGACGGAAAGTTCCACCAGTGGTCACGGCGATGAATCCTCCAAATCTAGGAGTAGTTCTCGGTCACACCGTAGCCATAAATCCTCCAAAAAGGATTCCCAGAAACGAGAGTCCTCCCTACATTCGCCAGCTTCTAGTGCCTCTCTTCGTACCTCTACCCCAGACAAAGTTTGTGTTAGGTCTCAAGGGTCCAGTGCGGTGCCTGTCCCTAAAGAGGATTTACCTATTAATATTTTAACCCTGGAATTGGAAAGTTCAGGGGGTTCAATAATTGAGAATGTTTCAGACTCCCAAGAGAGTGTAGGCCAGGGCCTCGGTGTTTGGCGGTTTGCTCAGCCAGGGTCTGACCACCCACCTCCGACTCAAACGAGTCACACAGTAGCTGATGTCCACAGGGACGCGGCGATCCCATCCTCTATTCCTGACTTATCTTGGCAACAAGGTACCCCAGCTTCGGCGGGGTCTTCTCAGGAGGATCAGGAGGAGAAAGACGAGGTTTCAATAATTTCGGAGATGGAAGGGCAAGAGTCAGGCTCAGGCTTAGACGCCGCGCAGGATATTAATGATTCACCTGTAAGTTCATCTTCTAACCAATTTGTTACTGCGCAAGAAATTAATGGGCTACTTACTGATGCTTTATCTAAAAATTTTGGCCAACAACAGGAAAACCCCACAATGGACTTGGGGGCTCCCACGACAAGTTCTACGGTACGGCCTCTGATGACTTCGATTGCTTTATCTAAGATCCCTAACCCACCCACTCTGTCACCATCAGTGGTTACTAAGCCTGCTACGGCGGCATTGACAACTTCAAATGTCAGGGTCATCACGGATGTCAATCCACCCCCTCTAGACAAGGCGCCTCTCAGAAAGGTGGCTATGCCCTTGCTTTATGGACCAGACGAGTCATGGGTCCTTTTGACCCCCACTAACCCAGAGCTCGCCCAACCTACCTTGTCAGGGGAACTCCCGGTACCGCGTGAGTGGGTCATCCAGGGCAATAAATCAAAGAAATTAAGGGCCCTGGATAATTTGGGAAATGTACTGGACGTAAACGTCAAGGCTATACCTAGTTATTATCACCAAGACTATTTTGTGTATGCTACTAAGCCAGCTTTACCCCCTGCCTCAGCTTCAAAACTATTTTCAGACTGGTCTAAGCTGGATGGGTTTAATGATATTAAGACTCTGTCAGCTCTCACTCCTGAACTTGATTTACAGACCGTCACAGACGACAGCTAATCCAGTTTTGAAGGTGGGGCAGTTGGGTCCAGGACCTTGGGTAGATTGGGAGATAGAGGCTCAAAACTTTGCAACCACATTTACTTCTAAATCTTCCCACCAGATCCCTCAGGATACTCATTCGTGGTTCTCCATGCCGGTAGGTTCTGCCGGCGGAGTCCCGTCAGCTTTGTTTTCTTTCCTAGCTGCCCCTAAGATTAATCTTTGTGAGCTAAAAGACCCTTTTACTACCCCTACCCCTACTCACCTAGACAGAGAATTTAGGCTAAGGGGGAAAGCTTTTCGCCTGTTCTCTCAGTACATAGTGTCTCAACAGGTGGCTAAGTCTTTACTGCGGTCCACTCAGGCAATCGCAGACGCGGATGCCAGAAGATCGGTTGAATTATCCCGGCGACTGCTCCTCCAGTCGTCAATCCAATCCTTGGGTGACATACGCACCGCCTTACTTGAGGCGGTACGAGCAAGACAAGATCTCAGAATGTCTTTAGTTCGCAAGCTACCTGATCGCATTGCGAATCAGGTGATCATGTCACCAGTGCTTACTCCCTCTTTAATGTCCCCTGAAGTGTGGCGAACGGTGTTCAATATGGCACAGGCCGTTAAGCACAGTCCCACCCCTTCTAAGAAACCTGCATTTAACTTCCCCAAACCCAGGCCAACCGCTAAAGCTCAGCCAGGGGGATCTAAACCCTTTCTTCTGCCTAAGTCCTGCCACTCCCCCCAAGGTCAGTACAGGCATAGACAGGGTAGGTTTTCAGGTCAGAGAGGACGCGGCCAGCATAAGCCAGGTCAGGGCCAGTCTTCGGCCAACACCAGCCAGCCGGCAAAGAGTCCAGCACCACCAACCCCACCATCAAAAAAACTAAAGTCTCTCTCACTCCCGGTGCCAACCTTAAGGCCGGAGGACCCGAGGGTAGTACAGCCGGCGAACCCTTGTCTGCTAACTGGGTCGTTCCGAACGTGTCACCAAGCATGGCCATTAAACACTTGGGCATGGATGGTGGCACGCAAAGGCATCACTTGGCAGTGGCTCCGGCGACCTCGCTTACGTCAGCCGACAACGGCGAATTTTGTTTCTTTAGAGGTGGAGTCACTGGTCCAGGAAATGATTGCCAAGAATGTCATCATCCCGGTCCCCCCAAATTACCCTGTATTCACGCCCAAACTATTTTTGGTTCCAAAAAGGGACAGTGTTCAGATGAGGCCGGTCGTAGACCTGTCTTATCTGAACATTCACAACGAATCTTTCAGAATGTTAACAGTACACCAAATCAGGCTAACACTTCCGCCGGGAGGTTGGATGTGTTCACTAGACCTGACAGACGCCTATTGGCACGTCTCGGTCAACAAAAGATTTCAAAGGTTTTTGGCCTTACGGATCAGGCACCAAAATTTTGTTTTTCAAAGGATGCCGTTCGGCTTGAACCTAGCACCTCGATTATTCACGAAATTAGTCAGGCAAGCCCTGATGCCATTGTTAAAACAGGGGATCAGAGTGTTGTGGTACCTAGACGACTGGCTGGTGGTGGCAGAGACACAACAATTATGCGTCAAACATGTCAATATTATTTTAAATCATGTCAAAACTCTAGGCTTCAAGGTAAATCTGGTAAAGTCAAACCTTGTTCCCTCACGAGTAATTCAGTGGATAGGGCTGGTCTGGGACACGGCCGCTCTCACTCTGAGTCAGAGTGTGGACAATCGCAACAGGTTTCGCAGGAAACTGTTCATGTTTCTTCACAGTCTGACTACGACGCGGAGGGTCTGGGAGTCTCTGGTAGGCTCTCTCAACTGGATTCAACTAACTGTCAAGTTGGGCCGGTTGAAAGTAAAACGATTAATATTGGAAGGCAACAAATATTTTCCGCTCTTACCGGCGGGAAAATTATGGCCCATCCCGAAATTAATCCACACCTTGCTAGCGGTCTGGGCAAAGAGGGAAACGTTGCACTCATTAATGTCATGGACCTCTCTTCCACCAACGGTATGGGTAGACACGGATGCGTCAGGCACAATAGGGTGGGGATTTCAGTCAAATCAGGGGCACCAGGGTCAGGGGCTTTGGTCCCACTCAGAAATCTCTCACATCAATGTCAAAGAATTACTAGTCCCCTTGTATTTCCTTCAGGCTCCCGGCCCGGCGCTACGGGGCAAGTCGGTGGCCTTCAGAATGGACAATCTGAATGCAGTTCACTGTATTCAGAAACAAGGATCAACGAGGTCAAGGGGGTTGCTAAACGTGTCGGAAGAGATTTTTACTCTCGCCAACAGACTAGACATTTACCTTCACGCATCTTATCTCCCAGGCGTACGTCTGGGCAGACGCTCTGTCCCGGAGACAGAGCACGACAGTAGAATGGGAGCTCAAGCAACCCATTTTCAACCTAATGATTGCAGAGCTCTCCCATCCACAAGTGGATCTATTTGCGTCCGAGGAGACTCACAAACTCCCTCTATACCTCACCCGCCGGGCGAAAACGCCGGCAGGGGGGCCAGACGCCCTAGTGACAGACTGGAACAGATGGAGCTCCATCTATCTGTTTCCGCCGCCAGATGCGTCACTAATGTGCCACGTAGTGAACAAACTACGAGATTATCGAGGCTTAGTCTCGCTAATCGCGCCCCTGTGGCCGGCGCAGTTGTGGTACCAGCAATTGAAAACGTGGTGCCCGGACCCGGTATCGCTCCCGGTCGGGTATTTCCACTTAGACACGATTGGCAACCTAGCGACCTCGCTGACTTTTGCATTATGGACGTTCAGGAGGCCAAGTGGCTAGCACCATACGGTAGAGATGTGACCAATAAATTAATCAATCAATATACTCAGTCTACGAAACGACAGTATCACTCACATTGGCAAGCCTTTACTTCCTGGATCATCAGAACGGAACAGAATGTGCCATCAGTGGCTTTAGTTTTCAATTATCTGTTTGAGCAGAAACATTTATCTGTGGTAACATTAAAAAATCACTTAACTGCGATTAGAGTGCCCTTTTTAGACCTTACAGGTCTCTCCATACCGGTGGCGGAGGAAACAGGTTTTATGAGAGCTTGTTTTAAACTTCGCCCACCTCCCCGTCAGCTCATGCCTACTTGGTCTCTCGACAAAGCTTTGTCTTTACTTCACTCTCGTCTGTACCAAAATACTGCAGACTTTGCATTACTCTTAAAAAAAGGCGGTTTTCCTTATGGCTTTGGCCACCGGGAACAGAGTGTCTGAGCTGGCGGCGATGAGCAACACACCTAGTTGCCTTAGGTTTGGCAGACTTAATGAATGTATTTACATTGCACCTTCCCCAGGTTTTGTAGCCAAGAATGAGCACAGTGCACACGTGTTTTCTGAGTTCACGGTGCCGGCGTTAAAAAGGGGAAAGGTGCATCATAATCTATGTCCAGTGCAAGCTCTAACCAAATATTTGAGAGTAGCTCCTCTTAACCCCCAAGGTGCTTTATGGGTAGCAAGTACGGGTAAACGCTTACTTAAACGACGATTAGCCTCTCTTCTGGTCGAAGTCATTAAAGAGAGTAATCCCGGCGTTGTGGGTAGGGCCCACGATTTACGCAAATGGGCAGCCTCTTTACGTTTCCTGAAAAAAAAATTTCAGTAGAAGATATCGCGTCCACTCAGTTGTGGGCGTCTAATCATACGTTTTTGTCTAGATACTTATCAGTTGCTCTAGACAAACCTTCCTTACCATGCATAGCTTTAAGGCAGAGGGTCTAGGTGGCCCTGCAGTCACTTTTGTTTATTTTCACGAGAAGGGGGGGGGGGGGGTGCAGTCAGTTGACATAGGACACCCTAGACCCCGCCGGAGTATGAGAGCTGTGATATAATTTAAGGTTAATGTGATATGAAAATTTCTCAGTGAGAAATTGTGCTAGTACAATGTTAGTACAAAACAACGGAGTTGTTATAGTAGTTTTAGCTGCGAAAGCAGTCTAATATTAGAACAGTGGAGATCCTTTGCAATTTCTCTCCACGATTATTTTGGGGTTTATTATGTGCACATATAAACTTATAACTTGTTATTTTTGTCACCACTCGTTGAGTGGGGTGCCTTTGTAACTACAGATCTGTGTTCAGAATCTTCAGGGTTACCCATTTTTTTGTCAGGCAGGCTTCTTTGAAGCACGCACCTGCCTGAACCCCTTTTTCTTGTATATTTTTGGTCTACGCCATATTTAAATATATTTTTCAAAAGTAAGAATACTATGTGGTTGTTTTTATTATCTGCTTTTATAGAGTTATGATATGATTACGAATGTCCCCCTCCAGTCTTAGAAATCAGGCATGTTCGTCAATGATGGAGGGGCCACTAATAAATTATAGGTTTGACTCCTGTAAGGAGATAAAGAAAACCTAATATTTAGTAGTGGCCCCGTAATCATTGACGACTGGGGCCCTCCCGACCGTCCCCTTCCCATTCGTTGATGTATTAAGGATTTTGGTTTACTTGATATGTCAGTGAAGGAGGAATGACGCCTGAATCAGCGTCTGGTCAGAAATCCACACAAGTACATCCACGATATGATGGAAAGCTTATTAGATAGTTATTCTTATTTTCTTTTTGTTTTTATTTTTTACGAAGTTTTTTCGTAGTGAGAACCCAATTCATAATGACTGAAGCCATGAGTGAGGTCGCGTGCGCTCATGATGAAGGCTCCTCAGTTTTTAAATGCTCTGCGCGGTAGATTCAAACTACGGCGGATTAGTGTTTGAAGAGGATGCCTTATGTAATAGGCATGTTCGTCAATGATTACGGGGCCACTACTAAATATTAGGTTTTCTTTATCTCCTTACAGGAGTCAAACCTATAATTTATAGTTCAGTGATCGGAGCGTCCCAAGGGTGCTTTCAAGACAACAAGACAAGGGTGCTTTCAATACAATATAATATAACAGAGCACGTCACAAAAGGAAAATCACAAAAGGAAAATTACAAGAACCTTTCAGGGAAGTGCCGTTGTTAAGGCATTACTTCCTGAACCACATCTGATCTGATCTTCAAGAGCAAGACAAACTCGCTAGTAGACGGAAGAAGACGACGATGCGGACATATGGTGTTTACGTTTATATCAGCAGATTCCTTTGACCATTAATCTGAATGTTTTGAAGTAGGTAATAGGCTACAATGACAATGGTAAACTTTTGAAGTGATTTCATGAACATATGATATGTGTGTGTGCACCATTGTGTCATTTGGGTGGCCTAATGCCTCAATGTTTTCGTCATACACAGGTTCATAGGGGTAAAGTCCGATAATCCGAAAAATCCACTAATCCGAACGAGGGCCGGTCCGCTGCCCTTCGGATTAACGGAAGTTTACTGTATTTTGATTTCATTAAATTCAGCGAAAACCCCGAATAACACGACAACTGCCGGGTTTCGGGATGTCTACCCTCGCTAAAAAGGTGTCCCAGTGGACCCTCTAACTAATTCAAGCGGGTGATTTTCTGGCCCATTCATGCATGCAAACACCCCTTGGCTCCAGGACTATAATGAACGGCGAGAAATTTGAATTGCTAAGGTACGGCCCTCTACAAACCATCAAAGAGGGCACCAGCTACCAGGTCAATAAAGAAACCATTACTCGAAAAGAACATGTTCGGGACCTGGGAGTTACAATGAGTACCGATGGAACTTTATCTCGCCACATCAATCTAACCACCGAGACAGCTAGGAGACTCACAGGATGGATTCTCAGGACATTCCAAACCAGAGAGGGCCTGTATGCTGACACTCTGGAAGGCCCTGGGGGATGGATGTAGTTACCGGGTGTACCACTACCGACATACAACATAAATCATCTAAAAATACTTATAATAAAATAAATACCTGGTACTTATAAATCTATAATACTAGGTTAGGTTGTTTGGTTAGGGTAATGTATTTTTGTATCCAAAGGCAGTCAAAATAGACGGGAACATGATGGTGAGCATCCGCGTAGTGTAAACAAGACGGGCGGTACACCCGGTAACTACATTCTTGCCGGCCCTGGTCCTCCCAAAGGTGGAGTACTGCTGCCAGCTATGGACTCCCCACAAGACAAGTGACATCGTCAAGCTGGAGTCTCTACAGAGGACCTTCACCAGCAGGATCTGGGGTCTCCAACCCATGAATTACTGGGAACGCCTGAAGGAGTTGCAACTCTACTCCCTTCAGAGACGACGAGAGCGTTACCTAGTGATATACCCGTACGTGTTTTATATTTAAGACCCTAGAAGGGCTGGTACCTGATGCGGGACTAGTGATCAATAACCACGTAAGAAAAGGGGGAAAATATTAAGGAAACTACCCACCAATTATTTTCATTATTTCAGGGTCTGGTAAATGAGTTTGGAACAGTGTGCGAAAAACGGAATTTGAAGGTAAATGCGGGGAAGAGCAAGGTTATGGTCTTCGAAAGGGGTGAAGTCACAGAGTGTGAGGTGAAGCTGAACGGTCAGGCTATGGAGATCGTCAACTCTTTTAAGTATCTGGGCAGTGTGTTGAGTAAAGATGGGACTATGGATGAAGAAGTGTGGGAGAGGGTACAACAGGGGAAGAGGGTTGTAGGAATGCTAAAAGCAGTAACAAGAAATAGGGTGGTCAGTATGGAAGTGAAGAAGTCCTTGCATGACAGTGTGGTAATCCCGACACTGACTTACGGAAGCGAAGCATGTACGTTGGTTGAGAGACTCAGACCAAGAGTGAGAGCAGTGGAAATGAATTACTTAACCCTTGTCTAGCGGGGTGTTTTGGGCTCATTTGGGCATATTCAGGCCCTCCTGAATGATCAATCAAGTATCTGCATGAAAAGAAATGTATTCAGCAAATAACTAGGCGCTAAAAGCTTCAAAATGAGACCAGAACGAGCTACGTAGCACTCGTGGTTCTCTTGCAGTGGTGCCACGAACATGGGAGTTTAGCGTATAGCGGTATATTTTTCCCAGCTATGCTCACTACTGGCTACACTGCCGGCCTCTCGAGAACACAGGGAACATGAGTTAATGGGCGGCGGTAAGCCCTGGGAGTCGGCTGTCTGGCCCGCTGCGCTCCCGGCCATTTGCACTCGATTTTAACCCTTTAAAAGCCTTAATAATGCTCCTAACTTGCTGCAAATTGGTGCACGACTTAAGTCGAGTGCCGCCAATAAGGGGTTAACCCTCTGTTCCCGGAAGGGCTCTTGAACGCCCATAAAAAAGCATACATGAGCTGCCCGGAAGGGCTCTTAAACACCCATGAGGTCAAAGCCTGTGAGCTTGGTGTGCGAGGCGTCGGTCCGACGCATGTAAACAACAGCCGGCTGGACCGACGCCCCGCATCTCCGGCCACAAGAAGGAGAGCGTCGCTTGTTCGTGTGTGCCTGTATGTTGTTGTTAAGTATCGAAAAGTAGTGTAAAATGGCTGTTTTTGCCATAAAGTTATCTCCAATGAAATCATCATCACAACTCAACCAGTTGACTTAGAGAGCTCTACTTAATGCCATTCTACAGGTAAATAACACAGCTACGCTTGGGGATGCGTGGGAATGCGGGAAGTAGTCAGAATAACAAATATACGGTAGCCTAGCCTAGACGTTTTTCGGCCAAAACACCCGGGTTTCGGGGAATATTTATGTAATGCGTAGCCGGGGCTGGAGGGGGAGTGCGTGCGGAGTTACATGGAGGGATAGACAGACTAATGAGGAAGTAAGAAGGAGGTGTGGTGTGGAGGTAGATGTGCTGGAAAGTGTGAAAAGGAACAACTTGAGATGGTTCGGCCATATGGAACGTATGGAAAGCGAGAGAATGACTAAGAGGGTGTACGAGAGCGAGGTGGAGGGACAGAGAGGGAAAGGTAGACCGAATGAGAGGTGGAAGGATGGAGTGAGGAAATACATGAACGAAGGCGGTGCTGGTTGGGGGGAGGGGCGTCGACTGACTGCGGACAGAGGTGCATGGGGGCGGTTCGTTCGTGGCCACCCCTTCGGGGATCACGGCGTCAGGCAATAGATAGATAGGTTATATTACATCCTAAATGAAATTTTAAAAATCTGTGAAAATTCTTGTGTTGTTTATATAATAGAAGTTACTGTGGGACACGTAATATGTTGAAGGGGGAGCTCTGCCTCCTCTAAACACCCGTCACTTATGTCATCATAATCTGTTGTACTTCATAGGGGGTCAAATTAAGGAGAAAGTGAATTAACAGACGAAATTCGGCCGCAAATTACAATAACATAGCGGGCCGCCGTTTATGGGAGACTTTTTACACATCATTTTCAATGTTAATTTTCTCCCTTAACCTAATCGATTTTTCCAAATTATCAAACTTACATAAAAATGAAGTACAGTTTATAGGGATTCCAACATGCATTTCAAAATTGGGCAAGAATGTAGTTACCGGGTGTACCCCCATCATGTTCCCGTCTATTTTGACTGCCTTTGGATACAAAAATACATTACCCTAACCAAACAACCTAACCTAGCCTAGTATTAGGCCTATAGATTTACTGTATAAGTATTTATTTTATTATAGCCTAAGTATTTATAGATGATTTATGTTGTATGTCGGTAGTGGTACACCCGGTAACTACATCCTTCCCCAAAATTGTCATGAAAATTGGTGGGTGGTTTGCTTAATATATACCGAAAAGGGCAGCTGTGCTACATCAAGAGGACTGAGGCTACCTCTCGGAAAATAGCAACAGTCGCCCACAATAACTTCACCAAAAATGGGGCTCGTCTCTTCAATACTGTACCAAAAGCCGTCCGGGAACTGACGGAAGTCACGACCGACTCCTTCAAGCGTCAGCTGGACCGATGGCTGACTACAGTACCAGACGAGCCCCCAACACCAGGATATCTCAGCACCGCATCCAACTCGTTAGCAAATAGACGGAACGAGGGAGATGCAGAGCTGCCTGGCCGCAGCGGAGGCCCACTTTAGCTGCGTCCACAGAGGACGAAATTCTACCAAGTATGACCAGGTAAGTAAGTAAGTAAGTATGGTAGGGGATGGAATGAGGGAGGGGGGTTGGGAACTTGGGGAAGAGGGTGCGGCTCTGCCAAGTTTAGATTTCCTGGGATGATTGAGAAATGGAATATGCGTGGCAAACTGTACCTGCTGACCTTTGACCAGTGAAGACGTCCCGAGTGACTGCTAGTGACATACCTTTTTACCCCTAAGTGAGGTGCTAGTGAACATTCTTAGTGATGGCTTGTGCTGATGAGGTTGCTACCTCTTCCCATATTCTCCAGCTTTGTCTTGCCTTGCAAGAAAGGCTAGAGAATGTGGAGCTTGAGGTCCAATCTCTCAAGGACGCGAACTTAGCATTGAAGATGGCATTAGAGGAAACTAAAAATGCCACTTGTGTAGGAAAACCGGACTTTTCCTGGAAAGTGGTAGCTTCAAGTGGAACGAAGTAAACCTTGAAGAAGCAGTGTGTGCCTGTAAACAACAAGTACAGCATCCTGGAGGACGAGTGTGATGGAAGTGAAGACGGAGTGGGGGAAGGAGATGACCCGTCTTACAGCGAGGCAGTGAGAGGGGAGGGGAGGAAGTCTGCTGCTGCTGCTACACGCCGACAAAAGGAAAGAAGCTAAGTCTGTTTTCATTGTCGGTGATTCATTGGTTAGATACCTTGGCAGGGCAACAAACACTCAGGTTGGTAAAGTTGTCTGCGTGCCTGGTGCCGGAGTCGGGAGGGTGGCTGAGAAGATAGATGCTGTCCTGGAAGTGAGTGGGGAGGACCCCATCATCTTCCTCAATGCAGGGAGCAACGATATATGGAGATGCAAGACTGAGGAGTTGCTCTCCAAGTATCAGGAAATGTTGGAGAGGATCAAGGAAAAGGGTGGAGTTCCTGTGGTACACAGTATCCTGCCAAGAAGAGGGGTAAGGAAGGAATGGTCCTCCAGGGCTATTGGTGTAAATAGCCGGCTGGAGAAGTATTGCAAGGCAAATACTATTCCATTCCTGGATAATTGGTCCCTCTTTTATGGTAAGGATGAACTGAATGCCCAGGATGGAGTACATCTCTCTCGACTAGGAGTTTCGACCTTGGCCAGCTCACTCGACAAGATTGTTGCGGGGTTTTGTTAATAAAACCATAGGTGTGTAAGTAAAATAGAATCCCAGCCACATGAAATTGTTAGTAATGACGAAAATTCTGATAGAGTAGATTTTCCGTCTAGGTCTAGTAGTTCAACAGGTAATAATAAACTAGTTAAAAACAATAGAAAATTAGTTGCAAATAAAAGTAATAGGTTGAGGGTATATTATGCAAATTGTAGGAGTTTGTGTAACAAAATGAATGAACTTAGAGCACTTGTGAGCAAAGAAAATATAGACATAATAGCACTAACTGAAACATGGATTAATACAGAAACCAGGCATTTTTTAACAGAATTTTATATACCGGGATATAGTTTGTTTAAATATGACCGAACAAGTAGGAGGGGAGGTGGTATAGCAGTATTTGTCAGGAGTTAATTAAAAAGCTGTATTAAAGCAGGTATTAGACTAAATAATGATAATGAAAGTGTTTGGGTAGAGGTTAACGAAGGTAGTGAGACCATAGTTATTGGAGTTAATTATAGACCGCCAAATATGAGTAGAAATGACGGAACATCTTTATGGGAGGAAATTAAAATAGCATCAAGGTTTAGCAATGTGTGCATTATGGGGGATTTTAATTTTCCGAATATAGATTGGCAACATCAAATAGGCGACTCTGACTCAAAGGAGTTTATTGAGGTAGTACAAGATAGTTATTTATTTCAATTCATAGATACGCCAACTAGAGGTAATAATATTCTCGATTTAGTTTTCAGTAACAATGAAAATATGATAAATAATGTAGAAATCGGGGACCACCTAGGAAATAGTGATCACAATTCTGTGTATTTTAATATACAATGGAGAGGTAACCCCAGAGAGAATACGACATTAATACCCGACTTTAGAAAAGCCAATTATGGTGGGTTAAGAAGAGCCCTATTAACGGACCCTATGGTCAAAACATTAAGTATATCCAGGTGTCCAAATGCGTGTACCCCATACCCCTTATCCCTTACCCCTAGCTTAAGTCAGGAAGAGACATCAAATTTGTTAGATACATACGATAATTTTATCAAGTCAGCATTCAATGCGCAAAATAAATATATCCCCAAAAGAAAATTTAGATCAGCACAGAACCAACCCAAATGGATGAATAATAGACTATTAGACCTTCTCGGGAAAAAGATAGGAATACTGTATATAGAAAAATTAAGAAAGGCGAAATTCACCTACTTGCTTACTATCACAATTTATCAAGACAGGTCAAAAAGGATATTAGGAAAGAGAAAAGAAATTATGAAATCAAGGTTGCAAATGACTCAAAAAATAATCCTAAAGCTTTTTACCAACTATATAAATCCAAGGTTAGAGATGTAATTGGTCCCCTTCAAACTTCGATAGGAGAAATTACAGAAAATTATTTAGAAATGTGCAGTACATTAAATAATCAATTTCTTTCCATTTTCACAAATGAAAATTTGGCACAGTTTCCAGAAGTCCATAAGGTATATAGCGATAGTATAGAAAATAGCTTAAGTGCAGTTACTATAAGTAGAAATGATATGCTTAAGGAAATTGACAGACTGAAACCTCAGAAATCACCTGGTCCGGATGAGGTATATGCTAGAGTATTAAAAGAATGCAGAGATGAGTTAAGTTACCCATTAACATTTCTATTTAACAAGTCATTAGAAACCGGTTTAGTTCCAGAAGCTTGGAAGATTGCAAATGTAGTTCCGATCTTCAAAAAAGGTGATAAATCAATAGCATCCAATTACCGTCCCATTAGTCTCACATCAATCATAGGAAAGCTACTAGTCAATTATTGCTAGTAAAATTAGAAACCACTAAGAAACATTTAATTTAATAAATTCTTCTCAGCATGGATTCACTCAGGGACGTTCTTGCCTTACAAATTTGCATAGTTTTTTCTCAGAGGTGTATGAAGCAGTAGATAATGACAAGTCATATGATATAATATATTTAGATTTCAGTAAAGCTTTCGATAGAGTCCCTCATGAGAGATTGATGAGAAAAGTTGAGGCGCATGGAATAGGTGGGTCGTTGTTGGGATGGATTAGGTCATGGCTAATTGGTAGGAAGCAGAGAGTCAGCATATATGGTACTAAGTCAGAGTGGGGATTAGTCAAGAGTGGTGTCCCCCAGGGATCTGTATTGGGTCCTCTGTTATTTATTATATACAGAAATGACCTTGATTTAGGTATAACTAGTAGGATAAGTAAATTCGCAGACGATACCAAAATAGGGAGACCAATAGATTCAGATAGCGACATAGAGTGCCTCCAAAGGGATCTAGATACCTTACACGAATGGTCAGTAAAATGGCAGATGAATTTTAACATTGACAAATGCAAGGTATTAAAGATAGGGAAGACGAATACTAATGCAAAATATAAACTAGCTAATGCTGAATTAGAAAACTCAGACTGCGAGAAAGATTTGGGTGTGTTTGTTAGCAACGATTTGAAACCTAGAAAACAGTGTATAAGCGTACGTAACAAGGCAAACAGGATTCTAGGGTTCATCTCAAGGAGTGTGACTAACAGAACTGGCGATGTTACCTTAAAACTTTACTTGTCATTAATTAGTGAGACCTCATATGGATTATGCTGTCCAATTTTGGTGTCCTTATTACAGAATGGACATAGATTCGTTGGAGAGAGTACAGCGAAGAATGACAAAAATGATTCATAATATTAGAAATCTACCATATGAAGAAAGGTTGAAAAAATTAGGCTTACATTCGTTAGAAATACGCAGAGTTAGAGAAGATATGATAGAAGTGTTCAAGTGGGTTAGTGGGACAAATAAAGGAGACATGAAAAATGGGTAAACCTGACTTTTTGGACCGACAGCGATTTCAGTAAGTTTTATTTAGTTTTTTTATATTTTTCCTTCAGATATAGTGTTGTTTTATACTGAAGAGGAGCTGAAATGAGTATTTACCCATTATCCAACAATCTAAAAACACGTCCCCCACTAGTGGGGAGGGCTATGAAGTTCAGGGAAAATGAGGGGTTAAAAGCGTAAAAATACAATAATATAGCGCTTTGTATCAAAACTTGGCCTGTTTTTTTCCAAATTGCAAACCCATAAAACCCAATTTTGTGAATACCCGAGCCAACTTTTGATGAAAGCTGGCTCGGATTTCACGGGGTGGAGTGGGTAGCCTAATATCTTATGTTAAAAAAATAGTCAACTTTGGGAAGACATTAGCCTAACCTAACAACCTTACCTAACCTAACCTAGTATATGGGTGGGGGCTGCCGCCCCCACACCCCCGCTGGTTGGGTACTGGCTGAAAAACTAATTGTTTTACATAAGAACATAAGAAAATGGGAGTCTGCAAAAAGCCGATCGGCCCATACAAGGCAGATCCCTGTCACACCCAACCCCAATTTCAAGGCCCAACTCACTAATACCTTGAGTACTGACCCCACCAAAACGGTCAGAGATTAACACAAGATAACGGGGGTCTGCTGAGCGCCGATTGGCCCACACCTGGTAGATCCCCCTCACACCCAACCCATCTTGTCCATATGCCTATCTAATTTTATCTTAAAGCTCCCTATCGTTCTTGATCCCACTATATCACTTGGTAGCCTATTCCACCCATCTACAACTCTGTTACCAAACCAATATTTGCCTAAATCTTTTCTGAAACAAAAAATTTATCTAATTTATAACCATTTGTTCGAGTTCTTTCGCTATCACTGAGCTTCAGTACATTTTTCATGTCTCCTTTACTTACCCCACTGAACCACTTGAACACTTCTTACCTATTGAATGATAGTGGGGAATTAAGAAGCAGGCTTCTTGTGTGAACCCCACCTCCAAAGACTGGTCAGCCAATATTAACTAGGTTATGTTATTATGTTTGTCGTATCTGGCTTTAAAAGTGGCAATCGTTGGCGCTGTAACCACACTCTCTGGGAGTGCGTTCCACTCGTCGATGACTCTGATAGAGAACCAATTCCCCTTCAGTGTCGTTCTCCAGTGGTCTGGTTTGGAGAGTTTCAGCGAGTGGCCCCGTAGGTGGTTGTTATTTTTCTGGAAAAACCTGGTGTATGGTATGTCCTCAAATCCGTGTAGAAGTTTGTATGTTTCTATCATGTCCCCTCGTTTTCTGCGGTCACTTAGTGTCTGGAGGCCAAGATGCTTACACCTTTCTTCGTAGGGTAATTCTTCTAGGTTTGGGACCATCTTGGTTGCTCTTTGCTGCACCCTCTCAATAGTCTGTATGTCCTTGTTTAGGTAGGGTGACCAACATTGGACACCAAAATCGAGGATCGGGCGCACCAGTGACACATAGAGTGGTACAAGGATTTCTTTGTCCAATATGGAGAAGTTCCTCTTAATTATGCCCAAACGACTATTTGCTTGTGCAGCGATTTTAGCGACATGTGCTGAGGATTTTAGGTCTGAGGATATAATAATGCCCAAGTCTTTTTCATTTGAAGATTTCTGGAGTGTTGTCCCGCGTAGCTGGTAGTCCTCTTTCGGGTTATTATGCCCAATGTGCATAGTCTTGCATTTGTCTGCGTTAAATGTTAGGAGCCATTTCCTGCTCCACTCGTTCAATCTCTCCATGTCTCTCCGAAGGGTCTCGACGTCTGCGTCTGTCCTGATGGTTTTGTATATCTTTGCGTCGTCTGCAAAAAGACTGGTTGCTGATTCGAGGTTGGTAACAAGGTCATTAATATAAATTAAGAAGAGAATTGGGCCCAGCACTGATCCTTGAGGAACTCCACTCATCACCGGCAGCCAATCCGACGGGGAGTTCCTTATGGTAACCCTGTGGAACCTATCTGAAAGGAATGCCTTGATCCACTTCAGGATATTTCCACCTATTCCCATTGCCTCCAGTTTGGTGTGAAGTCTCTGGTGGGGAACCCGATCGAAGGCCTTTTCACAGTCCAGATAGTTTATGTCCACAGTTACCACTGTCAATATAATTTACTAGGTCGTCGATATAGCACAACATGTTTGTGAGGCAGCTCCTGTTGCTCCTAAATCCGTGTTGTGCGTCGCTGATGAGATTGTTCTCAGCAAGGTGTCCCACGATGACTTGTCGTACGATACCCTCCAGGACTTTGGACACTATAGATGTTAGCGATATTGGCCTGTAGTTGTTGTTCCCTAAGCTGCCTGGCCAAACAGTCCCGAGTCCCTGAGAAAGGCCATGGCCACGATCGGGCTTTCCCACAGAGCTCTCATTGAGTGTAGATTGTGTTGTTGGCGTAAGTGGTTGTGTGAAATGCAGTCTTCTATGATGTGTTACATCCCGGGCAGGCGTCGGCAACGGAGTCATCCAGTCTCTTCTGATAGCTCAGGAGAGCTGGAAGGTGTCCGCATCTCAGTCTGGCCAGGTGGACTCTGTCCTCGCGAGGAAGGGAGGATTCGGAAGGATGGATTTCGGGAGGTCGTGCATGCAGCTGCGTGTTGTCTGTGAGTGAGTGGATGGATCGGTGAGAGATATGAGTATGGATGTGCTTCTGGAAGTTGGTTCGGGGTGGGCAGGGAGGGAGAGAGGACAATAATTGTGTGTGATACCGTGTGCTGGGTGTTGTTTTGATATTTCTTGGTGTCTGTGGGTGTGTTGCCATGTAGTTTAGTGGTTCGGTCTTGCTGCCTTTTTTCAGAATGGGTGAGATGTTAGCCCTTCTCCAGTCGCTTGGAACATCGCCCGTCGCAATGGATGTGCTGAAGATATCCTGAAGTGGGTCGCACAAAATATCTGAACATTCTTTGAGAATCACCGGAGACACTCCATCTGGCCCTGGTGCTTTACTGGCGTTGAGTTCTTGTAGTCGTTTCCTAACTGCTTCCCTGGTTATTATGATGTCCTGCACTTTGGGTCCCTGGAATATTGTGTCCGGCACTGGTGTTGCTCCGTGTGTATCCTCCTGCACAAATACTCCGTTGAATGCTTTGTTAATTTCAGTAGCGATTTCTTGGTCGTCTTCAGTTAGGTCTCCATTTGTGGTCTTTACCTTGGTGATTTTTTCCTTGGCAGTCGTTCTAGATCTGACATAGGCCCAAAAGTGTTTGGCGTTGGATGTTGAGTCCAAAGCAACTTTCCTCTCATAGTCATGCTTGGCAGCCCTCACTTCCCTGGTTACTGTGTTTCTTTCTGTGTTGTATTGTTCGTGTCTCATATCACTCTTTCTGGCCCTGTACCTTCCCCATGCTTCTTTCTTCCTTTTTATTATCATCTGCAGTCGTCTAGTCATCCACTTGGGTGCATGCGAAATTTGCTTGTTCCTATAGACTGGCACGCATTCCTTCACAATTTTGTCGTAATTTTCCCGAAATATGTTCCACTTCTCACTTGCTGTTTTCCCATTGAAGAGGTTCTCCCAGTTCACTTCTCTGAACAGTGCTTTCATCCTTTCCTTGTCTACCTTGTGGTAATTCAGTTTTGTTGGGACACCCTCCTGGTCCCTGGATATGGTATCAGTCGAGAGTGTAAAAGAAAGAACGGCATGTTTGCTCAGTCCTATTGGTGGCAGGTAACGCATGTTTTCAATTTCACAGTCAGTTTTGGTGAAGATGAGGTCGAGTCTCGATGGGTTGTTCGTCTCCCGTAGGTGGGTCCATTCCTTGACGTTCTGGGTCCAAAAGTTGTCATTTACGGCTTCCAGGAAATTGTCGGCTTGTCTATGTCCTTGAGTACCGTTTACCACCATATTTTCTTCCCAGGTGATGTTACCATAATTAAAGTCGTCACACACTAGAATTTGTGCATGTTTGTTGCTGGTCTCGCTCTGTTTAATGAGGTCACATATATTATCATTGTTCTCTGCTGAGGAGGAAGGTGGTCTGTATACTGTACCTAAGACTATGTTTTTCCCTTCCTTGTTCCTTACCTCACACCAGACAGACTCTTGTGCTTCATGATTAACAAGGTCACTCACCGATGTCTCATCTATAATAAGTTCCTTCCTGACCAGTATTACGACGCCTCCCCCAGGAGCATTTTGGATTTACCTGTCCTTTCTTATGACGCTGTATTTATGAACATTGAAAAAGTTACCGCTTAGCATTTCGTGATTCATTTTTGTTTCAGGTAGGAAGATGAGGTCTGGGTTCTCATTGTTCAGTAGTGTTTCAAGCTCGGCAGTCTTGTTACCGAGTCCATCTAGGTTGGTGTATAGGCACTTCAGGGTCTGGTGTGGGTGTTTGTTGCTTAGTTTACCTGTACAGTATTTACGTTGGCGAAATGCCTTCTGCCTTGAATTCTCCTTTGGCAATTTAATCACCTCCTTTTTCTTGTAGTCCACAATCCACTTGAATTCCTCGCTGTTGTTCTCCTCGTTTCTCTTCACAGCTAGATTGATCAGCGTCTTCCTTTCTTCCCGTTCGCTCTTGTCTTATCCCTAAATATCCTTATTCCCTTGGCGATGTGGTTGCCTGTTGATTCGAGGCAGGGTGTGGCCCTAGCTACTACCCCAACCATTTCTTCAGCTTCAAACCTAACCCTGAGAAGTCTTGGTTCCACCTTGTAGTCTCGCGGCTGGCTGGATTCATCAGGAATGTTCCTGTGTAGCCTGGAGGTGTCTTAAGATCTTGAACTCTTCCCTATCGAGTTTCATGTGCTCCATGAGGAGCTTGGTGACAAATTCCAGGTCACGAGCTGTGCCTATTGCCATATCATCCGTGTCAGGCTCTGGAGCATTGGCAAGTACAGTATTAGGTTTCTTGATCTGTATAGTCTGTCTCTTTCGGTGTTCATCACCGTTTTCATTTCTGCTTTAATTTGTTCCTTTCCCACAATTCTTTCATCATTTCTATCATATCCCCTCTAACTCTGCGTCTTTCTAACGAATGTAAGCCTAATTTGTTCAACCTTTCTTCATATGGTAGATTTCTAATATTATGAATCATTTTTGTCATTCTTCGCTGTACTCTCTCCAAGGAATCTATATCCATTCTGTAATAAGGACACCAAAATTGGACAGCATAATCCATATGAGGTCTCACTAATGACAAGTAAAGTTTCAAGATAACATCGGCAGTTCTGTTACACTCCTTGAGATTAATCCCAGAATCCTGTTTGCCTTGTTACGTACACTTATACACTGTTTTCCAGGTTTCAAATCGTTGCTAACAAACACACCCAAATCTTTCTCGCAGTCTGAGTTTTCTAATTCAGCATTAGCTAGTTTATATTTTGCATTAGTATTCGTCTTCCGTATCTTTAATACCTTGCATTTGTCAATGTTAAAATTCATCTGCCACTTTACTGACCATTCGTGTAAGGTATCTAGATCCCTTTGGAGGCACTCTATGTCGCTATCTGAATCTATTGGTCTCCCTATTTTGGTATCGTCTGCAAATTTACTTATCCTACTAGTTATACCTAAATCAAGGTCATTTATGTATATGATAAATAACAGAGGACCCAATACAGATCCCTGGGGGACACCACTCTTGACTGATCCCCACTCTGACTTAGTACCATTTATGCCGACTCTCTGCTTCCTACCAATTAGCCATGACCTAATCCATCATAACAACGCCCCACCTATTCCATGCGCCTCAACCTTTCTCATCAATCTCTCATGAGGGACTCTGTCGAAAGCTTTACTGAAATCTAAATATATAATATCATATGATTTGTCATTATCTACTGCTTCGTATACCTGAGAAAAAGCTAAGCAAATTAGTAAGGCAAGAACGTCCCTGAGTGAATCCATGCTGAGAAGAATTGATTAACCCTTCCTACCCGGGCTACCTTAGGTAAGGACAGCTCTGCAGAAGGGCCGCTACCCGGCCGTCCTTACCTAAGACGGCAGCTTAATAGCCTAATTAAGCTTGGTCTGAACGCTGTGCGTACGACGTATGTCAACAAACCCAAGCGTTGCGTCACCGCACCTCCGAAAACAAGAAGGAGAAGACTCTTCAATGTTATTGTTCTGACGTCAGACGAAATTAGTGTCTGAAAAGCCCCCATATTGGCAACATCTCTGCAATATTTGCTCCACTGAAATCGTCATCACAACTGAACCAGTTGACTTACAGAGCTCTACTCAACGCCAAAATACAGATTGAAAACTGCACTACGATTATAGATGAGTGGGA
Source organism: Paralithodes platypus (assembly GCA_032716605.1). Lineage (NCBI taxonomy): Eukaryota > Metazoa > Arthropoda > Malacostraca > Decapoda > Lithodidae > Paralithodes > Paralithodes platypus. The sequence goes on from CM064481.1 coordinate 30,529,967, forward strand.
AAGTTCTAGCAGTGAAAATAAACATAAATACGGTAGCCTAGGCCTAGACGTTTTTCAGCCATTTCGCCCGGGTACGGGTGACCGTCCTTAGGTAAGACAGGCCGGGTAGGAAGGGTTAAGTTAAATGTTTCTAAGTGGTTTCTCATTTTCCTAGCAATAATTGACTCTAGTAGCTTTCCTATGATTGAAGTGAGACTAATGGGACGATAATTTGATGCTATGGATTTATCACCTTTTTTGAAGATCGGAACTACATTTGCAAGCTTCCAAGCTTCTGGAACTATACCTGTTTCTAATGACTTGTTAAATAGAAATGTTAATGGGTAACTTAACTCAATCTCTGCATTCTTTTAACCCCTTCAGACATATATGACGCAGAGGTTGCCAGATTAGCAATAAGAAATAGAGTTCTCTCACTCTTATAATTACCTCTCCAAAATTAGTTTTCTGCCCACATCTAACTCAAAGACAACTGCAGAGGTTGAAGTAACTAAAATAAAGGTTTGTAAAAAACCCTGATGGTAATAAAGGCTTTAAAGTATCCCTAATAGGCTCAAAATTGCGTCATATGTCGGAGAGGGTTAATACTCTAGCACAGCATTTCCCAACCTGGGGGAAATTTGAAGCTACCAGGGGGAAAATAATTACATGATTACACTGCCTACTACTACTACTACCAATAAAAAAAAAAATCTCGGAGATGGATTTTCTCATGCCCGAGAGAGAGAGAGAGAGAGTGTGTAGTCACAGTGTGTTTCGACTACTCTTTCCCTTGTCCACATGAAGGGGGAAATCTGGATGGTTGAACTGCTTGGAGGGGGAAATGACAGGAAAAAGGTTGGGAATCGCTGCTAGCATATACCTCATCAGGACCAGGTGATTTCTGAGGCTTCAGTCTGTCAATTTCCTTAAGCACATCATTTCTACTTATAGTAACTGTACTTAACCTATTTTCTATAAGTATATCACTATATACCGGTACCATATTGACTTCTGGAATCTGTGCCAAATTTTCATTTGTGAAAACGGAAAGAAACTGACTATATATTTAATGTACTGCACATTTCTAAATAATTTTCTGTCATTTCTCCTATCAAAGTTTTAAGGGGGCCTATTACATTTCTAACTTTAGATTTATATAGTTGGTAAAAAGCTTTAGGGTTATTTTTTGAGTCGCTGGCTATCCTTATTTCATAATTTCTTTTTGCTGTCCTAATTTCCTTTTTGACCTGCCTTGATAGAGTCTGATAAATAATAGTCTGATAATAAATAACCAGTTACAGTAGGCCTAGCGCCGCCTAGGCCTATAGCCTATATGTATTTTAGCTATTTTGTTTTTTCTCCCTTAGGCTATAATACATTTCAGGATAATTATCGCGAATAGACTCGCAGCGTTATTATACATAATTTATTAGGGAAAGTGAAGCTCTATGGAATCCTTATAATATACTCACATAGATTCCATTGTGGTAGAATAGTTTTGATAAATTTTGTAACTCGATTTTGTCGATATAAATAGTCCCGCGCGTAAACAAACTCAGTCCCGCAATCATGAGGGCTCTGCTACGGACGTGTTCAATGTTTACAAAAAGTGTTCGGAATGAAGTACACTCGCTACGGTAAAGTGTTATGTTCTACAAAGATAAACATAAGAACATAAGAAAATGGGAGTCTGCAGAAAGCCGATTGGCCTAAGCAAGGCAGATCCCTGTCCCACACAACCCCAGTTCAATTACAAAGCCCAATTATAGGCTCAACACTCTAATACCCTGAGGATCATCTTACCAAAACGGTTAGAGATTAACGCAGGATTATGGGGGTATGCAGAGTGCTGATTGGCCCAACCCGGCTGATCCCCCTTCACACCCAACCCTTCTCGTCCATATGCTTATCCAATTTTATCTTAAAGCTCCCTACCGTTTTAGACCCCACTATAGCACTTGGTAGTCCATTCCACCCATCTACAACTCTGTTACCAAACCAATATTTGCCTATATCTTTTCTGAAACGAAATTTATCTAATTTGAAACCATTGGTACGAGTTCTTTCGCTATCACTGAGCTTTAGTACATTTGTCATGTCCCCTTTGTTAATCCCACTAACCCACTTGAACACCTCTATCATATCCCCTAATGTTGATGTTACTGTATGTCTAATATATGAACCCACAATAGCTGGCATGCAAGGGCTAGTGTTGTATCCCACGTACTGGGTCTAGGGTTAGGTTAGGTTAGGTTGTTTGGTTAGGTTAATATACTAGGTCTCGGAAACAAGATTCGTAGTTGCGGTAGTAGGCCTAGGCCTATTTACATCAAAACTATAGTTAACTATCAAAACTATTCTGCCACAGTGGAATCTATGTGAGTATATTATAAGGATTCCATAGAGCTTCACTTTCCCTAATAAATTATGTATAATAACGCTGCGAGTCTTTTCAAAAAAATTACCCATTTCAGCTCTTAATGACATATATAGCAATGATGTATATGCTCTACCGGACCTACTAGGCCTAAAAAGATTGATGGGCTAACTGTCGGTCCAAAACATCAGTATAACCGAAAAATGTACTGAAGCTCAGTGATAGCGAAAGAACTCGAACAAATGGTTTCAAATTAGGGCCTAGATAAATTTCTTTTCAGAAAAGATAGGCTATAGGCCTAGGAAAATATTGGTTTGGTAACAGAGTTGTAGATGGGTGGAATAGGCTACCGAGTGATAAAGGCCTAGTGGGATCAAGAACGATAGGGAGCTTTAATATAAAATTAGATGGGCATATGGACGAGATGGGTTGGGTGTGAGGGGGATCTACCAGGTGTGGGCCAATCGGCGCTCTACAGACCCCCAGACCCCGTAATCTTGTGTTAATCTCTGACCGTTTTGGTGGGGTCAGTACTCAAGGTATTAGTGAGTTGGGCCTAGTAATTGGGGTTGGGTGTGACAGGGATCTGCCTTGTACGGGCCGATCGGCTTTTTGCAGACTCCCATATTCTTATGTTCTTAACCTAACTAGCCTATTGCTGTGTACCAACACTGGCGTGTGCCGCGTGTAGGCTATTGACAGCCACAATACTGTACCATCAATACAGTACCGTATTCATTAGCATAGCTCATACAGAAAATTATACCAATTAGGGTTATTAGGCCAAGCCAATGCTTTTGGAGTTTTGGTTATTAAACATTCGGTTGGTTAGATGCAGTCAAATGTGTATTACTTCCTTGTAATCTCCAAGTATAGTAATGTCTGTTGGCATTTTGGTACACAGCAATACAATACGTAGCGTTACGTTACGTAATTAATGAACGCAACCCCCCGTGTTGAAGGGCACCTCGGGCGGTCATGTTTGTTTACCATAGCCTGCTGTATTAAACTTTAGTATGGTTACATTATCCCTACAGATTTAAAGTTAAGTTATACACTCTTACCTTCACTCACATCCCAGCCTCCTCCCCGTGTTATTAGTATATCAATTTAAGGGCGATGGCAGACAAGAGATGGGAAAAAAGGCCGCCTGGATGCCCTGGAAACATCACTCACCCCTGCACACGTTGAAGGTCGTTTATCTCTAAGAACCCCATTCAATTTCAACATTGTAGCATTGGACTGAGAGTACCTCAGAAGCAAATCTAATCCCACTCCACACCAGAAGGGATATACAGTGTGCCACCTACTTCTCAAAAATCTATGCTGCCCCACCTTCCCACCCATTCTCTGCATCTCTCCGCAATGTACCAGTACAGCCTCAAGGAGCTCCCATCCATAAAGCACCCTTCCGAGAACGCGTAGGGCAAATTATACATAGAAAATCACGCATATTCCTTGGTTGCCACTCAACCCCCATGGTACCACCAGTCCCACCATGGGAATACATCCCACCCACAGTCCAGACAGACCTCATCAACTCAACAACCAAGAAAAACAACTCGGCTGACCTCAAGCAAGAGTTCCTCGAAGTCCTCCACACCCAGCACCAAAATTCCACCCACGTATACACAGATGGATCACGCATCAGTACCAGTAATAACAACAGCAAATCTGTGTCTTCAGCATTATGGATCCCAAAATTTCACCTTACCATGGGATGGAAGCTACCCAAACAAACCACAGTGTTTACAGCAGAGCTCTATGGACTCCTCCGTGCACTTGAGATCATCAACACCCTCCCAGTAAGTGCCTACACCATTTGCTGTGACTCCAAAAGTGCCATACAAGCCATCAACTATAACACCAAGACAAACAAGGAAATAGTATACCCTATGATCCAACTCCTCACCACCCTCCACTCTCAAGGATATACAATATCCCTCCAATGGGTACCCAGCCACATTGACATCCTCCATAATGAAATAGTGGATGGACTAGCCAAAGGGATGCACTCCTTCCACCTAACAACAGTCATACCCTACACCACAACCGACCGGACAAACATCCTCAGAGAAGACGTCCTCCAAGACTTCAAGGAAGAGTGGAAAATAACCATAGCTGGCACACAATACAGTAACATCAAGTCAGAGTGGTCAGTGTGGAAACACTCCATCTACAAGAACAAAGCCTTAAACACCGCGGCTCTCCGCCTCAGAACAGGACACACCAGACTGGGAGGGCATATGTACAGGATGGGACTGCAAGCAAATGAAAATTGCCCGTACTGCCTCACACCTGAGACAGTGGAGCATTATCTACTCCACTGCCACAGACATTACGGTGCCTGCACCCACCTCAGAAGTGTAGTAACCCAACAAGGAGGAACATTCAACATCAAGCATATCCTAGGTGGAGGAGACCTACCACAGCACAGTAAACATGTCATCGCATCAGCCCTAGGAACCTACATCAGAACAACAAACAAAATCACAAGCATATAAAATTACCATCCAACTGAATCTGTACTATACCACCACTGATCATCATCATCATCTCTGACCTCACCCTCACCTTGACTTGAATCACACAGTACACATAGAGCAGTACAGTACTGTACTGTACTGCAACTGATCATCATCATCATCTCTGACCTCACCCTCACCTAGACTTAAATCACCCTGACCTCAAAAGACAACGACAAACTTACCCCTCATATACAGTACAGTAGTATAAAATCCACCTTTACTATCTCTCCTAACCCCTATTATACTAACAATTGTTCTTTTCACCCCTCCTAAAACGCCTGTGCAGTAATCTGGAGACACCACAACCCTCCAAGCAAACTGCACATTTAAACAATAAGAAGAAGAGAGTACCTCAATTGTTCAGGAGTAGCAATGGAGTTCCTCAACTGATCAGGGAGAGTAATGGAGTACCTCAACTGTTCAGGAGTAGCAATGGAGTACCTCAACTGTTCAGGGGGAGCAATGGAGTACCTCAACTGTTCAGGGGTAGTAATGGAGTACCTCAATTGTTCAGGGGGAGCAATGGAGTATCTCGATCAACTGTTCAGGGAGAGCAATGGAGAACCTCAACTGTTCAGGAGTAGCAATGGAGTATCTTAATTGTTCAGGAGTAGCAATGGAGTACCTCAACTGTTCAGGAGTAGCAATGGAGTACCTCAACTGTTCAGGTGTAGCAATGGATCAAGTACCTCAACTGTTCAGGGGGAGCAATGGAGTACCTCAACTGTTCAGGAGTACCAATGGCAGGAGGATCTCAATTAACTGTTTAGGAGTAGCAATTAATGGAGTACCTCAACTGTTCAGGATCGCCAATGAAGTACCTCAACTGTTCAGGGGGAGCAATATGGAGTATCTCAACTGTTCAGGAGTAGCAATGGAGTACCTCAACTATTCAGGGGGAGCAATGGAGTACCTCAACTGTTCAGGGGGAGCAATGGAGTACCTCAACTGTTCAGGAGTAGCAATGGAGTACCTCAACTGTTCAGAAGGAGCAATGGAGTACCTCAACTGTTCAGGAGTAGCAATTAATGGAGTACTTCAACTGTTCAGGATCGGCAATGGAGTACCTCAACTGTTCAGGGGGAGCAATATATGGAGTACCTTAACTGTTCAGGAGTAGCAATGGAGTATCAAGTGTTCAGAGCTTCAGTGGTTCCAGTCAAGAGAGCCGTACGTGGTGGCTGAGTGGATTACACTCACATGTGTATTTTCTTGGCCTGAGTTCGATCCCTAGCCAAGGTAGACATATTTAGTGGGTGCATGTAGTAGTATGCCCTAGCATGTGAAACTTGCTTGCACCCAGTCGGGAGAAACCTTGATGAAGTATACACACTAATAACACACACAAAACCACTCTAACAGCTTCCTCTCTCTCTAATGCCCCTTCTCCCCTCTAAACACTCTTCCTTAGTCAAAGAGAAGATATGAGGGTTATCTCTCAATACCTTGCCATCGCATCGCACAAGTCAAGTCTGCAGTCTGAAGCCCAAGTCCGTTCTGATAGTTCCTATAAGCGTGACTACCAGTGGTGCTATTCGGTTCCTATAGTATCCTATACCAATCCTAAGTGGTCTATAGGGTGTGTGATGCCTGCATGTAGGAATCGGTTTTTACACCATACCAGAAAGAGGATTTATGGAGCTCCGATCTTACTCTCAACCATCTGAACAATTTTACCAACACACCTTTGTTAAATGCGGAAACAGCCTCACGAAAATATCATGCCCTGGTGGGGCACGAACTCTCGACCCTTGGGTGTGAGGCAGACACCTTACCAGTTAGACCAATAGAGATATCCCACTTGGCCTGTTCGGCTCAGGATATTTCCGCATCCGATCTGTTTAGGATAGCCTATTTTCACTGACTTTACATGCATCTCGAGAACAACCTCCCACATCTCAATAAACACTCTCCACCACTTAGTAGGTTAGAATCAGTGTTGGTAATGATGATGATTTCATTTTTAACACCGTACGTCACTCCCTTGATTGACAGGGCTAGAGCGTGCCCTTGTAACATGGACAAAGGAATTAATAGGAAGCTAAGTATAATAGGAGTGGAGTAGAGAGCAATAGAGGGAAATGTAGGGCTGGGTCAAGGAAGGAAATCAGAGATAAATTAAATAGTGAGTCAAAATAGAAGATATGAATCAATCAATCAATCAATGGGAGCATATGCCGTGACAGCGCGTGGCCGCACTCACCTGCTGACGCCACTCAAGGGGATCCTCCCGGGAAAGCCTCCAGGCATCTTAAGTATTCCATCGCATGATTTACCGACTTCCTTCGGCCATGAGTTCTGTGGTCTTCCCCTGGGTCTCCTCCACTCAGAGTTGTCTTCTGTAGAGACCACCTGATGAGCGGGATCAGCCTCGGGGAGGCGAACCACATGCCCATATAGCCGAAGTTGGCATTCACGGATTATGCAACTATATCTCGAGTCAGTTTCACGGAGTAGTCACTGGTTTGAATCGTACCAGCGATAACCAATTATCCTGCGGAGACATTTAGTACCAAAGGAGTTGATACGTTTCTTCAAAACACTGTTGAGTGTCCATGTCTCACAGCCATACAGTAAGACAGGGAGCACCAGTCTCTTGAAGATCCGCAACTTTGTACGTCCTGCATAGGTATCGACAACGCCATATACTTTTGCTGAGGCGACGATTTACATTGTAACCCGACTCACCATGTAAAGTCAGTAAAAATAAGTTAGCCTAAACTGAACAATTAATATGCAGAAATATACTTGAGACAACCAGGCCAAGTGAGATATCTCTATTGGTCTAACACTCTAACTGGTAGAGTGACTGCCTCATAGCCCAAGGGTCCCAGGTTCAACTCCCGCCCAGGGCATATTTTCGGGAAGCTATTTTCGCATCAAACTAAGTTTAGGTGTTGGTAAAATTGTCAAGATGGTTTCGGGTATGGTGTAAAAACCTATTCCTATGTTGTGGATCATGCTGCCAAGATAGGTAAACTTATCCAAGATCTCCAAGTCCTCACCACATGCATGAACAGATTGAAAGGCATCATATCCACCAAGTCGCCAAATGCTTGGACTTTGGTCTTGCCCCAAGAGACCTTTAGACCCAGCGGCTCAGACTCCTCGATCATGGAGTGCCTCCAGGGCCAATCTGAGAACATCCAACATCTCTGCTAGGATCACTGCATCCTCTGCAAAATCAAGATCTGTGATTCTGAAATTGCCTATGTCAGCTCTGCAGCGACTCCACCCAACTGTCCGGCCCAGTAACCAGTCCATACAAGTGTTGAAAAGTGTAGGTGCTAGAACACACCCCTGTCTTACACCTGAACTCACAGGGAAGGTGGATGTTCTGCCACCACACTTGACCGCACTCACTGTTACTGTATAAAGGACAGACACCAGGTCAATGATCACCGTGGGGATCCCACGTAACCGTAGAAGCTCCCAGAGTGACTCGATGGACTGAGTCAAACACCTTGAGATTGACATATAAACTGCGAGCAGCCCCTGTGGAAACGCAAATCTGCGCTGCATAAAAACCCGGAGTGCCAGAATCCGGTCAATTGTCGAATTCTTGGGTGTGAATTCGGATTGCTCAGGTCTCTGCTCCTGTAACAGATGGCCTCTGATTCGCATCATTAGAATATTGGCGAAGACCATGCCTGACATGCGGAACAGCGTTATACCACGGTAGTTATTGCAGTCTTGATGTCCCTTTTTCCTTTCCAGATAGGGGTGACCAGATCCCTTAATTTATAGTAAAGAGGAATGGTACCTGTCTGCCATACAGCAGTCAAGACTGCATGTAACCCGTGGACCATGGCTTCGCCACCAACTTTCAGCAGTTCTCCGGGAATGCCACAAAAACCAGGAGCTTTCCCGCCCTTTAGCTTTTATTAGCCACGGCCTCCTTTATCTCAGCAAGGGAGGAAGGGTCTTCACTAAATTGGCGGATCAGGCACCAGTGGTAGGATATTCACCGCATGAATTGCTGTCCATTGGGAGCACTGGCCATGTACAACTGCTCAAAGTACTCAGCCCAGCAGGCCTTACACTCTTAATCACCCAATGAGAGTTGGCCATCTGCCTTTTTTGAACTGAACTAGTCTGGGGGGTAGGCTTATAGCGGAGTTTCTTCAGAGCTCAGTAAGCAGGCCTAATTAGGTCATTAAAAGATAAATGGTCCTCGACCTCCTCAGCAATTGCCCTGACATACCTCTCCTTGTCTCCTCTCAGTGAAGTTCTGACTCTGTGGGACAGGGCCCTGTGGCGCACCAGATCTCCATTCAATCTGGCAGCACGACTTTCTTCTATTATGCCCAGTGTTTCACCTGATAGGAAACCTCTCCTTGATCTTTGTTTAACTCCAATGCATTCAGCAGCTGCTGATAGGGTTCCATGTTTCAAGTTTTTCCACAGTTCTAGAAGGTCCTCGAGCGAGTCGAGCACTTCAGTGAATGGTATAGAAAAATTGAGATGAGCACATTGACAAGGTACGTAAGGTACAAATAGACTGAGGAAAGAGGAACATTATGGTATAAGCTGGCTGGGAGCTGAACTGCTCATCAAGAAAAGATTTTCACTTAACCCATTGGCTGCAGGAGACCTTCTGGAATGCACATGACAATTTATAGCAATTTACAGGCTTTTATAGCCTTTGGAGACGAGTCCGAGTGAGCGGGAGCGCAGTAGGCCCCCGTACGCTCTCCAGCCAGGCGGCCGAGACATTGAGAGTTATGAGGTATATCCCGCTAGTCTCATGCAGCGCTGCCAAAGGCAAATGTAGTGCGACATTAGCGATATTCGCTCAATATAAGCGAATGTCTATGGTAGCGTAGCGAATTAACCCCCCCTGGGGGTAAGGGGGCCTCCATCTTATGGTGAAGGAAAAAAAGAATATGCCCCACGCGTCCTACTGCGTGTCGTACAAGGCGACTAATAGGGGGAATGGTGGTAGATTGTAAGCACCAATCGAACAGGGCTATACCCAGGAGAGGCTGTGGGCATTTGATAAGGAATCTCTGGAACTCCTGTTTCATTTGCTTGGCCTCTCTTACTGATTCCCTTTGTGCCTCACTTACACTGAGTCCAGCATGCTCTCACAAACACCTCCTCATCCTATCTACTTCACTACACTTAATATGCACACCACACTTCCTCCTTCATAATTAAGTATTACAAATTATGTACAAAGGCGCAGCCTCGGAGTCCCCAGGGGGGGGGGGGGGACCATAAATGCCCCCACACATGCCCGACCTTCCCCTGACGACCAATCTAAAATTCTGGACCACGGCCTGTCACTCTTACTATCAACTTTTGCAATATTTGCTGCCTTTCCTCTAATTTTCACTCTATCGAACACCATCTCTCCTCCTCCAAACCTGATCTTCTTTTTCTCACCGAAACTCAGGTGTCTGAAGCAACTGCCAGCAACCCCTTCTCTGTATCCTCCTACTTTCTCTATCCTAGTTTCAAAGCCAATGGCGGATGTTGTGCATACGTGCACAACAAATTCACTTGCTCTCGTGTTCCCGATTTCGACACCTCTGAATTCTCAACTTTATGGCTCAAACTATCCTGTCATTCTCATACTAAATATTTCTGTGCTGTCTATCTTTCCCCTAACTCTACTGACTTTCCCAAATTCTTCGACTATCTAAACGCTAAAGTGGAACACATTCTATCTATCTCTCCCTTCTCTGAAATCTCCATCTTAGGAGATTTCAACGTTCACCACAGCCAATGGCTCTCCTCTCACTCTACTGACCCACCTGGTGAACAAGCCTACATCTTTTCTATCATAAATGACCTAGAGCAGCTGGTCCAGCAACCCACCCGTATCCCGGATCGCTTCGGAGATCGGCCCAACATTCTTGACTTATTTCCGACTTCTAACCCTTCTTCTTATACTGTCAATCTTTTCTCTCTTTTGGGCTCCTCCGACCATAAACTTATCTCCGTCACCTGTCCTATCTCTTCAGTACGGCCATCCGATCCTTCCAGCCGGCGACGCTTGTGGCACTTTGGCGCTGCCGACTGGGAGGCTCTCCAGCAGTACTTCTTTGATTTCCCATGGAATGACTTCTGCTTCCGTGGCCGAGGATCCTCGGAGAGTGCTGAACGCATTACCGAGGTAATCCTCTCGGGCATGGAAGCGTACATCCCATTTTCTTTCTCTCAGTCTAATGCAAAAAAATCATGGTTTACTCGCGCTTGTTCTACTGCTGTCCACAACAAGGAGGAAGCATTCAAACGGTACTGACGCCTTAAAACTCAAGAATCTCATTCTTCCTATGTTTCTGCCCGGAATCAAGCCAAATCTGTTCTTCGACTTGCCAAGCACTCTTTCATCAATAATAAATGCACTGAACTACACAACTCTAGCTCTTCCCAAGCTTTCTGGCATCTAGCCAAAAACCTCTCCAACAACTTTTCTTCCTCGTCTTTCCCTCCCCTTTTCCACTCTGATGGCACAACCATCACATCTTCCTCTGACAAAGCTGAACTCTTTGCTCAAACTTTTGCCAGAAACTCTACCTTGGATGATTCCGGTGCTATTCCTCCCTCTCACCTACTTATGCCTAATATCCTAATCTCTTCTAAAGATGTACTTTCTACCCTCTCTGGGCTTAATACTAAGAAGGCATACGGTCCGGACGGTGTTCCTCCTGTTGTACTTAAAAACTGTGCTTCCGTGCTGACCCCCTGCCTAGGCAAACTCTTTCATCTCTGTCTCTCCTCTAACATCTTTCCTTCTTGCTGGAAGTTTGCTCTCATTCAACCTGTCCCAAAGAAGGCCCGGGCCGGGTGACCGCTCTCAACCCTCCAACTATCGTCCAATTGCTCTCATCTCTTGTATCTCTAAAGTTTTTGAAAGTATTCTTGCTTCCAAATTTCTTAAGCATTTCTCTTCTCATAATCTGCTCTCAGATCGCCAGTATGGCTTCCTTAAGCAGCTCCCGGGTTAAGGGTCGCTCTGCTGGTGATCTTCTTTCATATCTTACTAACTCTTGGTCATCCAACTTTCGGGACTTCGGTGAGACGTTTTCTGTTGCACTAGACATATCGAAGGCCTTCGATAGAGTCTGGCACAAATCTTTAATTTCCAAACTGCCCTCCTTCGGTTTCTGTCCCTCCATCTGTGCCTTTGTCTCTAATTTCCTTTCCGGCCGTTCCATACCTGCGGTTGTGGACGGCCATCGCTCAATTCCTCATCCTATCAACTCCGGTGTTCCTCAGGGTTCTGTCCTATCTCTTATTCTCTTTCTAATTTTCATAAATGATCTTCTCAACTGTACATCTAGTCCCATCCATTCATATGCAGACGACTCTACTTTACACCACTCAATTAGTTTTCCAGAACGCCCCAGCCAGCAGTCCCTCAAAAGTAAACGTAATGAAGCCATAAAATGCTTATCTTCTGATCTAGCTACTATTTCCAATTGGGGTAGAGAAAACCTTGTTAAATTTAATGCTTCCAAAATTCAATTTATCCATCTTACTACCCATCAGGAACCTCCAGAGGACTATCCCTTATTCTTCAACAATACAAAAATCAACCCTTCATCTTCCCTCAATGTTCTTGGTGTCTCTTTTTCTCCTGCTCTCACTTGGAAAGACCATATTACCAGTCTCGCTAAGGCAACCTCCCAGAAGCTGGGTGTGCTCAACCACCTCAAGGGGTTCTTTACCCCTGCGCAGCTACTTGCTCTGTACAGGGGCACAGTGCGTCCTTGTATGGAGTAGCCTACTGCTCACATGTGTGGGGAGGTTCCTCTCACACCGCACTCCTAGATAAAGTAGAAAGGAAAGCTTTTCGTATCATTAACTCCCGTCCACTCACCAGTTCTCTGCAATCTCTCTCTCTTCGCCGCAATGTTGCATCTCTCTCCCTATTCTATCGCTACTACAATAATCAGTGTTCCTCGGAGCTATCCCAGTGTATACCACCTCCTATACGTAGGGTACATAGTACCCGCCTTGCAACACAATCCCACCTCTACTCTGTGCAACTCTCCAACCCAAGAGTGAAATGCTATTCTCAGACTTTCTTCTATTCAACTGCTGAGCTCTGGAACTCTCTCCCAGAATCAGTCTTTCCCTCTTCCTATGACTCAAATTGCTTCAAACTCCGTGTGTCCAGGCATTTTAGCTCGAACGTCCCTTGATTTCGGCCCTGTTACTCTTTGAAATCTGGGGGAGGCACTCGCTGCAGGCAGTTATGCCTTTTGTCTCCCTCATTCACATAGAAAAAAAAAAAAAAAAAAAGTGTTACGAACTTCGTTCTGGTGTCATTTTGAAGCTATTTTCTTCTAGTTTTTGGCTGAATACATTTTATTTCACACAGACACTTGCTCAATCATTCAAGAGTGCCTGAATGAACCATAATATAGCGGAAATATGCCTGCAGTGTAAGTGATAACCCGGGAAGCAGTAGCTATGTATTTGAAAGTGCTGCCAATGCAACCCCTTTAACCCTTCTTTGGCGGCGCCCGGCTATAGTCGAGTGAAATAAATGTGGCCTATGCGGCGGGGCCCGGCTATAGTCGCATGCAATTTTGAGCACGTAATGTGCTCTGAGAGAGAGCGGAGCGGTGGGAGGAGCGTAGGTTTCCTCATGACCGCTCGCCACGGTGGCCGTGGAGCTACTGAGATGTACTCCGCCCTACTCCACCCTCCCTCACTCGTTTCACACGTAATAATGTAAGGAAATGACCGTATTTTACCGATTTTGCCCTTCGGTTGCACGATCGTTGCAAGACAACCAGTGATCGTAGAAGGATGGTTCTGGTGTCATTAAAATACCACAGAAACGAAAAACCTGAGAGCGAAACCTCCAACCCTAACGAGCCACAGGAACGAAAATCCTGAGAGCGAAACTCCCATCCCCAACGAGATCCCAGGCCCCTTTTCCATTCCCGATTTGGTCTCTCTCTCTCTCTCTCAATTCATTCCACATATTATACGTCTCTCAATCACAGTCTTCTAATATACAAACCACAATACTTTACTCACTGATATTCTTGATGTACCACCTAAGTATGTATTTAATTATGTAACCACCATACAGGCTACAATACTTTCATTGTGTAGGTTCGAGGCGATCTAAGACACCTTAGCTTCCATTTCACACCAAATCAGATCGTGATTACGTCAGCCCTGTATTTAGTTATATAACAATCATAGTCCCCCCCCAATTCTAGCAATTCTATGTCTCTAACCTCCCGTTGTTTTGTTCGTCTGTCAATTTGTGTCCCTTGACAGTTCTTGTAGTGATTTATGCCTGTTGATTTAGATAAGTTAGTTACGAGTTATGTAACAACTTTTAACCACGACTCTATACACCCGATAACCCTATGCCAGTTATTGTATTGATTTAGGCCTGTTAATTCGGATAAACTCACTATGACCAATCTGCAGACGATTATCAGGAGAGATGCAGGAAAGCTACCTCGTATCTCTCTCTCCATGACGAGTATAGATATATGTACCCCCGTGCTCAGTCGCCCCCCTTGCCTTGTTCTTCTAGTAACTAAGTGTATATATAATATTAACCGGAGTATGCCACCAGTATTGATACGACATAGCGGCACTGTCCTTGTGTCGTATTGAGCCACGTGCATACCAACCCGGTTTCATCATCTTATTAGGACGACGGCTATAATGTCGTCATTCATGCATGTATTCAATCCTTAGGTTAATTATCTTTTATCCGCCATTGTGTTCCTCTCTTCCATTTACTTTTCCACAATTGTTATACGTCTTCCAATCACCTCCTTCGTATCCACAATCCACACTACTCTATTTTGCTTCGTGACCCTATGCTCAGTGGTACCCTGTTTTGGGTCATCCTGTCCGCTTATCCTTCACGCCCCGCTGCACACACCACCCTACCTGTTCGATCGTAGGGAAATGCCACCCCTATGTCCAGCGCATTAAGGGTCACTACCCTAGGTCACGAGCGGTGCGGCGCCTAGCCTCAAACCACCCCCTTTACAATTCACAACCCCCCCCCCCTGTAAAGACGCCATAAGAACGTTATAACATGCCAACTCAGTTCGTTCACTAACCTCAACAAATAGAAGGGAAGGACCTATCCTTGTACCCCCCTTAACTATCCTCTAACTCCCTAGCCACACTCACAACCTGAACCAGAACAATAGCCAGCGCGAGACTAGGAATACCCCCTAAAATGCCCCAGAACGAGAAGCCCAACACGGAAGCCACGAGCGAGAACAACAAAGAAACGGGAACAGAAACACCCGAAGGAAAGGCCCACAGAACGAAAGGACCAGGTGACCAAGCCAACCAGTTCAGACAGGCCGAAGCCCGCAGGGCTAAGCAGCTCCAAACCACACCTGCCTATCGCTTCTAACCACTGACCCTTCCCCCACCTCGCGTATCCACTACCCCTCGTGTCCTACACCTCTTACCCGCCAGACTCTACCTACATGATGATGAACATGAATACACCTTAATTTAATACACCCATGCCCTGTCCCTAAGTTAAGATATCAATATCAACATACCCTAAAATACCTTGTCTTGCCAGACTAAGTTTCTGAAGACCAACCGCCCCCATAAATCTATGTATGTTCTTCCATCCGAGAAGTAATATGTTAACCCCTGTCTTGCCAGACTAAGTTTCTGAAGACCAACCACCCCCATAAATCTATGTATGTTCTTCCATCCGAGAAGTAATATGTTAACCCCCTAAAATACCTTGTCTTGCCAGACTAAGTTTCTGAAGACCAACCGCCCCCATAAATCTATGTATGTTCTTCCATCCGAGAAGTAATATGTTAACCCCCATGTCATAATTGATAAGAAACTATGATACCCACGGGTACACCATTGTATATATAACCATTATTTATTAGTGGCCCCTCCATCATTGACGAACATGCCTATTACATAAGGCACCCTCTTCAAACACTCATCCGCCGTAGTTTGAATCTACTGCACAGAGCATTTAAAATTTGAGGAGCCTTCATCATGAGCGCACGCGACCTCACTCATGGCTTCAGTCATTATGAATTGGGTTCTCACTACGAAAAAACTTCGTAAAAAATAAAAACAAAAAGAAAAAAAGAATAACTATTCAATAAGCTTTCCATCATATCGTGGATGTACTTGTGTGGATCTTTGACCAGACGCTACTGCAGGCGTCATTCTTCCTTCTCTGCTCTGCGCTCAGCCTGCCCGGACGTGTCTCCCCATGCTCCGCGGGTTCCGCATTTGTTGCGTCCCTAGTGAGTTTTTTCTCATTTGTTTACTCCGGGATGTATCGAGTAAGGTTAGGATATGCGTAGCAGGAGTGTCCTGGGCTAGTTGCCCGCAGTGCAGTGTATTTTGGGTCGTGTGTTTGGGGCATCTATTTCGGATGTACCCTCGTGGTCCTGTTGTGGACATGTGAACTTTTTCACAGTTAGCTAGCTTTGTGATGCAGGCGGCTTTCATTACGCGTTATTGCTTCCTTTTATCTTTCTGATGAGGTAGCGTATTTTTGCTGACGTTCCCAGCGTATTTTTCTTCACTTAGTGAAGTTTTTTCTGGGTCCCGAGTCAGTTCTTCCCTTTGCCGGAAGTGTTTGCTACAGTGGTGTGTTGGCGGTGATTCCTGTTGTGATATAATTCAGTGCTTTTTGTTTATATTCCGACATGTTACTGTTATCCGTCTGCCTAGGCCTAGCCAGCCTCTCGTAGCTTTACCACATATACAAGTGTTATTGATTTATTTTCTAAATATGTACTACTGTGTCATGTGTGTCCTGGTTTAGTTGTGTATTGGCTAATTCCACGGACTATTTATGTATCCTGGGTTAGTTGTGTATTGGCTAATTCCACGGACTATGTTGGGCCCGGCGTTAGTTGTGTTTTGGCTACGCCTCGGTCCGGTGTTGCGTTCAGATGGTATCTGGACGGGGTGGGTTTTTTCCGGCGGGTTTTTCTCGGTTTCACCATGATAAACCCGGCTGGTTGCCGAGTTTTGGCCACGCGTGGTTTAAAACAGGCTTGTTTCCCCGGCGAGTGGGTGTCTGTGGCTCCCCAGGACTGCGTCTCTGTGGTGCCTGTTTCAGGCTCCTTATGAATCCCGGCGGGATGGCTGTACCCATCTAACAGTGTTCATACGGACACGTGTTGTTTGTAGTTTTTTCGGTTTTGCAAAGCCACTATAAAACTAAGCTGTTGTTGTATTTCCTCCCCGGCGATCTTTTACAAAGAAGTGGGGATAGGAACAATTGGGGTTAATTTTTAAACTTTAAATCACCCGGCGGGTGCAACCTGGAAGGGTGGGATGACCGAATTTGCATAAATTCAGTTTAGTTGACCAGACAATTGAGGGATGCATTGTGTATCGCCTCCTTCAACATACGGCGCTTTAGGGCACAATTGGGGTTAACGTTTTTTAAACTAATATTCACACCCGGCGGGTGCCCCTTGGAAGGGTGGGAATAACGAATTTACAATTCAGTTAGTTAACCAGACAATTGAGGGATACGTTTTGTATCGCCGCCTTCAACATACGGCGATCTAAAAAGATACTTCGGGAGAAGTTAGATCTCGTATATTTGTCAGGCTTCCCAGTTTTTGATCTACGAGATAATTCGGGGGCCGGCGTCTTTTTTATTTATTTTTGTTTCCAAAATTGAATCTTGAAACAAACACCACCGGAAAGACTTAATCAGTTATAAACGCCATGCTGGTCTTTATATATTATGTCAGAGGGTATTCATAAATCTTTTGGACAAATTAAGATATTCTGAAATCTTTTACTTAGGAAACCCCACCGCGTAGCGAGCTGTAGTCGTTGAGTATTACGACTCATTACCCGGCGGGTTATTTAACACTTGTGTGCGAACATGATTGGGTTAACCTTATGAGCATTAATTCCTGGAAATTTTATTTTTTCCAGAGCTGGGTCCCGGCGGGTCTATACAGAACCTGGAGTAAGTTTCCCACCAGTCTCTGTCATGGCTACCTTTGCCCCGGTTTTTGCTTTATGCATTACGCCCTCCTGTTCAGGTATCCCTATTTTTGCGCACACCCTTTGTATAAAATGTGTTAAAATGTCTCGTTTGGTGTGGGTTACCTTTCCGGCGTTTTTCTCGTTGCTCCGAGAACACCGTTTTTGTTTACCGAGTTTTAGTCAGGATGGCTAAAATAGGTAAGTTACCCCGACGAGTTTGGTAGCTTGAGGGCTCATCAGAAACTGCGTTTTCTGTGGTCGAGCCTGGGATCAGGCTTCCTGTGTTATTCCCGGCGAGGGGGGTTCCACACAGTTATCTAGGTGATCATGCTGACACCTGTTGGATATGGTTTTCTCGGCTTTTCAAAGCCATTGCAACAATGCTGTCTGTTTGTTTGGTCTTTCCCTCCCGGCGACCTTTTTACAAAGAGGTCGGGGGCAGGTATAATTGGTTTGACATTGCATATAAAACCCGGCGGTTGTACCTTCGGGTGGTTATATTAACGGATTTGCGATTCGCGATAATTTGCCAAACAATTGATTGATACAATAGGGTATCACGGCCTTCAAGATGGCGATCTATGAGGGCTTCTGGGAGAAGCCGGATTAGAGATTAAGATAGGCTTAGACTTTTTATGAGATAAAAAGATGCCTGAATCTTACTAGTGTTTCAAGTGTAAAGGGATACTTGAAAGACTTCATCTTTAATAAAGATATGCTTCATCTTTATGAGGATTCAGAAGATATGCTTAATTCTTTTGGACAGGTAAAGATATGCTGAAATCTTTAATAAGCCATTGAAACAATGCTGTTTGTTTGTTTGGTCTTTCCCTCCCGGCGACCTTTTTACAAAGAGGTCTGGGGCAGGTACAATTGGTTTGACATTGCATATAAAACCCGGCGGTTGTACCTTCGGGTGGTTATATTAACTGATTTGCAATTCGCGATAATTTGCCAAACAATTGATTGATACAATAGGGTATCACGGCCTTCAAGACGGCGATCTATGAGGGCTTCTGGGAGAAGCCGGATTAGAGATTAAGATAGGCTTAGACTTTTTATGGGATAAAAAGATGCCGGAATCTTACTAGTGTTTCAAGTGTAAAGGGATACTTGAAAGACTTCATCTTTAATAAAGATATGCTTCATGTTATGCCCTGTTTTTCTACAGGTTTAACTTGGGTAATGTGAGTTCTGAATGACTGGGTATAGAAGGCTGCATGCACAATACAAGGTATGAGGAATAGAGAACACAAAATAAACACACGGTAACACGACACAAGTTCACGTTTATTGAAATAAAGAAATAAAGAGCATAGAAAGATAGTTATATTCGCACAAAACAAATGATAGAAGGGAACTGCTAGCATTTGCGGATTTGGATGGAGCCTAGTCTCCCACTTCCAACGTTCAGGTATATTCTTCTGATCACGGGTTTAATTAGCAAGTTTATATTTTACTGGAAGACCTCAATATATTCGTATAATTCAATGTCACTGATTTTACCTCTTGCTGGCTGGTCGCGTGCCCACGTAGCAACTCACAGTTAGGATTAGACGCGTATATTATAGAACACGGAAATCTCTATTAACCTCATGGGGGTACTGAACTAAGTTTGATATTCTTAAGGCAGAAATATGTAGAACACGAATCAGTGGGCGAACGTTAGATATCACTAGAGTTTTAATATCTGAATAAGGTAATTACGAGAGTCAAGGTCGCCTGTTAATAAAAAACACTGATCGCTTAGTACGTCCCAAATGGAATGGTTAAATATGAATTACACTGGGCAAGGTCTTAGCCACTTTATAGAAAGTTAATAGGTGAGTATCAAGCTAGTACTATAACACTTAGTACTAGTAACATGAATCTTGAATAGTATGGGTAGATCTGGTCCTGGTTATCTTGCTTCCGGTGATGTTGGGGGCTAACGACTGGTTCCTCGGCCGTCCAGATGGTCCAAAATGTAGGAAGTTCTCAAGTCGGATCTCTTGATGATCGTTGCTGGCTACACACTTATATACCCACGAATTTGTGTGAAGGTTATAAGGTGCACGTTAGGACTTGTACATGGACAGATGCTTCTATCAGTCTTCTCTGCCACGGAGTCTGCCGGATCTGGAATCTCTCAACTCCGGAACAACACAAGGGCAGAGCTAGAGGTAAACTGCAGGGTAGTGACCACTGGTTGGTGTCTAGCTTTCAACTGATTTGACTGGGGGCGGGAGTTAGATTTATAGGCTCGGTTCTGGACCCTGCAGACAGTAGGGATCTCGAGTCTTATGGACTTAATTGAGCTCTCAATAGATATGGGGACTAGGTAAGATGGTATTTACTGTTGTGGCACAGGGCGATAGGAAGCCTTTATATTTTCATATAACTGAGCCTTAGTAAGAGGTACTATTTTGGCTATACTGGACGTATTTAGGGGAGAGAGACTGGATCTACTTTGCGAGGAGGATGGGGACAGCTGTGATAGGAGCGTCTCTCTAGATTGTTCAATCTTCATTCTATGGTATAGCTGAGGTGCTAATTTAGTGATCAGAGCATGCAAGAAAGGTAAATGGTTTATTGTGAGGTAATAGAGGTTAGTAAAGGTGTTAGTCATTCATGGTTAGTTCATTGATAGGAAGAATTCCTGTGCTACCTGGCAATGACTCGAGAGTCAAAACAGGGGCCAGGTATACCTCCGCGGGGGTGGGGGTCTCCCTCCTCGGGTGGGCAAAAAGGGGGAGCTGGGCGCCCTCTCTCTGATATAGTCGTCCGGCGGCTGTGGCTAGGGGCTTGCCATATCACCAGTGTTTGTAATAACCCTCTGTGTATGAGACAGATGTGAGTGTCTTTAATACCAAAACCGAAGGTGCCTTAGCTAGCTGGTTTTACTCGGCTGGTTGTTAATTGTAGGGTTTGCTGGATATGGTGGAGACTGGGTTGCTAACTCTGCCACATTTATCTGGAAGTATGACAATAGAAGTTAGTTACTGGCGGGGCGGCTAGCCTCGCACCGACGACCATTGGGTGCAGGGTTGTGAATGTGTTGTAAGAGAATAGATGGCATGCAAGGGGCTAGTAAAGTTCTAATGTTGTTCTGGCCTACTAAGTGAAGGTAGGCTGGATAGGAGTATATATATAAAAGGTTGGAGAGCGTTAGTAACGGACAATTCAAGGATCTTCAAGAGGTATGAGAGAGAGGCTAGGTCGGACAAGAGTCGAGAAGCGCGGGTGTCTTAATGAGAGGGGGGGGGAGAGTTCAAGGGCTACAGGGAAATTTTGCCCCTAAGGTCCCTGGGCGTGGGGGTGGCATTAGGCTACAATTGATATGGAAGTTTGAAAAGGCAGTAGAATACGTTAGCCAAATGCTACCGGGGAATGCAACTATGGGGTGGTATATGAGTCTGGAAAAGATAGAGTTATGTGATCAGTCAGAGGGTTATGGATACTATTAGTTGGCCCTGGGAACTGCGTTTTCTATTAAATATAAAATACCACCCACAGCGGCAGTTCGTAGGGGTACTTAGTTATTGTTTCGGGGTACTTATGACAGATACTGGTAACCAGGTTATCTTATACAATCTCTGGTTGGGGTAAGAGGTGTAAGACACGAATAATTGGCGTAGTGTGGGCTGTGGATACGAAGGAGGCAAGGGGAAGACGTATGACAATTGTAGAAAGTAAATGGAAAAAGGTGAACACAATGGCGGATAAAAATACTTAACCTAAGGATTGCATACATAGATTTATGGGGCGATGGGTCTTCAGAAGCTTAGTCTGGCAAGACAAGATGTTAGGGAATGTTAATATTAATACTTAGTTACTAGAGGAGCAATGCAAGGGGCGACTGAGCACGGGTTACATATATCTATACTCGTCATGGAAAATGATATAAGAGGTCTAGGGACAAGCGTGGGTGTTTGAACTGCTAAGATATATAACATCTACTTCTCGGATGTAAGAACATACATAGATATATTTATGGCTGTCTGATGTGTTGGCATTGGCTCAACGTCGGGACAGGGCATGGGTGTTTTTAATATGAATGTATATTCCTGTTCATCATCTTTGTAGTTAATAAGTGTAGGACACGAGGGGGTTAGTGTACGTGAGGTGTGGAAAATGGTCGGTTTAGAAAAGGTAAATGGGTGTGTCCTGGAGCTGTTTAGCCCTGCGGGCTTGGGCCTGTCTGGAATGGCGGGCTCGGTCAGCTGGTCCTTTCGTTCTGTGGACTTTTCTTCCGGGTGTTTCTGTGTGGTGTTCGCTCGTGGCTTCTGTGGTGGGCTTCTTGTTCTGGGGCATTTTACTTCCCTCTCCTTCATTATAGGCTCGTCCTCGAGCCTCAAGGGTGAAGTTAAAAGAATCATCGTAATGGTGGGTCATTTTCAGGGTATTTAGAAAGTTCCACCAAACACGAGAGCGACGGTCAGGTTTCTTTTGCAGGTCAATGTATACCTGTAAGAATGTGTCCTCTGTGTTGTGGCGGGCGGCTGCCCGGGCTTGGTGTGGGTGTGGTACACGGGCCAAGTGTCCAGTGGGGGTCTTTACTTTAACCTTTCGTATGAATGGTTTGTAGCTTTCCCCCGTGGGGGTCGGAGTGAGGTGTGGGGTTGACAGGAAGTCTGTTTAGTGTGGTGAATGGGTTACTAACCGAAAGGGGATTCGCGCGTGACAACAGGGCTGGGGATGAAGGGGGAATGTGAGTCTGGGTTGTATTTGGTTTTCTTAGGCGGTGTTGTAGGTTGGGAATATATAGTGAGGCAATGCGCAAAATCGGTGTAGGTAAGGTGGGTGAAGGAGGTGTGTGGGAAGGAGGGGGTGTGTGTGTTGTGTGGCTTGGGTCCTTAGTGTCAGAACGGGGTGTTATTTTTGTATCGCTGTCTTTAAATCTGATGGGTCTGTTGATTATTCTACCTCTGGCGGTCCTGGTGGGAAGGTAGATGTTTGTCGTGGGACTTGAGTCGCTCGACGATGTTTTATAGTGAGGGGAAGCATGTTTTATAGGTAAATGACATGTGGGAGTTTTCTCGGGGGTGACTTTGGGGGGTGGGTTTTCTTTGGGGGGGGTTGGTTGGGGGTTCGGTGAGATGAGGAGGTTGGTCGGTGTGTGGGTGGGGTGGTGGGGATCGTGGAGGGGAAAGGGGCGGATGCGGGGGGTGCTAGACGGGTGGGTAAGGAGTGTAGATTTAAGTTGGAGGGTTGGGGGTAGGGGCGTGTGTTGTTTGATGAGGTTGGTGATTTGCTGGTGATTATTCGTCTTCTTTCCCTTTGTGGGGGAGAATTCGACGAAGAAGAAGAAGAGGAGGAGGAGGAGGGTAGTGGTCTGGCAGCCCTACGGAACTTGGTTAGTAGGGTGTGTTTTCTGGAGGTTTTAAACGATGTTTGTCGTGGGCGTAAGTTGTAGCGTGAGGTTACTGAGGTAGATTGTGTGGTGCGGTTGGGTGTGTCCTTGGTTTGGGGTGGCGGTGGTGGTTTTCTCACTGTGGTGCCTGGTGGAGGTATGTCAGGGCTAGACGGGAGGGTTTCTGTTGTGGTCGGGGTTGTGGGTGGAGGTTTTTGTACTTGGATAAGTTGGGGAGGAACTTGACTATCAGAAGTGAAAGAAGGTGTCATGGTGGAAGAGGGTGTGATATTGGGGGCTTGGGGTTTGTGGAGGTTAGTTGGGGGGTATGGTGAGAAAAGATTTGTCGGTTCGGTGCTGGAGGGCTTAGGTCCTTAGGGGTTTGTATGGGAATATTCGTAGCCTGAGTGAGGGGGTGAGTAGGGGTATTTAATTTAGGGTCGGACGTGTGGGGTGGGGTAATGTCTTGTGGCTTTAGAGGTTTAAACGCTCGGACGAATCTAGTTCGGAGCGTGCGAGTTACGCCGTGATAGTCGATGGTGACTTGAAAGGCATTTGGGACTTGTATTACGGTGTAGGGTCCGACATAGCGAGGGCCTAACTTGTTGGTGATAGGGAGGTTGGCTACCATTACGGTGTCATGGATGGCGAAAGGGTTTTTTTCATCGATGTTGTCAGTTTTGGTGTCTTGACAGATCTGGGCGGTATGGAGGGTGTTTTGCAGATGTTGCAATGGGTCAATTGTGGAGGTGGTGGAGGGAAGGTGAGCGTGGTGGTGGAATGGCAGTAACAGGGGGGGTACACCGTAAACACGTTCATGAGGGGAAATACCGTCTTCCCGAGGACAGGTGTTCATACCCCACTGTATCATTTTTAGTTGTGATGGCCAGTCTGAGGTATTAAGAGCAATCATTCTTGTACGTAACTGGTTGTTGATGGTGCGATGGCTGCGTTCGCAGATAGCATTTCCTTGAGGCCAGTACGGGGATGAGTGTTTAATCTTGATACCGCATTGTTGGGTGAATTGTTGCCAAACGTGTCCACTAAACTCGGGGGCATTGTCCGATAGAAGAGCAAGGGGAAGGCCGAATATAGGGAACACTTCGGTGGCAAGCAGTGTGGCGACTGTGGTGGCTGTGTGGTCTTTAACTGGGCAGGCTATTAGAAATTTTGAATATACGTCTACAAATGTGACGATATAGCGGTTGCCAGCGTAAGAAGGGAACGGGCCCATGATGTCGAGGGATAGGACTTGGAACGGTTTGTTGGCAGAAATGGTACCAGCTGGGCCTGGGGTGCGTGATCTATCCTTTCCCAATAAACACGGTTTGCAGGATTCTGTCACTCGTTGTGCAATTTTGGAGGGGTTGGGGGTCCAGTATTGGTCTGTGAAGATCTTTAACATTTTCTTTTGTCCAAGGTGTATGCCGTTTCCCTCGTGGATGGCAATCATGTAGTCGTGGGCTATGGTGGGGTCCAAGATTATGTGACCAGTGTCTGTGGCAAGTTGATCTCCCCAGCGAGCCAGTCTCCTGAAGACTTTAAACGGTATCCAGGGGGGTCTGATTCGTGCTTCCCAAGATTGAATTAGGGAGGGGGCTGGGGGGGCATTCTGTCGGGAGGTGGGGGTAGATACCAATTGAGTGTTTTGTAAGGCGGCTAGGTTGGTGGGGGGGTCTTTTGGTACTGGCAAACGTGACAGGGCGTCTGCATTAGTATGGAGTTTGCCGGGACGATATTGTATTGTAAAGTCGTAGTCCTCTAGTGTCTCTCTCCAACGTACCAAAATGGCTGAGTTGGTTTCGCACCTACGCAGCCATTGTAAAGATTGATGGTCGGTAATTATTTCGAGTTTTGCGCCTAACACAAATGACCGGAAGTGGCTGAGTGCCCAAATGATCCCTAAGCACTCTCTCTTGGTGGCTGCGTAATTCTGTTGGGGTGGGGTGAGTGTGCAGCTGGCATACGCTATCACATGTTCCTTTCCATCTCTGAATTGAGCTAATACTGCACCTATGGCGTACAGAGATACGTCGGTATAAAGACGGAAAGGTTTCTGGTAGTCAGGGAAAACGACAATAGGGGCTTGGATTAGCTTTTGCTTCAAAGTGTTAAACGCGAGGTCTCTTTCAGGTGTCCAGGCGAACGGGGTGTCTTTGTGGGTAAGTTGGTGGAGGGGTCTGGCTATGGTGGCAAAGTGGGGGACGAAACGTCTGTAGTACGTGGCTAAACCTAGAAACGAACGTATTCCTTTAACCGTGGTGGGTGGGGTTTGGTTTTGTATGGCTTGAAGTTTCTTTGGGTCTGGCGCAATACCATGTTCAGATATCACGTGTCCGAGAAAATCTACCTTATTCCGGGCAATCACGCATTTTGAGGGTTTTAATTTCAACCCGGCGGCTCGGATTCTTTGCAGGACTTGTCTCAACCTGAGGAGGTGTTCTTCCCAGGTTGGAGAGTACACAATAATATCGTCCAGATAGGCTAGGCAGGTTTCCCAGGTTAGGCCATGTAATACCGTTTCCATCAAACGGGAGAAAGTGGCGGGTCCGTTACAGAGGCCAAAAGGTAGGACGTTAAATTCATAGTGATGGCCACCACTAGTGGAAAATGCTGTTTTCTTTTGGTCCTCGGCCTTGATAGGCACTTGCCAATACCCTGCTTGCAAGTCGAGGGTAGTGAACCATTTGGATCCGTATAGGGAGTCAAGGGAATCGTCTATTCGGGGTAAGGGCGTAGCGTCTTTAATGGTTATGTCATTTAACCTCCTGTAATCGACGCAAAAACGGTTGTCCCATCTTTCTTTTTGACTAAGACAACAGGGGAAGACCAGGGGCTAATGGACGGGGTGGCAATCCCGGCCTCTAACATTCCCTGGACTTGGCGTTCCTCTTCCTGACGTTGTATGGGGTTCTTTCTACGGGATGGTTGTCGTATGGGGGGGCCTGTGGTGTTAATGATGTGTTGTTCTACATCCGTCTGTCCGATTTCGGTGGGTTGTTGGGCAAAGACGTCACTGAATTCCATCAGTAGGTCGTACATGCCGTTCTTTTGGTGGTCAGATAGTGTCTCAGGAAGAGGGGGCAATTGGAGGCTGGTAGGGGTGTCGTTACAATGTATGGGGAGGTCATCGAAAGTTTCGAGATCTCCTATAATGAGACCTTTCGGTAATGTCAGGGGTTCCTCTGAGATATTAGCCACGAGAATGTGGTTGATACGAGCGGGAATGATGGCGGGTTGTAAGAGGCAGCGATGGGGGTTGGGGGATGTGTTAGTGGGGGAAAATACCATGTGAGTTTGGGGTATGGGCCGCAGGTTCACCCATTTTTGATGGTGGGGGGGAATTTGGCATTTATCCTGAACTACCGCTGGGCTAATGATGGTGGGGGATTGACTGGCGAGCAGGTGCTTGGTACTTATAAGGGGGGCAAGGTCACTTTGGTGGGGGTCACGCGTGAGGGGGGGATTAACGGCGCGTGTGAGAGGATCAGTGGGGCGCGGTGTGAGGGGGTTAGAAAACGGGATTTGTTGGAGGGACTGCGGAGGGTTGGTGGGGGAAGCGTTGTCGGTGGCAGTAACGGTTTGTTTAGAGGTTATCTGGGGTTGGTGGGTTTGTCTGTCATGAGGGGGTGAGTCAAGTGTGGGGTTTTGAAGTTTATTAGGGGTGTGAATTGTGGGGGGGTGGAAGGGAGCTACTGACGAAAAACTGTCAGAAGGGGGATTGGGGGGTGGTGGAATAGCTGGGCATTTCTGGGGGCATGGTGGGAACATGGTTGTGTCCCTCGGTCGGCACGCGTGAGGGGGGGATTAACGGCGCGTGCGGGCAGTTCAGAAGGGTGCGAGGTGAGCGAGTTAGAAAACGGGATTTGCTGGGGGGACTGCGGAGGGTTGGTGGGGAAAAAGTTAGGTGTAGAACATGGGTTATTGGTGTAGGACTGGTGTATTGATTTGGGGTTGTTAACATTTCTGGGGGCATGGGGGAAACATTGTTGGGTACATTGGTCGGCATTTTCTCTGGAAACATGTGTACATAAACATTGGATAGAATTAGGGTTACATATATCAGAGTCTGTCCTGAAAACATGGGAGGATTTATTCTGGGCAGAGTTACGAGAATTGAGGGGATTACCGAGGGGGAGTTGCTTGGACTTGTCTTCTTTCGTTTGTTGAGGCATTTTTTTACTGAATTGAGTGAGGTTTTGAGAGATCTCGGGGCAAGGGGAGGTTTTAGGAGTAACCTTAGTGCTAGCTGCAACTTGGTAACTCTGAATCAGGAGTTGTTGAGGGGGAGGTTGTTTTTTCTTTTTGGGAATGGGTTTCTGCGTGATTGGTTTGTCAGAGGCTTTGGGCTGGAATTTGTTTTTGAATGAGATCAGCCTTTGGCCGCAGTCAATCTGGGCCTCTAGTTTTTGAAGGAGGTCAAGTCCAAGGAAACCATCATAATGTTTACAGTTGGAGGAAAATACTGTAAATGTGTGATAACAACGAGCATGGGGGCCAGGAGTGGTTACTGATAGGGGTAAAGTGTCTCCTAGGAGATTTAAGTAAGTATCAGCAGCTGAGATGAGTTCTGTTTTGGTGTTTAACAAAGGGCCAAATCGTCGGGGATGTTTTTCATAGTAAGATTTGAACAAACATGACTTGGCAGCTCCCGTGTCGATTAGTAAGCGGACAGGAATGTCCTTGATTTTGGCCATGTAATAAATGGGGGCAGTGCGACTAGTTATGGCGTCCCCCGCCGAGCCCATCGTGGGCGGGGGATACTTTAAAAATCCTGGGGGTCGGTATCTACCTCTTCCAGGGTTTCCTCGGTATAGTCTGAGGTCATGGTATGGGGGGCAATTTCTTCCTCTTGTCCCCACTCCTCTTCATTTACAGAAATGCGAGGAGTAGAGGGGCGAGGTTTGGCAGAGTCACGAATTTGGTGGAGGGCACACTGATCATTACAGGCAGGGAATTCATAGGGGTTGATAATGACTAAGGTAGGATTTTTACTTTGGTAGGTGTTGTAGTTGCTGTTCCGGTTGAAGATTCTGCGTGGCTGGGACGGTTGGAACCGGGGTCTACTGGGTTGGGGCTTGCCGGAAGGGTAGGTGGGTCTGTTGTTGAAAGATGAGGCTGGGTAGGCATTCTTGGGGTTTTGGTGGTTGGTTTGCTGCGGGTGCGTGGGAAACCTCTTGATTGCAGCGATTTGGGTGGGTGCTTCTGTGCGCACGGCCAAAATACGTCGGATCGTGATGAGGTCTTTTTTGTATTCGACGAAATCGTGCACCCGGAAATGGTCTTTTACTGCTGAGGGCAATATCGACACATTTGCTGTTCTTGTTGGATTTTGGTCAACGTGGGGAAAGAATTTTTTATGTGTTGGGCAAGCTTACTGACTGTGGCATCTAGATCGCCTTCGAATTTCGTGTCTAGGATACGGGTGTGGGCCACGAAAACGCCCAACGAAGGTTTAATGGCTTCTATCACTATTGTGCGAAATTCGTTCCAGGTGAGATCAGGGCGCACTTGATAGGCCACCAGGGAAACGGCTTTTCCCAGGTGTGGTAATGTTACGGCTATTTTATGTGCGTCCGTGGTATAAGTAATGTCAACTAAGGGTTTCACTATGTCCATGAATACTTCGATCCCATAATTTGTTTCCTCATATTTTGGGATGAAAACGTGGTTAGGTTGCGCCATGATGTTCTCGTGTTCTAGCTGTTCCAAACTTGCAATGTAATGCAACCTTTTATCCGAATCAAGAACCACCGCTGCCGCCAATGTTATGCCCTGTTTTTCTACAGGTTTAACTTGGGTAATGTGAGTTCTGAATGACTGGGTATAGAAGGCTGCATGCACAATACAAGGTATGAGGAATAGAGAACACAAAATAAACACACGGTAACACGACACAAGTTCACGTTTATTGAAATAAAGAAATAAAGAACATAGAAAGATAGTTATATTCGCACAAAACAAATGATAGAAGGGAACTGCTAGCATTTGCGGATTTGGATGGAGCCTAGTCTCCCACTTCCAACGTTCAGGTATATTCTTCTGATCACAGGTTTAATTAGCAAGTTTATATTTTACTGGAAGACCTCAATATATTCGTATAATTCAATGTCACTGATTTTACCTCTTGCTGGCTGGTCGCGTGCCCACGTAGCAACTCACAGTTAGGATTAGACGCGTATATTATAGAACACGGAAATCTCTATTAACCTCATGGGGGTACTGAACTAAGTTTGATATTCTTAAGGCAGAAATATGTAGAACACGAATCAGTGGGCGAACGTTAGATATCACTAGAGTTTTAATATCTGAATAAGGTAATTACGAGAGTCAAGGTCGCCTGTTAATAAAAAACACTGATCGCTTAGTACGTCCCAAATGGAATGGTTAAATATGAATTACACTGGGCAAGGTCTTAGCCACTTTATAGAAAGTTAATAGGTGAGTATCAAGCTAGTACTATAACACTTAGTACTAGTAACATGAATCTTGAATAGTATGGGTAGATCTGGTCCTGGTTATCTTGCTTCCGGTGATGTTGGGGGCTAACGACTGGTTCCTCGGCCGTCCAGATGGTCCAAAATGTAGGAAGTTCTCAAGTCGGATCTCTTGATGATCGTTGCTGGCTACACACTTATATACCCACGAATTTGTGTGAAGGTTATAAGGTGCACGTTAGGACTTGTACATGGACAGATGCTTCTATCAGTCTTCTCTGCCACGGAGTCTGCCGGATCTGGAATCTCTCAACTCCGGAACAACACAAGGGCAGAGCTAGAGGTAAACTGCAGGGTAGTGACCACTGGTTGGTGTCTAGCTTTCAACTGATTTGACTGGGGGCGGGAGTTAGATTTATAGGCTCGGTTCTGGACCCTGCAGACAGTAGGGATCTCGAGTCTTATGGACTTAATTGAGCTCTCAATAGATATGGGGACTAGGTAAGATGGTATTTACTGTTGTGGCACAGGGCGATAGGAAGCCTTTATATTTTCATATAACTGAGCCTTAGTAAGAGGTACTATTTTGGCTATACTGGACGTATTTAGGGGAGAGAGACTGGATCTACTTTGCGAGGAGGATGGGGACAGCTGTGATAGGAGCGTCTCTCTAGATTGTTCAATCTTCATTCTATGGTATAGCTGAGGTGCTAATTTAGTGATCAGAGCATGCAAGAAAGGTAAATGGTTTATTGTGAGGTAATAGAGGTTAGTAAAGGTGTTAGTCATTCATGGTTAGTTCATTGATAGGAAGAATTCCTGTGCTACCTGGCAATGACTCGAGAGTCAAAACAGGGGCCAGGTATACCTCCGCGGGGGTGGGGGTCTCCCTCCTCGGGTGGGCAAAAAGGGGGAGCTGGGCGCCCTCTCTCTGATATAGTCGTCCGGCGGCTGTGGCTAGGGGCTTGCCATATCACCAGTGTTTGTAATAACCCTCTGTGTATGAGACAGATGTGAGTGTCTTTAATACCAAAACCGAAGGTGCCTTAGCTAGCTGGTTTTACTCGGCTGGTTGTTAATTGTAGGGTTTGCTGGATATGGTGGAGACTGGGTTGCTAACTCTGCCACATTTATCTGGAAGTATGACAATAGAAGTTAGTTACTGGCGGGGCGGCTAGCCTCGCACCGACGACCATTGGGTGCAGGGTTGTGAATGTGTTGTAAGAGAATAGATGGCATGCAAGGGGCTAGTAAAGTTCTAATGTTGTTCTGGCCTACTAAGTGAAGGTAGGCTGGATAGGAGTATATATATAAAAGGTTGGAGAGCGTTAGTAACGGACAATTCAAGGATCTTCAAGAGGTATGAGAGAGAGGCTAGGTCGGACAAGAGTCGAGAAGCGCGGGTGTCTTAATGAGAGGGGGGGGGAGAGTTCAAGGGCTACAGGGAAATTTTGCCCCTAAGGTCCCTGGGCGTGGGGGTGGCATTAGGCTACAATTGATATGGAAGTTTGAAAAGGCAGTAGAATACGTTAGCCAAATGCTACCGGGGAATGCAACTATGGGGTGGTATATGAGTCTGGAAAAGATAGAGTTATGTGATCAGTCAGAGGGTTATGGATACTATTAGTTGGCCCTGGGAACTGCGTTTTCTATTAAATATAAAATACCACCCACAGCGGCAGTTCGTAGGGGTACTTAGTTATTGTTTCGGGGTACTTATGACAGATACTGGTAACCAGGTTATCTTATACAATCTCTGGTTGGGGTAAGAGGTGTAAGACACGAAATAAATTGGCGTAGTGTGGGCTGTGGATACGAAGGAGGCAAGGGGAAGACGTATGACAATTGTAGAAAGTAAATGGAAAAAGGTGAACACAATGGCGGATAAAAATACTTAACCTAAGGATTGCATACATAGATTTATGGGGCGATGGGTCTTCAGAAGCTTAGTCTGGCAAGACAAGATGTTAGGGAATGTTAATATTAATA
Source organism: Paralithodes platypus (assembly GCA_032716605.1). NCBI lineage: Eukaryota > Metazoa > Arthropoda > Malacostraca > Decapoda > Lithodidae > Paralithodes > Paralithodes platypus. The sequence goes on from CM064481.1 coordinate 30,561,569, forward strand.
CTTAGTTACTAGAGGAGCAATGCAAGGGGCGACTGAGCACGGGTTACATATATCTATACTCGTCATGGAAAATGATATAAGAGGTCTAGGGACAAGCGTGGGTGTTTGAACTGCTAAGATATATAACATCTACTTCTCGGATGTAAGAACATACATAGATATATTTATGGCTGTCTGATGTGTTGGCATTGGCTCAACGTCGGGACAGGGCATGGGTGTTTTTAATATGAATGTATATTCCTGTTCATCATCTTTGTAGTTAATAAGTGTAGGACACGAGGGGGTTAGTGTACGTGAGGTGTGGAAAATGGTCGGTTTAGAAAAGGTAAATGGGTGTGTCCTGGAGCTGTTTAGCCCTGCGGGCTTGGGCCTGTCTGGAATGGCGGGCTCGGTCAGCTGGTCCTTTCGTTCTGTGGACCTTTCTTCCGGGTGTTTCTGTGTGGTGTTCGCTCGTGGCTTCTGTGGTGGGCTTCTTGTTCTGGGGCATTTTACTTCATCTTTATGAAGATTCAGAAGATATACTTAAATCTTCTGGACAGGTAAAGATATGCTGAAATCTTTAATATGAAACTAAAGGAAAACGAAAAGTAGTGGTGGAGTGCTACGGTTCGTTGACCGGCGGTTTTGTGGCACATATTTTGTACCATTTTTTGGGTGTAACCCTATGAGCATTAATCCCCGGAAATTTCTCTTTCCAGGGCGGAGTACCGGTGTTGCACCAGGTGACCAGGTAGTTCCCGGGGGCGGGGTAGTTTTCCCCCAGTCTCTGTCATGTCGGCACTTGAACCTCTCATTGCTGTATGTTCAACGCTGTTAAGCTCAGGTATCCCTATATTATTTTTATTTGTTAATGAAATAATTTAATAACTGAATAATAATAAACATATATATTTTCTATGATTATATTATGATAATATTGTGTTTATTGATAGTAATTTATTTTAATACAATTAAATATAAATTAAATTAATTAGTATACTTTATGATTTTGCTCACCAGCTCTGCTTTAAATGTGTTAATGAGCTATGGGAGCTTTTAATTATCATAAACCTTTACGGGACTCGGACGAGGGCTCCCATTCAGAGAGTATACCAAGCTCGCAAGCGAGGGACAGCCACAGCCAAGGTGTATGGCGATACTCACAGTCCTGGCAGGACAGAACACATCCCTTTGTGACTCAACTAGTGCTGACGTCCACCGGGATGCCGATGTACCATCTTCTATCCCAGTTTTAACATGGCAACATGTGGAGGTCCCGGCTTTGGCGGGATATTCCCATGATAAGCCAGACTTAACGGATGAAGAACAACGATCTCTGGTCTCAGAGATGGAGGTTGAAGAGTCCAGTCACCTTTTAGGCGACTCTCAGGGTACTGTCGAATCTCCATGGAGTTCGTCATCGGCTAGGTATGTACCGGCGGAAGAGATTGATGGACTACTATTGAATGCACTTAATAGGTTCTTTGGCCCTACGCCGGAAACTCCTACAGTTGATACGGGAGATCCTGCGATGTCGACGAATGTGCGACCTCTGGCTACATCCTTTGCTTTAGCTAAAATACCTAACCATCCTCTTGTGTCAGATCCAATTTCCAATGTGCCAGGCACAGCAGCTCTCACTACTTCCAATGTGCGAGTCATATCAGACATATCTCCCCCTTCTTTAGACAAGGCGCCAGTCAAAAACAAGAGCTATGCCTCTTTTATACGGGCCTGATGAGTCAGGGGTAGCAATGTTACCAACTCAGCCAGAGGCAGCACAAGCCACTATTTTCGGGGGAGTTCCCTGTACCACATGAGTGGGTAATCCAAGGCAATAAGTCTAGAAAACTCAGAACTTTGGTTAGTCAAGGAAATGTTTTGGATGTTCATATTAAGGCCATTCCAAGTTATTATAACCATGACTTAATCTTCCCACCAAATCCCTCCAGAACACCATTCTTGGTTCTCTCTTCCGGTTTTTGGTGCCGGCGGAGTCCCCTCTGCTTTGTTTGACTTCTTGGCTGCCACCTCCCAAATAATCAATTTGTGCGAATTATAAGATCCCTTTAGCACGCCTTCCCCAGCTTACCTAGACCGCGAGTTTAGGTTAAGAGGAAAAGCGTTTAAACTGTTTTCGCAATATATGGTTCCCAGAAAGCATTCAAAGTAACAAAGTCTCTGTTACGCTCTTCTCAGGCAATATAAGCCGCGGAAGTTAGGAAAGCCATTGAACTTTCCCGGCGCTTGCTTCTCCAGACTTCCATCCAAGTCTTTAGGAGATATTCGGACGGCCTTATTAGAGGCAGTTCGAGCAAGGCAGGATCTGAGGATGTTCTTAGTGAAGAAACTTCTTGACCGTATTGCAAGCCAAGTAGTTCTGTCTCCAGTTCTAACTCCTTCTTTGATTTCACCAGCAGTTTGGAAGACTGTTTTCAATTTGGCACAAGCATTCAAGCAAGGTCCCGGCAAGCCCTGATGCCCTTGTTAGAACAAGGGATCAGGGTCTTGTGGTATCTGGGCGACTAACTGGTGGTGGCAGAAACAGAAAAGTTACGCATCATTCATGTCTACGTTACGTTAAACCATCTCAAATCTCTAGGATTCAAGGTCAACTTAGTAAAAGTCAAACCCTTGTTCCCTCACGAGTATTTCAGGGGATAGGGCTGGTCGAGGACACAGCTTCTCTCACTCTGAGTCAGAGTGTGGAGTGTGGACACTCGAAACAGATTTCGCAAAAACTGTTTATGTTTCTCCACAGTCTGACTACGACACGGAGACTTTGGGAATCTCTAGTCGGTTCTCTCAACTGGGTTCAGCTAACTGTGAAGTTGGGCTGGTTGAAAGTCTAACATTTAATCTTGGAGGGCAAAAAAATTTTCCCACTATTACCGGCGGGGATAGTATGGCATATCCCAACGTTATTACACAACTTACAAGCGGTTTGGGCGACGAGAGAAATGTTGCACGCAGTCATGTCATGAACCTCTCCTCCGCCGTCGGTATGGGTGGACATGGATGCGTCAGGAACGATAGGTTGGGGCTTTTAGTCAAACCTCAGGAATCAGGGTCAAAGGTTTTGGTCCCATTTAGAAATCTTCCACATCAATGTCAAAGACTTACTAGTCCCCTTATCTGTCCTTCAGGCTCACGGCTCTGCTTTACGGGGCAAGTCGGTGGCCTTCAGAATGGAAAATCTGAATGCGGTTCACTGTATTCAGAAACAAGGGTCAATGAGATCTCGGAAGTGGCTAAACGTGTCAGAAAAGATTTTTATACTAGCCAACAGGCTGGACATTCATCTTCACGCATCTTATCTCCCAGGCGTAGCAAACGTCTGGGCAGACGCTCTGTCTCAGAGACAAAGCACAACAGTAGAATGGGCGCTCTTGCATTTGCGGAGCATTACCATCCACAAGTGGATTTGTTTGCATCTGAGAAGACTCACAAACTCCCACTGTACCTCACCCGCCGGACGATAACGCCGGCGGGTGGACCAGACGCTCTGATGACGGACGAGAACAGGTTGAGTTCCATTTATCTATTTTCCGCCGCCAGACGCGTCTCTAATGTGCCACGTAGTCAACAAACTACAGGATTAGCGAGGCGTAGTCTCGCTAATCGCGCCCCTGTGGCCGGCGCAGTGTGGTACCAGCATTTGAACACGTGGTGCCCGCACCCAGTGTCACTCCCGGTCGGGTTGTTCCACTTAGAACACAATTGGCAACCTAGAAACCTCGCGGACTTGTTCATTATGGACATTCAGGAGGCCAAGTGGCTAGCACCATATGGTAGCGACGTGACCAAGATATTCACAAATCAATATACCCAGTCTACAAAGCGACAGTTTCAATCGCATTGGCAAGCTTTTACATCTTGGATTCTTAGAACAAAACAAACTGTGCCCTCGGTGGCGTTGGTTGTTAATCATTTAATTTATCTGTTCATGCAGAAACATTTATCTAAAAGTGATTTATGTGGGCAGGTTTTAAACTCCGCCCACCTCCCCGTCAGCTCATGCCTACCTGGTCTCTGGACAAAGCATTGTCGTTATTTCGTTCCCGTATGTACCAAAGACTGCAGATTTTACAAAAAGGGCAGTATTCCTTATGGCTTTGGCTACCGGGAACAGAGTATCTGAGCTGGCGGCGATGAGCAACACACCTAATTGCCTCAGGTTTGATAGGCTTCATGAGTGTATTCACATTGCACCTTCCCCAGGATTCATAGCCAAGAATGAGCACAGTGAACACATGTTTTCAGAGTTCACGGTGCCGGCGTTAAAAAGGGGAAAGGTGCACCATCTTTTTTGCCCAGTGCAAGCTCTAACCAAATATTTAAGAGTGGCACCTCTAAATCACCAGGGTGCTTTATGGGTCGCAAGTCCGGGTGAACGCTTGATGGAGCGTACACTGGCTTCTCTCTTGGTCGAGGACTTTAAAGAGAAGAATCCCGGCGTTGTGGGTAAGACCCACGATTTACGCAAGGGGGCAGCCTCTTTACGTTTCCTTAATAATCTTTCGGTGGAAGTTATTAAGTCCACACAGTTGTGGGCCTCTAATCAGGAGTTTTTGACTCGATACCTTTCAGTAGCTCTGGACAAACCTTCCTTGCCATGTATAGCTTTACGGCAGAGGGTCTAGGTGGCCCTTTTAGTCACGTTTTGTTTAATTTCAAGAAAAAGGGGGGGGGGGGGGGGGGTGCAGTCAGTGTGACATAGGACACCCTAGACCCCTCCGGAGTATGTGTTCGGAACATACGAGCTGTGATACTGTTTGTAGGCATTGTATTATAAAATTTCTCTGTAGTATTCATTGCAGGAAATTGTGCTAAAGGCCAATAGTAGTGTTACAACAATTCTTGTTGTAAGTAGTTTTGGCTGTGAAGCAATAGATTTTTAAGAAATTTCGGTAGTTGCAACTAGACTTTTACTTTTGAAGTAATTACTTCTGCATAAGTACACGAGTTCAGTACTTCTACGAAAGTACAAGAATTCATTTATGTTTGGTTATATTTTTAGGAATATATCCACTAGTTAATGGGGTTTATATGTGCACATGTAAACTTATAAGTTTTTAGTTTTCACCACTTACTTTAAGTGGGGTGCCTTCTTAACTAGCAGATCTGTGTACAGAGTCTCAGAGTTAACCCTTTTTCAAGCAGGCTTCTTTGAAGCACGCTCCTGCTTGTACCCCTTTTTGAAGATTTAGGCTGTATAAAGTTTATGCACCCGAATATATATTTTTTACAAAAGTAAGAATACTATGTGGTTGTTTGATTATCTGCTTTTACTAGAGTTATGATATGATTACGAATATCCCCCTCCAGTCTTAGATATCAGGCATGTTCGTCAATGATGGAGGGGCCACTAATAAATTATAGGTTTGACTCCTGCAAGGAGATAAAGAAAACCTATAATTTAGTAGTGGCCCCGTAATCATTGACGACTGGGGCCCTCCCGACCATCCCCTTCCCATTCGTTGATGTATTGAGGATTTTGGTTTACTTGATATGTCAGTGAAGGAAGAATGACGCCTGCAGTAGCGTCTGGTCAAAGATCCACACAAGTACATCCACGATATGATGGAAAGCTTATTGAATAGTTATTCTTATTTTGTTTTTGTTTTTATTTTTTACGAAGTTTTTTCGTAGTGAGAACCCAATTCATAATGACTGAAGCCATGAGTGAGGTCGCGTGCGCTCATGATGAAGGCTCCTCAAATTTTAAATGCTCTGCGCGGTAGATTCAAACTACGGCGGATGAGTGTTTGAAGAGGGTGCCTTATGTAATAGGCATGTTCGTCAATGATTACGGGGACACTACTAAATAATAGGTTTTCTTTATCTCCTTGCAGGAGTCAAACCTATAATTCCTGTAAGACCTAGACAGAGATAATGACTGAAGATGTTAGCAACCATGCAGTAACTCTAATTCTTACCCCAACCAGAGATTGTATAGATAACCCTCTTTTACCATTGTCTCGACGCATATCTACCACGAAACAATAACGAAGCTACCCCTATGAACTGCCGCTTTCTTTGGTATATATTTCATAGAAAACGCAGTTCCCAGGGACAACTAGATCAGCAAGAAATCGTGTCGACTAATAGTGTCCATAACCCCTCGTATTGACGAGTAATAGTACACTATGTTTTTCTCTACTTTTATCCACAGTCAAGCACACACCTACAGCTAACCTCATCTTCCCCACAGTCCACATGATTCTATAATTTCCAGACTCATATACCACCACCTATTGCTCATCCCCCGGTAGCGTTTGATTACCCTACCTTCCCTGTCGGTAACCCCCAGTCTAAGATACCAACTGTAGCCTAATGCCACCCCTACGCCCAGAGACCTTAGGGTCAAACTTCCACGTAGCCCCCCTTAACCCTCTCCCTCTCGTTAACCCCCCACGCTCCTCAACTCCCTCCTAACCTAGCCTCTCCACCATACCCCCTGAATATCCTTAACTTTTCCGTTACTAACATTCTCGAACCTTTTGTATATATACTCCTATCCAGCCTACCTTCCCCCAGTAGGAAGGAACACCATTAGAACTTTACTAACCCTTTGCATGCCATCTATTCCCTCACAACCCATTCACAACCCTGTACCAAATGATCGTCAGTGCGAGGCTAGCCGCCTCGCCAGTGACTAACTTCTATTGCCATACTTCCAGAAAAATGTGGCAGAGTTAGCAACCCAGTCTCCACCACATCCAACAAACCATGCAATTAACAACCCAACCAATTAAACCAGCTGATCAAGGCACCTTCGGTTTTGGTATTACGAACATCCACATCTGTCTCATAAACAGAGGGTTATTACAAACACTTGTAATATGGCAAGCCCCCAGCCACAGCCGCCTAGACGACCATCACAGAGAGAGGACGCGCACCTACCCCTTTCACCCACCCGAGGAGGGAGACCCCTGCCCGTGCGGAGGTATACCTGACCCCTGTTTTGACTTCTGGGTCATTGCCAGGTAGCACAGGAATTCTTCCTATCAATGAACTAACCATGTATGACTAACACCCTTACTAACCTCTATTAACCCACAATAACCCATTAACCTTTCTTGCATACTCCGATTACCAAATTAGCACCTCAGCTATACCATAGAATGAAGACTGAGCAATCTAAGAGGGACGCTCCTATCAAAGATGTCCCAAACCTCCTCGCAAAGTAGATCCAGTCTCTCTCCCCTAAATACTTCCAGTATAGCCAAAATAGTACCTCTTACTAAGGCTCAGTTATATCACATTATGAAGGCTCCATACAGCCATGTGCCACAACAGTAATCACCACCTTACCTAGTTCCCGTATCAATTGAGAGCTCAAATAAGTCCATCAAAACTCGAGATCCCTATTGCCTACAGGGTCCAAAACCGAACCTATAAACCAAGCTCCAGCCCCCAGTAAAATCAGTTGAAAGATAGACACCAACCAGTGGCTGGTCCCTAGAGTTGACCTCGAGCTCTATCATTGTTTTTTCCTGAGAATTGAGTTCCAGAGCCGGCAGACTCCGTGGCAGATTTAGATAGAAGGATCTGTCCACGTACAAGAAATCTACGTGCACCTTATAACCTTCATACAGGCCGGGAAGCTGAGCGATCGACGTGAGATGCGCTTGGCGTTAATTCCGATCCAGATTGACAGGAAGATCCTAATATCTGTGATTCAGGTCTAGAAACCAGAGGGTATAATAAGAGTGTAACCAGCAACGATCGCCAAGAGATCCGTCTTGAGAACTTCCTACATATCTGGACGGCCGCGGAACCAGTCGTTAGCCCCCAACATCACGGACGCAAGATAACCAGGACCAGACCAATCAAATACTACCCAAGATTCACTCTATCAGTGCTACAGTGTTACAGTGCTATTTAGAGACTCACTTATTAATATTTCTATGAAGTGGCTATATCTTTGCCCCAGTATAATTCATATATAACCATTCCATTAGGAAGTGCTAAGCGTATCAGTGTTTATTAATTAACAGGCGATATTAACTCTCGTAATTACCCATATATCCAGATATTATTACATAGAAGTGAAACCCTAGTGATATCTGATGTTCGCCCACTGATTTGCGTTCTATGTGTTTCTGATACAAGAATATAAAACTTAGATCAGTACCCCCCTGAGGTTACTAGAATTCCCGTGCTCTAAAATATGCGTGTCTAATCTAGTCTGTGAACTACTACATGTGCACCTGAGCTACCAGTGATAAATCTAACAGTGAATATGAATCTATAAGTAACATTGATGGTCTCCAGTATATAAACTTGTGAATAAAGCCAGTGATCAGAAGATTAATACCTGAATGTTGGAAGTGGGAGACTAGGCTCCATCCAGATCCACTTAATGCTAGTGTTGTTCAATTCTATCATTTGTCTTGTACGAGTATTCATACCTTCTTATGCTTCATATTAATCATCATCAAGGAAACTATAGAAGTGTGTACATCAATAAAAGTGATCGTGTGTCTTGTTACCGTGTGCTTATTTTGTGTTCTCTGTTTCTCATACCTTGTTTTGTACATGCAGCCTTCTATACCCAGTCAGTTAGAACTCACATTACCCAAGTTAATCCTGTAGAAAAACAGGGCATAACATTGGCGGCAGCGGTGGTTCTTGATTCGGATAGAAGATTTCATTGCATTACATTTTTTTGAAACAGTAGAAGCATGGTAACATCGCAAAAATGGCAGCTCGCTATTACACTCACATTCCCAAGTATGATGTAAACACGTATGATATCGCCACTTACTTAGACATAGTAAAGCCAGTGTTAGATTTGGCACTTCAAAATGACCGCGAGAAAATCGCCGTTGCATTATTGCACATTATGCAGTTGGGAAAAGCCGTTTCCCAAATTGCTAAACAGGTAACGCCAAAGCTTACCTGGAACCAGTTTCGATCCCTCGTGATCCGGACCTTAGGGCCACTTTTGGGTTCCCTCGTCGCCCCCCAAAATAATAAAAGTCGACGAGATCAAGTATGAAGGGGATATCAATGTGACCCTCGTACAACTCTACAGATACGTGAGGACCACGTATAGCTCTCAAGATGACGAGCAACAAAATGAACTTATTCACCGCATTGTTCGACATCCTCCCACCCCACATCACCGCCCATCTCGACCTGGACGGCTCATTCGAAGAACATATGCTCTCCATCAGAGAAATGTGCCATATGAAGGACGCCTGGACGTCACCCTAACCAAGGTATGGGGGCACATCAAATCCGCATGTCCCTCACGAACCCTTGAATACCAAGAACAACAGGTGTTCCTCTCCCTGGTGAACCTCCTTCCGGTAGACATCTACCAACATTTCATGGACCATGGGACAGCGAGTTTCCACCAGAACATCCGAGAAATACGAAAACTTCTACGGACATCCACCACTCCAAACAACTCGCCAGCTATGACCAATGAGGAACAACCCTTCACCATTACCAACTCGAGTCCGAGGTCTGTTCACCCACATCCATCCATTCCCTCACATTCCCCCTTAGTAAATGAAGCTCTTGAAATTTTTTTCACCCCCAGCCATGTCTAAACACCCTGTGAATCCCCTATCCACCCCTTCAGACCCTATCCAAGAAAGTAAACGTATTCCTCCACTGAACACTATCATCAATAAGTCCCTCCATTCCCCTAAGGAATCAAACTCCGTGCACCCTTCCAAAAATGACTCCCGATGAAAGTCCAACCCCAGTGCACTCTTCCTTGCCTCTATCCTCTCTGACCATCCCTAAATTTTCCCCTGCCCAGCCATCCACCAATGATAATCTTCCATCAATTTGTGTTACCCCATAAACCCCATCCTTTTTCTATGCCTGCCAACAAACCACAGCACGCAGAAATGGTCACCCCCACCGTAACCAATTCTCTTTCAATATCACCCCTGAAAAATGCTGGTCAGAAAATGAGCCCCCCTCCACTCTCTCACATGCCCCTGTCACCCAAGACCAACCTTCACCCCCGTCAATCCCTCAACAACCTGTCACGCCTCTCACTTCCTCATATTCATCACCTGTCCCCCCCTCAAAACTGTCAACCTCACCCCCCCCCCGCCCCACCATCATCTCCCCACATGCCCAACCTCGGTGAACCCCTTCAAACACCCGCATCAACCAAGAATTCTACAGCTCCGCCTACCTCCTATTCCCCCCTCCCTTGTCACCCTCTCCAACATTACCCGAACCGCTCCTGAATCCACCTCCAGTAACACCCCCGCTCGCCAACCTACCTCTGCCCCATAATCCAGCACCAGAACCAAAATCTCCATCAATGTCTCCTTCATCCATCCTACCAAATTCCATTGTTTTCCGAGACAAATCTCTTCCGCAACAATCTCTCCAAACTTACCTACTCACCCCATCCCCACAATTTACCTGTCAATCTCCCACACCCCCACTCTCCAAAACCCCAGATCATCCTAAACTCTCAACCTCCACCAATCCCCACCCTGCCAGCCTAACCTCTCACGACCACATTCAGAACGCAAAATCACCCCCGTACATAACCCCTACCTCCTCTTTCCCCCCCACCTTACCCCATCCGCCCCAAATTCCACCTCCAAAGATCCCGCTCGACAAAATACCACGCCCATCCAAATCCAACCACAAAACTTTTTCCACCTTGACTAACCCCCAAAATACTACCCTCTCTCTCGCCCCAAACAACATAATCAACCTCTCAACCTCAACCACTCCTCGAAATCCCATCCACGTCTCTCCCGAAAATAAAATCAGTCCAAATTCAACCCCTCTCAAACCACAACCCTGCCTGCCCAGACCCCCCCCCCCCCCCCCCCCCACCATCTCCCTATCAAATCCCCACACTCCAAACCTCCAAACCACCCGATCATCGTAAACTCTCAACCTCCAGCCTTACTCACCCTTCCCCCAACCCCACTCACGACCACAACTCTCTACACAATTCAACCCCTCCCCAGCACCAACCTCTTCCGCAACAACAACCCCGACTCGACCTGCCCGTTTCACCTTTAAACCCCCCCCTATCACTACCCCCGACCGCAACCTTTCAAACCTCCCTCCAAAACTGGCCCCGGGCCAGCTCTCACCCAGACCCACATTCCTAACGGCAGACCTAACGGGATATAAGACTAACGGCGACCCTAACTAATCCAGCCCCCCTGATGATGATGAGGATGTTATTGTCCTGGATTTTCCATGGGATTTTGTTTTGTATTGTTCTCAATTCCTAAGCGATTGGGCATGATTCTATACATTTACATGTTTTCCATATACTGTATATATTATATATTTTTTTTTCCTTAGTAGTACTCCCTTTTCTTGTTAGCCTACACTTTTCTTACTATCTTTTAAATTTGTTTTATACATTGTTAAACACTTTAGCTCTTCTTAATTTTCCTGTGTTCTTAATTATCTGTTCTTTCGTCAAGTTTTTATCCTCTTTTCTCTCCTTTTCCAACATCTATGTATTTTCTTCCCTCGTTCCCTTCTTTCTTGAATAGTAACTCTCCTATTAGTTTTCAGTGTCTTGGATATTTATGGCCTGAGTAATCTTGTTATTTTGTTTCCTAATTTCATTATATTATTCACATTCCAGGATAAAATGTTTTAAGTTTTTGTCTCTCTTTTCTGAAGTCTGTTGCTAGTCGGGATGACAGTAATCTTCGTCCTTAGCGACAGGCTGCCATTTCCCTCCAACCGAACCCCCTCACCGACCTGACCTGGCCCCCCTAAACAAACCTACGTACTCCAACCTTGAGATACGAGGTCGTACCTCATATAAAGGCGACGGAAGTAAAATACCACAGGAACGAAAAACCTGAGAGCGAAACCTCCAACCCTAACGAGCCACAGGAACGAAAATCCTGAGAGCGAAACTCCCATCCCCAACGAGATCCCAGGCCCCTTTTCCATTCCCGATTTGGTTCCTCTCTCTCTCTCAATTCATTCCACATATTATACGTCTCTCAATCACAGTCTTCTAATATACAAACCACAATACTTTACTCACTGATATTCTTGATGTACCACCTAAGTATGTATTTAATTATGTAACCACCATACAGGCTATAATACTTTCATTGTGTAGGTTTGAGGCGATCTAAGACACCTTAGCTTCCATTTCACACCAAATCAGATCGTGATTACGTCAGCCCTGTATTTAGTTATATAACAATCATAGTCCCCCCCAATTCTAGCAATTCTATGTCTCTAACCTCCCGTTGTTTTGTTCGTCTGTCAATTTGTGTCCCTTGACAGTTCTTGTAGTGATTTATGCCTGTTGATTTAGATAAGTTAGTTACGAGTTATGTAACAACCTTTAACCACGACTCTATACACCCGATAACCCTATGCCAGTTATTGTATTGATTTAGGCCTGTTAATTCGGATAAACTCACTATGACCAATCTGCAGACGATTATCAGAAGAGATGCAGGAAAGCTACCTCGTATCTCTCTCTCCATGACGAGTATAGATATATGTACCCCCGTGCTCAGTCGCCCCCCTTGCCTTGTTCTTCTAGTAACAAAGTGTATATATAATATTAACCGGAGTATGCCACCAGTATTGATACGACATAGCGGCACTGTCCTTGTGTCGTATTGTGCCACGTGCATACCAACCCGGTTTCATCATCTTATTAGGACGACGGCTATAATGTCGTCATTCATGCATGTATTCAATCCTTAGGTTAATTATCTTTTATCCGCCATTGTGTTCCTCTCTTCCATTTACTTTTCCACAATTGTTATACGTCTTCCAATCACCTCCTTCGTATCCACAATCCACACTACTCTATTTTGCTTCGTGACCCTATGCTCAGTGGTACCCTGTTTTGGGTCATCCTGTCCGCTTATCCTTCACGCCCCACTGCACACACCACCCTACCTGTTCGATCGTAGGGAAATGCCACCCCTATGTCCAGCACATTAAGGGTCACTACCCTAGGTCACGAGCGGTGCGGCGCCTAGCCCCAAACCACCCCTTTACAATTCACAACCCCCCCCCCCCCCTGTAAAGACGCCATAAGAACGTTATAACATGCCAACTCAGTTCGTTCACTAACCTCAACAAATAGAAGGGAAGGACCTATCCTTGTACCCCCCTTAACTATCCTCTAACTCCGTAGACACTCACAACCTGAACCAGAACAATAGTCGGCGCGAGACTAGGAATACCCCCTAAAATGCCCCAGAACGAGAAGCCCAACACGGAAGCCACGAGCGAGAACAACAAAGAAACGGGAACAGAAACACCCGAAGACAAGGCCCACAGAACGAAAGGACCAGGTGACCAAGCCAACCAGTTCAGACAGGCCGAAGCCCGCAGGGCTAAGCAGCTCCAAACACCTGCCTATCGCTTCTAACCACTGACCCTTCCCCCACCTCGCGTATCCACTACCCCTCGTGTCCTACACCTCTTACCCCAGACTCTACCTACGATATGGCCGACGACAGAATAGAGTGCTACGACATCATTCAGCAGCCACACTGACGAAAGTTGGAATGACAAGGACTCCGCACTTATCAGGGAGACCATTCAGGAAGAACCTCACCAGTCTGACACAGATCAAGACTGAGCCCTCGTAATGACTTATGGAGAGAGATGAAAGATACTTTAAGATCATGACCAATGAGTTAACAGACAACTTACATCAGAAATTGGCTTCTATGGATAAGGCTATCCAGGACCTTCAATGTAGGGCCTGTCCCCATCCATGTTACAACCAGCCCACCCGACCCAGTCCCACTAGCTCAGATACCTGCCCAGCCCAAACAGCATGATCAGGAATAACACCCACTCCGTCATCCTCCACTCAACCAGTCTTCAAGCCACTGGCCTTCCCAGTAACCTATTCCTGTCCCATATTCGAACCCCCACCCCCCCCCCCCCCTATCGAACAAGAACCGGAAATCTCCAAGAAACCCTTCCTCTTCTGTTTGGGGACTCCCGTCACTGGAAGCAAATACCAGTGGAAACACCTGAAGATGCGGACACAGGCCATCCAGAACTGATACCTGTCCCAAATGACTGCTGGTAATCGAAATGGACGAACTGCGACACCCATATATCCCTATATATTACCCATATATCCAGATATTATTACATAGAAGTGAAACCCTAGTGATATCTGATGTTCGCCCACTGATTTGCGTTCTATGTGTTTCTGATACAAGAATATAAAACTTAGATCAGTACCCCCTGAGGTTACTAGAATTCCCGTGCTCTAAAATATGCGTGTCTAATCTAGTCTGTGAACTACTACATGTGCACCTGAGCTACCAGTGATAAATCTAACAGTGAATATGAATCTATAAGTAACATTGATGGTCTCCAGTATATAAACTTGTGAATAAAGCCAGTGATCAGAAGATTAATACCTGAATGTTGGAAGTGGGAGACTAGGCTCCATCCAGATCCACTTAATGCTAGTGTTGTTCAATTCTATCATTTGTCTTGTACGAGTATTCATACCTTCTTATGCTTCATATTAATCATCATCAAGGAAACTATAGAAGTGTGTACATCAATAAAAGTGATCGTGTGTCTTGTTACCGTGTGCTTATTTTGTGTTCTCTGTTTCTCATACCTTGTTTTGTACATGCAGCCTTCTATACCCAGTCAGTTAGAAACTCACATTACCCAAGTTAATCCTGTAGAAAAACAGGGCATAACATTGGCGGCAGCGGTGGTTCTTGATTCGGATAGAAGATTTCATTGCATTACATTTTTTTGAAACAGTAGAAGCATGGTAACATCGCAAAAATGGCAGCTCGCTATTACACTCACATTCCCAAGTATGATGTAAACACGTATGATATCGCCACTTACTTAGACATAGTAAAGCCAGTGTTAGATTTGGCACTTCAAAATGACCGCGAGAAAATCGCCGTTGCATTATTGCACATTATGCAGTTGGGAAAAGCCGTTTCCCAAATTGCTAAACAGGTAACGCCAAAGCTTACCTGGAACCAGTTTCGATCCCTCGTGATCCGGACCTTAGGGCCACTTTTGGGTTCCCTCGTCGCCCCCAAAATAATAAAAGTCGACGAGATCAAGTATGAAGGGGATATCAATGTGACCCTCGTACAACTCTACAGATACGTGAGGACCACGTATAGCTCTCAAGATGACGAGCAACAAAATGAACACTTATTCACCGCATTGTTCGACATCCTCCCACCCCACATCACCGCCCATCTCGACCTGGACGGCTCATTCGAAGAACATATGCTCTCCATCAGAGAAATGTGCCATATGAAGGACGCCTGGACGTCACCCTAACCAAGGTATGGGGGCACATCAAATCCGCATGTCCCTCACGAACCCTTGAATACCAAGAACAACAGGTGTTCCTCTCCCTGGTGAACCTCCTTCCGGTAGACATCTACCAACATTTCATGGACCATGGGACAGCGAGTTTCCACCAGAACATCCGAGAAATACGAAAACTTCTACGGACATCCACCACTCCAAACAACTCGCCAGCTATGACCAATGAGGAACAACCCTTCACCATTACCAACTCGAGTCCGAGGTCTGTTCACCCACATCCATCCATTCCCTCACATTCCCCCTTAGTAAATGAAGCTCTTGAAATTTTTTCACCCCCAGCCATGTCTAAACACCCTGTGAATCCCCTATCCACCCCTTCAGACCCTATCCAAGAAAGTAAACGTATTCCTCCACTGAACACTATCATCAATAAGTCCCTCCATTCCCCTAAGGAATCAAACTCCGTGCACCCTTCCAAAAATGACTCCCGATGAAAGTCCAACCCCAGTGCACTCTTCCTTGCCTCTATCCTCTCTGACCATCCCTAAATTTTCCCCTGCCCAGCCATCCACCAATGATAATCTTCCATCAATTTGTGTTACCCCATAAACCCCATCCTTTTTCTATGCCTGCCAACAAACCACAGCACGCAGAAATGGTCACCCCCACCGTAACCAATTCTCTTTCAATATCACCCCTGAAAAATGCTGGTCAGAAAATGAGCCCCCCTCCACTCTCTCACATGCCCCTGTCACCCAAGACCAACCTTCACCCCCGTCAATCCCTCAACAACCTGTCACGCCTCTCACTTCCTCATATTCATCACCTGTCCCCCCCTCAAAACTGTCAACCTCACCCCCCCCCCCCCACCATCATCTCCCCACATGCCCAACCTCGGTGAACCCCTTCAAACACCCGCATCAACCAAGAATTCTACAGCTCCGCCTACCTCCTATTCCCCCCCTCCCTTGTCACCCTCTCCAACATTACCCGAACCGCTCCTGAATCCACCTCCAGTAACACCCCCGCTCGCCAACCTACCTCTGCCCCATAATCCAGCACCAGAACCAAAATCTCCATCAATGTCTCCTTCATCCATCCTACCAAATTCCATTGTTTTCCGAGACAAATCTCTTCCGCAACAATCTCTCCAAACTTACCTACTCACCCCATCCCCACAATTTACCTGTCAATCTCCCACACCCCCACTCTCCAAAACCCCAGATCATCCTAAACTCTCAACCTCCACCAATCCCCACCCTGCCAGCCTAACCTCTCACGACCACATTCAGAACGCAAAATCACCCCCGTACATAACCCCTACCTCCTCTTCCCCCCCTACCTTACCCCATCCGCCCCAAATTCCACCTCCAAAGATCCCGCTCGACAAAATACCACGCCCATCCAAATCCAACCACAAAACTTTTTCCACCTTGACTAACCCCCAAAATACTACCCTCTCTCTCGCCCCAAACAACATAATCAACCTCTCAACCTCAACCACTCCTCGAAATCCCATCCACGTCTCTCCCGAAAATAAAATCAGTCCAAATTCAACCCCTCTCAAACCATAACCCTGCCTGCCCAGACCCCCCCCCCCCCACCATCTCCCTATCAAATCCCCACACTCCAAACCTCCAAACCACCCGATCATCGTAAACTCTCAACCTCCAGCCTTACTCACCCTTCCCCCAACCCCACTCACGACCACAACTCTCTACACAATTCAACCCCTCCCCAGCACCAACCTCTTCCGCAACAACAACCCCGACTCGACCTGCCCGTTTCACCTTTAACCCCCCCTATCACTACCCCCGACCGCAACCTTTCAAACCTCCCTCCAAAACTGGCCCCGGGCCAGCTCTCACCCAGACCCACATTCCTAACGGCAGACCTAACGGGATATAAGACTAACGGCGACCCTAACTAATCGAGCCCCCCTGATGATGATGAGGATGTTATTGTCCTGGATTTTCCATGGGATTTTGTTTTGTATTGTTCTCAATTCCTAAGCGATTGGGCATGATTCTATACATTTACATGTTTTCCATATACTGTATAATTATATTATATTTTTTTCCTTAGTAGTACTCCCTTTTCTTGTTAGCCTACACTTTTCTTACTATCTTTTAAATTTGTTTTATACATTGTTAAACACTTTAGCTCTTCTTAATTTTCCTGTGTTCTTAATTATCTGTTCTTTCGTCAAGTTTTTATCCTCTTTTCTCTCCTTTTCCAACATCTATGTATTTTCTTCCCTCGTTCCCTTCTTTCTTGAATAGTAACTCTCCTATTAGTTTTCAGTGTCTTGGATATTTATGGCCTGAGTAATCTTGTTATTTTGTTTCCTAATTTCATTATATTATTCACATTCCAGGATAAAATGTTTTAAGTTTTTGTCTCTCTTTTCTGAAGTCTGTTGCTAGTCGGGATGACAGTAATCTTCGTCCTTAGCGACAGGCTGCCATTTCCCTCCAACCGAACCCCCTCACCGACCTGACCTGGCCCCCCTAAACAAACCTACGTACTCCAACCTTGAGATACGAGGTCGTACCTCATATAAAGGCGACGGAAGTAAAATACCACAGGAACGAAAAACCTGAGAGCGAAACCTCCAACCCTAACGAGCCACAGGAACGAAAATCCTGAGAGCGAAACTCCCATCCCCAACGAGATCCCAGGCCCCTTTTCCATTCCCGATTTGGTCTCCCTCTCTCTCTCTCAATTCATTCCACATATTATACGTCTCTCAATCACAGTCTTCTAATATACAAACCACAATACTTTACTCACTGATATTCTTGATGTACCACCTAAGTATGTATTTAATTATGTAACCACCATACAGGCTATAATACTTTCATTGTGTAGGTTTGAGGCGATCTAAGACACCTTAGCTTCCATTTCACACCAAATCAGATCGTGATTACGTCAGCCCTGTATTTAGTTATATAACAATCATAGTCCCCCCCCAATTCTAGCAATTCTATGTCTCTAACCTCCCGTTGTTTTGTTCGTCTGTCAATTTGTGTCCCTTGACAGTTCTTGTAGTGATTTATGCCTGTTGATTTAGATAAGTTAGTTACGAGTTATGTAACAACCTTTAACCACGACTCTATACACCCGATAACCCTATGCCAGTTATTGTATTGATTTAGGCCTGTTAATTCGGATAAACTCACTATGACCAATCTGCAGACGATTATCAGAAGAGATGCAGGAAAGCTACCTCGTATCTCTCTCTCCATGACGAGTATAGATATATGTACCCCCGTGCTCAGTCGCCCCCCTTGCCTTGTTCTTCTAGTAACAAAGTGTATATATAATATTAACCGGAGTATGCCACCAGTATTGATACGACATAGCGGCATACATGTCCTTGTGTCGTATTGTGCCACGTGCATACCAACCCGGTTTCATCATCTTATTAGGACGACGGCTATAATGTCGTCATTCATGCATGTATTCAATCCTTAGGTTAATTATCTTTTATCCGCCATTGTGTTCCTCTCTTCCATTTACTTTTCCACAATTGTTATACGTCTTCCAATCACCTCCTTCGTATCCACAATCCACACTACTCTATTTTGCTTCGTGACCCTATGCTCAGTGGTACCCTGTTTTGGGTCATCCTGTCCGCTTATCCTTCACGCCCCACTGCACACACCACCCTACCTGTTCGATCGTAGGGAAATGCCACCCCTATGTCCAGCACATTAAGGGTCACTACCCTAGGTCACGAGCGGTGCGGCGCCTAGCCTCAAACCACCCCTTTACAATTCACAACCCCCCCCCCCCCCCTGTAAAGACGCCATAAGAACGTTATAACATGCCAACTCAGTTCGTTCACTAACCTCAACAAATAGAAGGGAAGGACCTATCCTTGTACCCCCCTTAACTATCCTCTAACTCCCTAGACACACTCACAACCTGAACCAGAACAATAGTCGGCGCGAGACTAGGAATACCCCCTAAAATGCCCCAGAACGAGAAGCCCAACACGGAAGCCACGAGCGAGAACAACAAAGAAACGGGAACAGAAACACCCGAAGGAAAGGCCCACAGAACGAAAGGACCAGGTGACCAAGCCAACCAGTTCAGACAGGCCGAAGCCCGCAGGGCTAAGCAGCTCCAAACCACACCTGCCTATCGCTTCTAACCACTGACCCTTCCCCCACCTCGCGTATCCACTACCCCTCGTGTCCTACACCTCTTACCCGCCAGACTCTACCTACGATATGGCCGACGACAGAATAGAGTGCTACGACATCATTTCCAGCAGCCACACTGACGAAAGTTGGAATGACAAGGACTCCCGCACTTATCAGGGAGACCATTCAGGAGAAGAACCTCACCAGTCTGACACAGACTCAAGACTGAGCCCTCGTAATGACTTATGGAGAGAGATGAAAGATACTTTAAGATCATTGACCAATGAGTTAACAGACAACTTACATCAGAAATTGGCTTCTATGGATAAGGCTATCCAGGACCTTCAATGTAGGGCCCTGTCCCCATCCATGTTACAACCAGCCACACCCGACCCAGTCCCACTAGCTCAGATACCTGCCCAGCCCAAACAGCATGATCAGGAATTAACACCCACTCCGTCATCCTCCACTCAACCCAGTCTTCAAGCCACTGGCCTTCCCAGTAACCTATTCCTGTCCCATATTCGTCCCCCCCCCCCCCCCCCCTATCGAACAAGAACCGGAAATCTCCAAGAAACCCTTCCCTCTTCTGTTTGGGGACTCCCGTCACTGGAAGCAAATACCAGTGGAAACACCTGAAGATGCGGACACAGGCCATCCAGAACTGATACCTGTCCCAAATGACTGGGTAATCGAAATGGACGAACTGCGACACCCATATATCCCTATATATTACCCATATATCCAGATATTATTACATAGAAGTGAAACCCTAGTGATATCTGATGTTCGCCCACTGATTTGCGTTCTATGTGTTTCTGATACAAGAATATAAAACTTAGATCAGTACCCCCCTGAGGTTACTAGAATTCCCGTGCTCTAAAATATGCGTGTCTAATCTAGTCTGTGAACTACTACATGTGCACCTGAGCTACCAGTGATAAATCTAACAGTGAATATGAATCTATAAGTAACATTGATGGTCTCCAGTATATAAACTTGTGAATAAAGCCAGTGATCAGAAGATTAATACCTGAATGTTGGAAGTGGGAGACTAGGCTCCATCCAGATCCACTTAATGCTAGTGTTGTTCAATTCTATCATTTGTCTTGTACGAGTATTCATACCTTCTTATGCTTCATATTAATCATCATCAAGGAAACTATAGAAGTGTGTACATCAATAAAAGTGATCGTGTGTCTTGTTACCGTGTGCTTATTTTGTGTTCTCTGTTTCTCATACCTTGTTTTGTACATGCAGCCTTCTATACCCAGTCAGTTAGAACTCACATTACCCAAGTTAATCCTGTAGAAAAACAGGGCATAACATTGGCGGCAGCGGTGGTTCTTGATTCGGATAGAAGATTTCATTGCATTACATTTTTTTGAAACAGTAGAAGCATGGTAACATCGCAAAAATGGCAGCTCGCTATTACACTCACATTCCCAAGTATGATGTAAACACGTATGATATCGCCACTTACTTAGACATAGTAAAGCCAGTGTTAGATTTGGCACTTCAAAATGACCGCGAGAAAATCGCCGTTGCATTATTGCACATTATGCAGTTGGGAAAAGCCGTTTCCCAAATTGCTAAACAGGTAACGCCAAAGCTTACCTGGAACCAGTTTCGATCCCTCGTGATCCGGACCTTAGGGCCACTTTTGGGTTCCCTCGTCGCCCCCAAAATAATAAAAGTCGACGAGATCAAGTATGAAGGGGATATCAATGTGACCCTCGTACAACTCTATAGATACGTGAGGACCACGTATAGCTCTCAAGATGACGAGCAACAAAATGAACACTTATTCACCGCATTGTTCGACATCCTCCCACCCCACATCACCGCCCATCTCGACCTGGACGGCTCATTCGAAGAACATATGCTCTCCATCAGAGAAATGTGCCATATGAAGGACGCCTGGACGTCACCCTAACCAAGGTATGGGGGCACATCAAATCCGCATGTCCTCCACGAACCCTTGAATACCAAGAACAACAGGTGTTCCTCTCCCTGGTGAACCTCCTTCCGGTAGACATCTACCAACATTTCATGGACCATGGGACAGCGAGTTTCCACCAGAACATCCGAGAAATACGAAAACTTCTACGGACATCCACCACTCCAAACAACTCGCCAGCTATGACCAATGAGGAACAACCCTTCACCATTACCAACTCGAGTCCGAGGTCTGTTCACCCACATCCATCCATTCCCTCACATTCCCCCTTAGTAAATGAAGCTCTTGAAATTTTTTTCACCCCCAGCCATGTCTAAACACCCTGTGAATCCCCTATCCACCCCTTCAGACCCTATCCAAGAAAGTAAACGTATTCCTCCACTGAACACTATCATCAATAAGTCCCTCCATTCCCCTAAGGAATCAAACTCCGTGCACCCTTCCAAAAATGACTCCCGATGAAAGTCCAACCCCAGTGCACTCTTCCTTGCCTCTATCCTCTCTGACCATCCCTAAATTTTCCCCTGCCCAGCCATCCACCAATGATAATCTTCCATCAATTTGTGTTACCCCATAAACCCCATCCTTTTTCTATGCCTGCCAACAAACCACAGCACGCAGAAATGGTCACCCCCACCGTAACCAATTCTCTTTCAATATCACCCCTGAAAAATGCTGGTCAGAAAATGAGCCCCCCTCCACTCTCTCACATGCCCCTGTCACCCAAGACCAACCTTCACCCCCGTCAATCCCTCAACAACCTGTCACGCCTCTCACTTCCTCATATTCATCACCTGTCCCCCCCTCCATACTGTCAACCTCTCCCCCCCCCCCCCTCATCTCCCCACATGCCCAACCTCGGTGAACCCCTTCAAACACCCGCATCAACCAAGAATTCTACAGCTCCGCCTACCTCCTATTCCCCCCCTCCCTTGTCACCCTCTCCAACATTACCCGAACCGCTCCTGAATCCACCTCCAGTAACACCCCCGCTCGCCAACCTACCTCTGCCCCATAATCCAGCACCAGAACCAAAATCTCCATCAATGTCTCCTTCATCCATCCTACCAAATTCCATTGTTTTCCGAGACAAATCTCTTCCGCAACAATCTCTCCAAACTTACCTACTCACCCCATCCCCACAATTTACCTGTCAATCTCCCACACCCCCACTCTCCAAAACCCCAGATCATCCTAAACTCTCAACCTCCACCAATCCCCACCCTGCCAGCCTAACCTCTCACGACCACATTCAGAACGCAAAATCACCCCCGTACATAACCCCTACCTCCTCTTCCCCCCCTACCTTACCCCATCCGCCCCAAATTCCACCTCCAAAGATCCCGCTCGACAAAATACCACGCCCATCCAAATCCAACCACAAAACTTTTTCCACCTTGACTAACCCCCAAAATACTACCCTCTCTCTCGCCCCAAACAACATAATCAACCTCTCAACCTCAACCACTCCTCGAAATCCCATCCACGTCTCTCCCGAAAATAAAATCAGTCCAAATTCAACCCCTCTCAAACCACAACCCTGCCTGCCCAGAACCCCCCCCCCCCCCCACCATCTCCCTATCAAATCCCCACACTCCAAACCTCCAAACCACCCGATCATCGTAAACTCTCAACCTCCAGCCTTACTCACCCTTCCCCCAACCCCACTCACGACCACAACTCTCTACACAATTCAACCCCTCCCCAGCACCAACCTCTTCCGCAACAACAACCCCGACTCGACCTGCCCGTTTCACCTTTAACCCCCCCTATCACTACCCCCGACCGCAACCTTTCAAACCTCCCTCCAAAACTGGCCCCGGGCCAGCTCTCACCCAGACCCACATTCCTAACGGCAGACCTAACGGGATATAAGACTAACGGCGACCCTAACTAATCCAGTCCCCCCTGATGATGATGAGGATGTTATTGTCCTGGATTTTCCATGGGATTTTGTTTTGTATTGTTCTCAATTCCTAAGCGATTGGGCATGATTCTATACATTTACATGTTTTCCATATACTGTATAATTATATTATATATTTTTTTCCTTAGTAGTACTCCCTTTTCTTGTTAGCCTACACTTTTCTTACTATCTTTTAAATTTGTTTTATACATTGTTAAACACTTTAGCTCTTCTTAATTTTCCTGTGTTCTTAATTATCTGTTCTTTCGTCAAGTTTTTATCCTCTTTTCTCTCCTTTTCCAACATCTATGTATTTTCTTCCCTCGTTCCCTTCTTTCTTGAATAGTAACTCTCCTATTAGTTTTCAGTGTCTTGGATATTTATGGCCTGAGTAATCTTGTTATTTTTTTTCCTAATTTCATTATATTATTCACATTCCAGGATAAAATGTTTTAAGTTTTTGTCTCTCTTTTCTGAAGTCTGTTGCTAGTCGGGATGACAGTAATCTTCGTCCTTAGCGACAGGCTGCCATTTCCCTCCAACCGAACCCCCTCACCGACCTGACCTGGCCCCCCTAAACAAACCTACGTACTCCAACCTTGAGATACGAGGTCGTACCTCATATAAAGGCGACGGAAGTAAAATACCACAGGAACGAAAAACCTGAGAGCGAAACCTCCAACCCTAACGAGCCACAGGAACGAAAATCCTGAGAGCGAAACTCCCATCCCCAACGAGATCCCAGGCCCCTTTTCCATTCCCGATTTGGTCTCTCTCTCTCAATTCATTCCACATATTATACGTCTCTCAATCACAGTCTTCTAATATACAAACCACAATACTTTACTCACTGATATTCTTGATGTACCACCTAAGTATGTATTTAATTATGTAACCACCATACAGGCTATAATACTTTCATTGTGTAGGTTTGAGGCGATCTAAGACACCTTAGCTTCCATTTCACACCAAATCAGATCGTGATTACGTCAGCCCTGTATTTAGTTATATAACAATCATAGTCCCCCCCCAATTCTAGCAATTCTATGTCTCTAACCTCCCGTTGTTTTGTTCGTCTGTCAATTTGTGTCCCTTGACAGTTCTTGTAGTGATTTATGCCTGTTGATTTAGATAAGTTAGTTACGAGTTATGTAACAACCTTTAACCACGACTCTATACACCCGATAACCCTATGCCAGTTATTGTATTGATTTAGGCCTGTTAATTCGGATAAACTCACTATGACCAATCTGCAGACGATTATCAGAAGAGATGCAGGAAAGCTACCTCGTATCTCTCTCTCCATGACGAGTATAGATATATGTACCCCCGTGCTCAGTCGCCCCCCTTGCCTTGTTCTTCTAGTAACAAAGTGTATATAATATTAACCGGAGTATGCCACCAGTATTGATACGACATAGCGGCATACATGTCCTTGTGTCGTATTGTGCCACGTGCATACCAACCCGGTTTCATCATCTTATTAGGACGACGGCTATAATGTCGTCATTCATGCATGTATTCAATCCTTAGGTTAATTATCTTTTATCCGCCATTGTGTTCCTCTCTTCCATTTACTTTTCCACAATTGTTATACGTCTTCCAATCACCTCCTTCGTATCCACAATCCACACTACTCTATTTTGCTTCGTGACCCTATGCTCAGTGGTACCCTGTTTTGGGTCATCCTGTCCGCTTATCCTTCACGCCCCACTGCACACACCACCCTACCTGTTCGATCGTAGGGAAATGCCACCCCTATGTCCAGCACATTAAGGGTCACTACCCTAGGTCACGAGCGGTGCGGCGCCTAGCCTCAAACCACCCCTTTACAATTCACAACCCCCCCCCCCCCTGTAAAGACGCCATAAGAACGTTATAACATGCCAACTCAGTTCGTTCACTAACCTCAACAAATAGAAGGGAAGGACCTATCCTTGTACCCCCCTTAACTATCCTCTAACTCCCTAGACACACTCACAACCTGAACCAGAACAATAGTCGGCGCGAGACTAGGAATACCCCCTAAAATGCCCCAGAACGAGAAGCCCAACACGGAAGCCACGAGCGAGAACAACAAAGAAACGGGAACAGAAACACCCGAAGGAAAGGCCCACAGAACGAAAGGACCAGGTGACCAAGCCAACCAGTTCAGACAGGCCGAAGCCCGCAGGGCTAAGCAGCTCCAAACCACACCTGCCTATCGCTTCTAACCACTGACCCTTCCCCCACCTCGCGTATCCACTACCCCTCGTGTCCTACACCTCTTACCCGCCAGACTCTACCTACGATATGGCCGACGACAGAATAGAGTGCTACGACATCATTTCCAGCAGCCACACTGACGAAAGTTGGAATGACAAGGACTCCCGCACTTATCAGGGAGACCATTCAGGAGAAGAACCTCACCAGTCTGACACAGACTCAAGACTGAGCCCTCGTAATGACTTATGGAGAGAGATGAAAGATACTTTAAGATCATTGACCAATGAGTTAACAGACAACTTACATCAGAAATTGGCTTCTATGGATAAGGCTATCCAGGACCTTCAATGTAGGGCCCTGTCCCCATCCATGTTACAACCAGCCACACCCGACCCAGTCCCACTAGCTCAGATACCTGCCCAGCCCAAACAGCATGATCAGGAATTAACACCCACTCCGTCATCCTCCACTCAACCCAGTCTTCAAGCCACTGGCCTTCCCAGTAACCTATTCCTGTCCCATATTCGTCCCCCCCCCCCCCCCCCTATCGAACAAGAACCGGAAATCTCCAAGAAACCCTTCCCTCTTCTGTTTGGGGACTCCCGTCACTGGAAGCAAATACCAGTGGAAACACCTGAAGATGCGGACACAGGCCATCCAGAACTGATACCTGTCCCAAATGACTGGGTAATCGAAATGGACGAACTGCGACACCTCCGGGCAAAAGACGCACAGGACCAAGTACTGGACGTAATCATAAAACCTTTCCCGTCTATGTCAGACGCTAGGTACTTTACGTTCACACAGACATCCGCAGTCCCCTCGGGAAAACGCTTCAAACCATGGTCGGATTTGAATAAAGCCGACGGGCATAATGCCATTAAATCTCTATCCACTCTCGCAACAGACATACAATGTTCCACAAAAATGTCCGAAAGTAAAATTCCCATGCTGGAGGTTTCATCCTTAGGCTATGGCCCATGGTCTGAATGGATATCTGGGGCAGAAAAATTTGCTCTTTCCAGTATGGATACTACACCCCAAAGAATCCCACAAGATGATCACCAGTTTGCCACAATGTATGTGCACAACTCCGACTCTATTCCCCAGGGGTTCTGGGAATACCTCAGAGCCCCAAAGATAGTATGCAAGCCATCCAATAACCCCATGATCTCTACACCTACTCCGACGCTGATCGACAAGGATTTTAGACTACGCCAAAAGCCCACAGACTGCTATCAAGCTTCATCACATGGCAGAAGCTCTCTAATTCCATGAGACAGGTGGCAGATTCCATCGCTGAAAAAAAATCCAGAACAGCTCTCCATCTCATCAGGAGAGCATCTCTTGTCAACTCTCTAATGACCACGGGTGATGTCAAGACTGCGATTTATGAAGCAGCCAGAGCAAGACAAGATATACGCATCCACTTGTCCAGGAAAATGCCAAAAGATATCGCCGCTCGAGTCCTCCTCTCACCCCTATTCACCAGCAGATTAATGCCCCAAACAACATGGAACGAAGTCCACTCCCTACTACTACGACTGGAGATAGCAACGTCAAGACAGTCTCAAGCATATAGGCAAGGCCACCCTAGTAGGTTCCACCCTCACTCTCACCCTCACCGGGGAAAAGGGAGGGGCCAGTTCCCCCCTCGACAATATACCCCTCATACATTTCAGACGCACAGGAGTAACTCATCAAGCAACAGAGGGCACAGAGGACACTACCAGGCCAGAGGTCGAGGCTCACCAAGGACCCAACCATCACCCCACACACGACCTCCACCGAAACAACAAAACTACGGGTCACAACAAAGACCTCAACATACAGTGTTCACTGCTAGATTCTTAGTTTCAAACAAGTAATTTAGGTATTTCAATAACAAGGAAGCTGATGGGTTCTTCTGGTTAGTATCTACAATCCACGTTGTAAATTGTTTCCAGTGAGAGCTGTATTGTCTCAGGGTGGAAGCTGTGTACTGATTTGTGAGCTTGTCCGTGACTTCCTCGTCGTAGGACGGGAGCCATTTGGATTTGAGAATGTCCACATAGCAAAATTGAGAGAGGTCTGCAGGTTCCCAATTTCTTCCAAGTGGAAATCTGTTAGGGGGAGTTGCAGGGGGTTGTTGCACCATTGAGTAAGTTGAGTGTACCACGCTTGAGTAGGCCACATTGGAGCGACCAGGGTTACTTGTCCCTGGAACGATCTGAGGTGGTGAATGACTTTGCACATTAGTGAGGTGTCTGGGGGTGGGAAGAGGTAAATCGATGTCCATCTGCTCCAGTCTACTGTGAAGGCATCCGGGCCTCCCTCCCGTGTCTTGAGATCCCGAGAAATGTGAGCCTGGAGCTTCGTTGATTGAAGAGATGCGAACAGATCGATTTGTGGTGAAAATGGTAGCACTAATTGGTTGAACGTTTCTTGTTTGAGGGCCCATTCCACTGAAGTGCTCTTTCCCCTGGATAGAGCGTCGGCCCATAGATTGGAGACCCCTGGTAGGTATGTTGCGTGGATTACTATGGAGTATTTCTGGGCTAGAAAGAATATCTTTTCTGAGAGATCTTGAAGGATCCTGGACCGGGTGGAGCCTTGTTTCTTTAAGCAAGTTACGGAAGCCGTGTTGTCCATCCGGAACGCTATTGATCTGGAGGTCAATGACGTCGCATGGTCCCTGAGAAAGAATAGAGGAACTGCTAGCTCTTTGGCATTGATGTGATACTGACTTAGTGTGGTCCATTTCCCGTGGTTCTGATGGCCTTCCGTTGACTGGTAGCCCCATCCTATCAGACTCGAGGCATCTGTGTCTATCCATAAGGTGGGAGGTGGATCTGACCAGTGTGTCACCGATTCCCGTACTTGAGATCTTGTCCAAAAAGCCAGGAGATGTAGGATCCTCTTTGGGATGGCGAGCGGGTAATTGTGAGGTGTTAGAGGGAAGGCTTTGTTGCCTAGCCAGATTAGTCTCTTTAGTCTGAGGCGGCCTAGGGGTACTGTCATTTGTACCCAATTTAGTGAGCCCATCAAAGATTCCCAAAGTTTCCTGGTGATATTCTTCGCATGTAATGCTCTGAACAGTTTTAATTGTAGACGTTTGGCATTGGCTGGGCTTTGCTATATCGTTTGGAGTTGTGTGTCCCAGATTAAGCCTACCCATTCCGCTGATTGTGAGGGAGTGAGCATTGACTTCTCCAGGTTCACTCTGAAGCCCAGTTTTGTAACATGTTGTACTACTTTCAAGGTTTGTTCTTGGCATTGGAGAGGTGTGGACCCGAGAATAAACCAGTCGTCTAGGTAGAACAGGATCTTTACTCCATTTTCGAGTAGTGGGAGGAGAGCTTGTTTGACTATCTTGGTGAAAATTCTGGGGGCTATGTTCAGACCGAAGGGCATTCTGGTGAACATTACCGCTTTGTTTCTGAATGGGATAGCTAGGAACTTTTGGTATCTTTTTGCTATTGGAATGTGCCAGTAGGCGTCTTTTAGGTCCAGGGTAATTATCCAGGCCTTTGGTTGTAGTACTAGCCTTACTTGGGAGATAGTTAGCATTCTGAATTTTGTATTGTGAATTGACTTGTTGAGAAGGGACATGTCTATCACGGGTCTTAGTTGGCGGTTGTCTCTTTTTGGGACGAGGAACATGCGTGACAGAAAAACTGGTGTGCCCTCTGGAGGGTGAGTGAGAACTTTGTCTGTTAACATTTGGTTTATCACTGTTACCAATTCTGGAGATAGCTGTATCTTGTTGGGCTGAGCTCTGAGGCGGGGTCTTGCCAGCCATTTCCATGTGAGGCCCTTCTTTACCACTCTCTTTGCCCAGGATCTTTGAGGCCAATGCTGAAAATTTTCCCTGAATTGGCCTGTCGAATGCAGGGCCAGTTCTTGGTTGATGGCCTCTTGGAAAGTCAGTTTTTTGGATCCTGGGTCGTTTGGTGAGAGTTGGTGGATTGGTGGTGACCTTGTGGTTTCTGGTGGTTGGGAGCATGGCATCCTGCTTGATGAGTCTGACGTCCTGTATGTTGAGGTCTTTGTTGTGACCCGTAGTTTTGTTGTTTCGGTGGAGGTCGTGTGGGGTGATGGTTGGGTCCTTGGTGAGCCTCGACCTCTGGCCTGGTAGTGTCCTCTGTGCCCTCTGTTGCTTGATGAGTTACTCCTGTGCGTCTGAAATGTATGAGGGGTATATTGTCGAGGGGGGAACTGGCCCCTCCCTTTTCCCCGGTGAGGGTGAGAGTGAGGGTGGAACCTACTAGGGTGGCCTTGCCTATATGCTTGAGACTGTCTTGACGTTGCTATCTCCGGTCGTAGTAGTAGGGAGTGGACTTCGTTCCATGTTGTTTGGGGCATTAATCTGCTGGTGAATAGGGGTGAGAGGAGGACTCGAGCGGCGATATCTTTTGGCATTTTCCTGGACAAGTGGATGCGTATATCTTGTCTTGCTCTGGCTGCTTCATAAATCGCAGTCTTGACATCACCCGTGGTCATTAGAGAGTTGACAAGAGATGCTCTCCTGATGAGATGGAGAGCTGTTCTGGATTTTTTTTCAGCGATGGAATCTGCCACCTGTCTCATGGAATTAGAGAGCTTCTGCCATGTGATGAAGCTTGATAGCAGTCTGTGGGCTTTTTGGCGTAGTCTAAAATCCTTGTCGATCAGCGTCGGAGTAGGTGTAGAGATCATGGGGTTATTGGATGGCTTGCATACTATCTTTGGGGCTCTGAGGTATTCCCAGAACCCCTGGGGAATAGAGTCGGAGTTGTGCACATACATTGTGGCAAACTGGTGATCATCTTGTGGGATTCTTTGGGGTGTAGTATCCATACTGGAAAGAGCAAATTTTTCTGCCCCAGATATCCATTCAGACCATGGGCCATAGCCTAAGGATGAAACCTCCAGCATGGGAATTTTACTTTCGGACATTTTTGTGGAACATTGTATGTCTGTTGCGAGAGTGGATAGAGATTTAATGGCATTATGCCCGTCGGCTTTATTCAAATCCGACCATGGTTTGAAGCGTTTTCCCGAGGGGACTGCGGATGTCTGTGTGAACGTAAAGTACCTAGCGTCTGACATAGACGGGAAAGGTTTTATGATTACGTCCAGTACTTGGTCCTGTGCGTCTTTTGCCCGGAGGTGTCGCAGTTCGTCCATTTCGATTACCCAGTCATTTGGGACAGGTATCAGTTCTGGATGGCCTGTGTCCGCATCTTCAGGTGTTTCCACTGGTATTTGCTTCCAGTGACGGGAGTCCCCAAACAGAAGAGGGAAGGGTTTCTTGGAGATTTCCGGTTCTTGTTCGATAGGGGGGGGGGGGGGGGGGGTCGAATATGGGACAGGAATAGGTTACTGGGAAGGCCAGTGGCTTGAAGACTGGGTTGAGTGGAGGATGACGGAGTGGGTGTTAATTCCTGATCATGCTGTTTGGGCTGGGCAGGTATCTGAGCTAGTGGGACTGGGTCGGGTGTGGCTGGTTGTAACATGGATGGGGACAGGGCCCTACATTGAAGGTCCTGGATAGCCTTATCCATAGAAGCCAATTTCTGATGTAAGTTGTCTGTTAACTCATTGGTCAATGATCTTAAAGTATCTTTCATCTCTCTCCATAAGTCATTACGAGGGCTCAGTCTTGAGTCTGTGTCAGACTGGTGAGGTTCTTCTCCTGAATGGTCTCCCTGATAAGTGCGGGAGTCCTTGTCATTCCAACTTTCGTCAGTGTGGCTGCTGGAAATGATGTCGTAGCACTCTATTCTGTCGTCGGCCATATCGTAGGGGTCTTGGGTTTCCTCAGGGGGTATTGTATTTTGATCTTCTTCAAATGTACTGTACCCTACTTGGTCTGGGTCTGTCAGAGTGGAATGTGATTGGGCTGTTGGATGTGAAGGATGGTGGTAAGATAAGTCTCTTGGGGTATGTATTTCCGCTCTTGTACATATCTTGATTGTATGAGGGGGAGCTGGTTCGGTAGAGGTAGGTAAGGGGGTTAGTTCAAATTGTTGATCCATAGAGTCCGCCCACTTGTCTAGGGATAGTGGGGAGGGGTTGACCTCCTCAGAGCCTGGTTCAGTCTGGATGAATGGTGGTTCTTTGGCATGGGGTTTCCTTGTATGTTTGTGTCTTTTACTGGGCGACTGGGGGCTGGTTGACCTCTCTCTCTTCTTGCTAGAATGTGACTTTTTCCTGTCGTGTGATGAGGAAGAGCTACGGGATCTAGCTACGGATATCTCTAAGAATTTTACGAATTCTGGGTTTGCAATTTCTGGGTGTTTCTTCAATGTACCTGTAATATACGATTTTACCGCATGCCACACAGCTTTCAGAATATTCTTACATGTGTCGGGGGCTAGTCTAGAAAGTGGGTTATGGAACTTAGCTATGTAATAATTACACCTGTCACAAACTTTAGGGTTCCACCTAGCTTTTGTCCTATCAATACACATAGCGTGATAGGCGCAGAGATTATGAGCTGTAAGGGATAATGTGGTGCAATCCCTGCTTGAGCATAGGGTTGAGTCCTCGGGAGGGTCCATTTCATGTACTGTGATACTGTCCATGTAGGCTGGTGAGGGTTCCGGGGAGGAGAACCCTCTGAAGGAGAAATCGTCTTCCAGGATGAGGACTTCTGTTTGTTGCACCTTAGCTTTCTTCTATGGTTGCATGTAGGCCCTGACGAGAGGGGAGAAAAGAAAACAAAAGGATTCTTTTAGAGAGGGGAGACAATTTGTGTTTGTTTCCTGAAAAACTAAAATTTTGTACGTAGGCCTATCCCTGTAAATTAATTAAATTATGTAAATAGTGGGAATAATCTTAGCCGGTGGACCAGAACAAACGTCTAAAGATTTGACTCGTAGACTGACCTGATATTGCAAGTTTGTTAGGTGTGGGCCGGGGCCCACAGGCGGCTTGGCTAGGGGTGTCAAGGGCTTGAAGTCCGGGATAATGTACCGGACCTGTTGTGGTATCTCTTGGTATGGAGGGAGTAGGTCTAATTGATGATCAGAGCTCCTCTGTAGTGTCGTGTCTTGCCTGAGCCTGTTGAAATATCACGGAGTCAATGTTGCATAATGAGATAAGCATCGTTCTTATTAGGTTTACTTGGTTTGGGCTAGGACTAGGGTCTAGCCTTGCATGATTTGCTTTAATTTAATTGGTTATACAGACGTGTTTATCATAAGTTCTCGTATTTGATTTAATTCTGAACGTTTTGTTAAATATTGTTTAACATGTTTAAGGTTCATTAGCCTACTATAGTATGGTCTAACCAAGAGTACCCAGTAATAATTTCTATTTGAGTCCTGTATTTGGGGCTCTTCTCTTAGGGTACCTGGTGTTGTTGGGATAGGCTTAGGACTAGCCTAGTGTTAGAGTACCCGGTCCATAGCTTGATGGTATCCGGCCGGGTGTTGTGGGTTATCAAGACCTATTCTAGTCTGGGGATATCTGGGTACCCGGGACTGTTGTCATACTCGGTAGTTCCGGTATCGGGTCTTGGTGCTCTGGCTTTATAAATATAAGTCCTAGGGAAAAAACCCGGGAGTCTTGGGTTATATTTAAATGGTAGTAATGTCGTTCCCGACCATCCGGGTACCCGGGACTTTAGCCATACTCGGTAGTCCCGGTAGCCGGGTCTTTGTGTCCTAGTTTCATCGAAATGAGGGCTAGGATAACCGGGGAGAATATGAGTGTATGGTAACATAGTGTTGTCCGCCTGTTTGGGTGGGTCTCCCTACCCGGCAGTCTTGAAACCCGGGTCTTGGGGACCGGGGTTTGTTGAGAGAATGACTCGGGAACCGGGAATTTGGTATTGAATGGGATTCCGGTGTCTCCCGCCTGATCGGGCACTCGGGACTGCCACCCGGCTGGCGGTCCCGGTGTCCGGGCCTTGGTACCCGACCCTTTTGTGATGGGTCTAGGTTACCTGGGTAATTGGAATTTTATCAAACCGGGAATTTGGTCTTAAATGGTATTCTGGTGTCTCCCGCCTGATCGGGCACTCGGGACTGCCACCCTGCTGGCGGTCCCGGTGTCCGGACCTTGGTACCGGACCATTTTGTGATGGGTTTAGGTTACCTGGGTAATTGGAATATTATCAGCATGTCCCACATCAGTTTTTCATTGTAGAGGGACAAGGTCAACTATGATATTATTATGGGTACTCATTGGGAGTAGGAGCTCATGATAACTTGGGAAAATAAAGTTATATTATACGAATGTTTAGACGAGCAGTACCCGCGGGTTAATACAATTTCGATCCATAGTTGATGTAATGCTGGTTTAAAGGAAACACTGTCATGTGACAAAAACTTGAAGGTAATAAATATGATGAGTGATTCGTGACCGACTAGAGTGGAAACTAAACGAATTAAATTAAAAGAGACTTGAATGTAAATAATGAAAGCACTTTTGTCCCCAATCAACAATTTCGGTGGAGTGACGGGTAAACCCTGGCCAGGGCACAACCAGGGGTTACTGTCTAAACGAATTAAATTAAAAGAGACTTGAATGTAAGTAATGAAAACACTTTTGTCCCCAATAAACAATTTCGGTGGCGTGACGAGTAAACCCTGGCCAGGGCACAACCAGAGGTTACTGTCAGCCGACATAGTTAAAAAGGATAGGGCACTTTATATAACATGATACTTAAGAGAAAACTGACGAATTACACTTTAAAAACAAATTTACAGAACACTAAGACACTGCAGCTATAGAGCCGAGGTTCGTATGATACGAACAAACGAGATAAAACATAATACTTAGCGGCTCTGTGGAAAGTGGCTTCTTGAATGGCACGTTCGTAGGCCAGCCAGACGAAAGATCTTACTTCACAGGCTTACAAGTGAAAATTAGTCCATATACATACTTTCTTAGACGCATATACTATTACAACTGCACAAAAACTCACTATGGACAAAGATTTTGCGTCGAAGAGGGGCTATATAAACACTGTGGTGGAGATAAGAAAACTTCGTCTGCCTCCTATGGCCTACGGACGAGAGAGGCCAGTTCAAGGCCAACTGGGATTTCAAGGCATGCTCATGGGAACAGAGGAAGATCTGAATGCGCAAGTGGCGCGGCGTTTGAACTGTACTATCCTTTTTTTCTTTTATTTTTCACTTTTCAGTGGCTCCGTCTCAATGACGTACCTTAGGAATGATTAAGGGGTACCCCCTAAGAAGATATTGGTTCTCGACCGTAGTGATCAGGATTAACCCGGGCTCAGAGGAGCCCGGAACGAGGCCATATTACCATAGGCTCTTACGTCATTGACGTAAGGAGCCACCAATAAATTAGTGTCCATAACCCCTCGTATTGACGAGTAATAGTACACTATGTTTTTCTCTACTTTTATCCACAGTCAAGCACACACCTACAGCTAACCTCATCTTCCCCACAGTCCACATGATTCTATAATTTCCAGACTCATATGCCACCACCTATTGCTCATCCCCCGGTAGCGTTTGATTACCCTACCTTCCCTGTCGGTAACCCCCAGTCTAAGATACCAACTGTAGCCTAATGCCACCCCTACGCCCAGAGACCTTAGGGTCAAACTTCCACGTAGCCCCCCTTAACCCTCTCCCTCTCGTTAACCCCCACGCTCCTCAACTCCCTCCTAACCTAGCCTCTCCACCATACCCCCTGAATATCCTTAACTTTTCCGTTACTAACATTCTCGAACCTTTAGTATACTCCTATCCAGCCTACCTTCCCCCAGTAGGAAGGAACACCATTAGAACTTTACTAACCCTTTGCATGCCATCTATTCCCTCACAACCCTTTCACAACCCTGTACCAAATGATCGTCAGTGCGAGGCTAGCCGCCTCGCCAGTGACTAACTTCTATTGCCATACTTCCAGATAAATGTAGCAGAGTTAGCAACCCAGTCTCCACCACATCCAACAAACCATGCAATTAACAACCCAACCAATTAAACCAGCTGATCAAGGCACCTTCGGTTTTGGTATTACGAACACCCACATCTGTCTCATAAACAGAGGGTTATTACAAACACTTGTAATATGGCAAGCCCCCAGCCACAGCCGCCTAGACGACCATCACAGAGAGAGGACGCGCACCTACCCCTTTCACCCACCCGAGGAGGGAGACCCCTACCCCTGCGGAGGTATACCTGACCCCTGTTTTGACTTCCGGGTCATTGCCAGGTAGCACAGGAATTCTTCCTATCAATGAACTAACCATGTATGACTAACACCCTTACTAACCTCTATTAACCCACAATAACCCATTAACTGTTCTTGCATACTCCGATAACCAAATTAGCACCTCAGCTATACCATAGAATGAAGACTGAGCAATCTAAGAGGGACGCTCCTATCAAAGATGTCCCAAACCTCCTCGCAAAGTAGATCCAGTCTCTCTCCCCTAAATACTTCCAGTATAGCCAAAATAGTACCTCTTACTAAGACTCAGTTACATCACATTATGAAGGCTCCATACAGCCATGTGCCACAACAGTAATCACCACCTTACCTAGTTCCTGTATCAATTGAGAGCTCAAATAAGTCCATCAAAACTCGAGATCCCTATTGCCTACAGGGTCCAAAACCGAACCTATAAACCAAGCTCCAGCCCCCAGTAAAATCAGTTGAAAGATAGACACCAACCATAGTGGCTGGTCCCTAGAGTTGACCTCGAGCTCTATCATTGTTTGTTCCTGAGAATTGAGTTCCAGAGCCGGCAGACTCCGTGGCAGATTTAGATAGAAGGATCTGTCCACGTACAAGAAATCTACGTGCACCTTAATCCTTATAACCTTCATAGAGGCCGGGAAGCTGAGCGATCGACGTGAGATGCGCTTGGCATTAATTCCGATCCAGATTGACAGGAAGATCCTAATATCTGTGATTCAGGTCTAGAAACCAGAGGGTATATAAGAGTGTAACCAGCAACGATCGCCAAGAGATCCGTCTTGAGAACTTCCTACATATGGACCATCTGGACGGCCGCGGAACCAGTCATTAGCCCCCAACATCACGGACGCAAGATAACCAGGACCAGACCAATCAAATACTACCCAAGATTCACTCTATCAGTGCTACAGTGTTACAGTGCTATTTAGAGACTCACTTATTAATATTTCTATGAAGTGGCTATATCTTTGCCCCAGTATAATTCATATACTGTATAACCATTCCATTAGGAAGTGCTAAGCGTATCGGTGTTTATTAATTAACAGGCGATATTAACTCTCGTAATTACCCATATATCCAGATATTATTACATAGAAGTGAAACCCTAGTGATATCTGATGTTCGCCCACTGATTTGCGTTCTATGTGTTTCTGATACAAGAATATAAAACTTAGATCAGTACCCCCCTGAGGTTACTAGAATTCCCGTGCTCTAAAATACGCGTGTCTAATCTAGTCTGTGAACTACTACTTGTGCACCAGAGCTACCAGTGATAAATCTAACAGTGAATATGAATCTATAAGTAACATTGATGGTCTCCAGTATATAAACTTGTGAATAAAGCCAGTGATCAGAAGATTAATACCTGAACGTTGGAAGTGGGAGACTAGGCTCCATCCAGATCCACTTAATGCTAGTGTTGTTCAATTCTATCATTTGTCTTGTACGAGTATTCATACCTTCTTATGCTTCATATTAATCATCATCAAGGAAACTATAGAAGTGTGTACATCAATAAAAGTGATCGTGTGTCTTGTTACCGTGTGCTTATTTTGTGTTCTCTGTTTCTCATACCTTGTTTTGTACATGCAGCCTTCTATACCCAGTCAGTTAGAACTCACATTACCCAAGTTAATCCTGTAGAAAAACAGGGCATAACAGTCATTGGAAAGCACATTTAACGCCCTTTCAGGGATACACACTTGTATTACGCTCTGGCTCTTGTTTATGCATGAAAACGAGCACGGAAACAAGCTCGTTTACGGTAAAACCCCCCGCTGGGCGGCACAGTCAAATATACTCCACCACCCGCTCTTTGAGTGTTAAAGGTCAATTCAGACAAAATTTGTTATATTAACCATATCAAGTAACATTACTGCTCCATATGCACACATATTACTTGTATAATGAACATGTGAACATTGAAAATCCAGAAAAAAGGTGTAAACAGCAAATCTCAAATTAAAAACATATATATACTGTATATATGACGGTGCTGGTGGGAGAGAGTACGACATAGGTCCACTCTCTCTGGCTGCTTGAAGCAGACTGACAGTCCTACCTGTCTTCCACGCTAATGTCAACTTTAAGACCTTTCGTACCCTCTAAGTGTAAATGTTTTCCTAGCAAGCGATAGCGAGCCTGTATTTTAGGAGGCCTGGACTTTTGTCTACTGAAAAATGTACACAATTATCTCTAAGGGGGGTTTAGGGGATATTTTGTTAAGCTTGATGGAGGTCTAGGGAACAACCCAAAATACTCCCCTTAAGTTAACCCAAGAACAACAACGCTCCTTCCAGAATATTCTACTGGGCGAATGGGACTTCATTATATATTAAGTCATGTTGCATCGAGGCAGTTTAGCAAAATTCAAAATAAAGCAATTATAGATTAATTAATAACCATGTTATCATGCAGGATCTTCCTCCATTATTCATATGAAGAGATGTTGCATCCCTTGAATTACTCTACAGATATTTTCACAGTAAATGTGCTGAGGAACTGACTTCAATTGTACCACCCCTTAATTCTCCCTCCAACTTCTCACCTCCTGCCTAAAATATGTCCATTCCATCCCCTACCCTCTCTCTGCCTCCCTCTTATATATCGGAGTCTTATATGCGCAGTAGACAGCTGGGGAGCTCAGTATGCCTCAGGCAAACAACAAAGGCACATCTATATCGCACTTTTGGAAATAGTTCAAATTACCTCTCGTATAATATTATACATCCATGAATTGTTTATGTATGGCAAGTGCAGTGTAATATTGACAGAGAATAGTGCTTATAAAATAAAATATCCAGAGGAATAAAGTAAAACTATCATCTCAGTATTAAACAGTCAGGTTTTTATTGATTTGTTTTTTATCAGGAACCCATGAATTGTGTCCATTTTCTCTTACACATGTAAACCTGAAAACGGACATGCGAACCAAACGGCGAACCAGAAAGATGATGCAATTTTTACCACCCTACACTCCCTGCTGAATAGCAAGGCTAGGGTGGGTGCCCTGATGAATCAGGGACTTAGTGAATAGATAAAAAACACCATCTGAGGAAGAGCACTTTATTGACAACGTTTCGCAGATAGGTTAGTGACCTGATGAAGCTATTTGCGAAACGTTGTCAATAAAGTGCTCTTCCTCAGATGGTGTTTTTTATCCATTCTGTCTATTTTTCAAGTACCACTCAACACTTAGTGAATAGTTGCCACAGATTGCTAGACCGCACCGTTCACCAACAGCACTGACGTCTACCAATACCACACTGGCTGGCCCGAGGCTCGAACCGTCAACCTCACGGTTAGCAGGCAAACGCTCTACCAATCGAGCTATGGCCTGTGACATGCGAACCAAACGGCAACGACTCCACAATAGTCATATGGACGAGGTGAGTTGGGTGTGAAAGAGATCTGCCTTGTGTGGACCACTCAGCTTTCTGCAGACTTCCGTTTTCGTATGTTGTTCTTCGTTGTGGGGTCGGCTGGGTACTTTTCAGAGGTGGGCGCGCTTCGGTGGGACCGGTAATGCGGCAGCGCTCCGCGCTCATCAGACATAAGGTAATGCGGCAGCGCTCACGCGCTCCTTTTGTCAGCAGACCCGATGCACTTCCCGCTCCGCGCTCCTGCGCTCCCAAAAATAGGTATATAAAAGACAAAACAAACAAAACAGCTTCTAGAAGTTATTTAATTATTTACCTTTGTCCTTCACTTTGTCCTTTGTCTTTCACTTCACTAAATTCCAAGAATTCAAAACATTCAAAAAACCTCAAGTCATGGTGTCTTTCTGAAGTTTAACTGTTTAAGTTTCTCACTTTCTGTTATTCTTTATGTCATATCAATGAATCAAATGTCAATGATATGATATGATTGATATCATTGCAAATGTCAATGATATGATATGATTGATATCATTGTGAGTTTGTGACATTGTGACTGTCCATTGATATCTATGATATGACAAAGAATTACAGACTGTCCAAACTGAGAAACTTAAACAGTTAAATTTATCAAGCTAACATTCTAACAAGCCTAACAATACAATAACAACAATACAACATGATTACATTGATTAGTATTTACTATTTAGTTGATTACATGATTAAATGAATAATAATTTAATATCATAATATCATTAATAATTTAATATGATATGATTAATTTATTATATTATGATTATTGGACCCGTCCAAGCTGTCCACAGACACTCAGACAGTCAGACAGGCTCGGGCTATACCACTGCCAGACTTACCCTTAGGCCCCTTCGTAAGCTGTAACTTGCCCGTAAGGTTTACTTTGCGTTAGCAAAAGCCAAAAAAAAAAAAATAGCAAGTTAACAACTGTAACACTGTCAGTCTGTCACTATCATAGTATCACTGTATCACAGTTCACTAACACCGTGGGTAACACCGTACGAACGGTACGATGACTGTACACGATAATGACGTTCTTGTACCTGTTGTTGACAGGAAAAATCGCCTCCGGAGCGCCAGAAAGGAGCGCGAATTTCTAGCTGCGCTCCCCGCCTGCACTCCGATTTCAGAATTTTTCCGCTCCTCACTCCTCTATATTGGTAATGCGCACCGGATCGCAGAGCGCAGAGCGCCAAATGGCGCGCACCTGCCCACCTCTGGTACTTTTAACCCCAGCCACACCTTTGAATCGGCTTCCTCCCTTTAGAAAAAGTCAGGAAATAAAGAATGGAAAAATAAAAAAAATTAGAGGAGATAAGGTTATAAGAAACAAAGCTTAAGAGGAAACTCCCTTCATCCCTTACTCTCTCATTCTTCTATTCTTCTCCCACTTCTCCTTCTACTTGATCTATACATTTCTCCCATTCCTTGAATGTGACAATACAGTAGTGCGTTGTTATATGTGCGAAATTAGTTTGCTTGGGAAACAGATTAACTTGCTCATGTAGTGATGTACACTGTATGTGGTGGTTTTGTGTTATTTTATTTCAAAATTTTGATTAAAGCGTTAATTCCACATAGCGATTTTGATAAGTTCTTTTGCATTTATATTGTGTCGTCCCAGTTTTGGTTTGTTTATTTTGCAAGTTTTACATTTTAATTTATTCTTCCACTTCTTCTCCTATTTGTTCTTCCAAATTTTCCTCTCCCATTTTTATTTCTTCTTTCACATGTTCTCCCAGTTCCATCCAATACGGTCTCTGTTCTGTCATTCTTCTATCCTGTTCCCTTACTCTCCATACAGGTCTCCCTCAATCTATCTCTAGGAGTCACTCTACACATACTCCTCAAGCAGCTCATCTCCGTCACATCCAGCTTTCTTTTCTCCTTTTCCTTCAGAGCCCATGTCTCCGCCCCATACATCACTGTTGGTACAACTATCCCTTGACACATTGCACTTTTAGCTAACCAGGTTGACTTGCTCATGTAGTGATGTACACCCTATGTGGTGGATTGTGTTCTTTTAGCTAACCAGGTTGACTTGCTCATGTAGTGATGTACACCCTATGTGGTGGATTGTGTTCTTTTATTTAATTTTGGGAGAGGTACAAGGAGAAAAGGAGAGAGGCAAAACGGAAAATTAGAGAAGCGAAAAAAGATGCAAACGAAAGGTGGGGTCAAAGGCTGAGTGAGAATTTTGAAGAACGAAAGAAGATGTTCTGGAAGGAGGTAAATAAAGTAAGGAAAGGAGGACAAAAGAGGGAAGAGTCAGTGAAAGATGAAAATGGAGAATTACTAGTGGAACCAGTTGAAGTGAGGAAAAGATATGCAGAGTATTTTGAATCTTTGTTAAATACAAGAGATGGAAGAGAAGCAGTGATTGAAGCAGAGGTGGATGGAAATAGGTTACCCAGGTGGCAGGGAATGAATGAAAGGATTGAGGAAAATGAGGTGAAAGAAGCAGTGAAACAAATGAGAGCGGGAAAAGCAGAAGGTTTGGATGGTATTGCTGTGGAGTGTATAAAGAAGGGTGGTGATGTGATAATAGATGGGTTGGTGAGACTTTTCAATGTGTGCTTTGCTGTGTCAATGGTACCAATAGACTGGAAGAGTGCATGTATTGTGCCGTTGTACAAGGGGAAGGGAGATCGGCAGGAGTGCTCAAGTTATAGAGGTATTAGTTTATTGTCAGTGGTTGGAAAGCTGTATGGCAGGGTGTTGATAGAGAGGACAATAAAGTGTACGGAAGTTGCA
This sequence comes from Paralithodes platypus, assembly GCA_032716605.1. Lineage (NCBI taxonomy): Eukaryota > Metazoa > Arthropoda > Malacostraca > Decapoda > Lithodidae > Paralithodes > Paralithodes platypus. The sequence continues at coordinate 30,603,365 of CM064481.1, forward strand.
ATAGGAGAAGAACAGTGCGGTTTTAGGAGGGGAAGAGGGTGCGTGGATCAGATGTTTGCAGTAAGACAGTTATGCAAGAAGTATTTAGAGAAGCATAAGGAGATATTTTGGGCTTTTATGGACTTGGAAAAAGCGTATGATCGTGTGGACCGTGAAGCAATGTGGAAGGTGTTAAGGATTTATGAAATAGGAGGAAATTTGTTAGAAGCAGTTAAGAGTTTTTATGAAGGGAGCAGAGCATGTGTGAGAGTAGGAAATGGTGAGTTGAGTGAATGGTTTGAGGTAAAGGTAGGTTTGCGACAGGGTTGTGTAATGTCACCATGGCTGTTTAATATGTTTATGGATGGTGTGGTGAGGGAGGTGAAAAGGAGAACTATGGGAAGAGGATTGGGTTTAGTAGGAAAGAATGGTAGAGATTGGGAGTTGAATCAGTTGCTGTTCGCTGATGACACAGCATTGGTGGCGGATTCTGATGAGAAACTGCAGCGGGTAGTCAAAGAGTTTGGTGTAGTTTGTGGAAGGAGGAAACTGAAGGTGAACGTCAATAAAAGTAAAGTAATGGTGTGTAATAGGGGAGAGCATAGGGTGAATCTAGATGTGAGGCTGGATGGGGAAATATTGGAACAAGTAGAGTGTTTTAAATATCTAGGAGGAACGATAAGCAGGAGTGGAGGTATGGAAGTGGAGGTAAAACAGAGAGTGTGTAAAGGAAGGAAGGTTTTCGGAGCAATGGGAAGTATGTGAAAGACGAGGAGTGAAAGTAAAAAGTGCACTGTATCAAGGAATTGTTGTGCCAACAGTGATGTATGGGGCTGAGACATGGGCTCTGAAGAAAAAGGAGAAAAGAGGGCTGGAGGTGATGGAGATGAGCTGCTTGAGGAGTATGTGTGGAGTTACTCGTAGAGACAGATTGAGGAATGAAGAGATACGTAGGAGAGTGGGGCAGCAGGAACATTTGTCAGCCAGAGTGGACAGAAGGGTGCTGAGCTGGTATGGTCATGTTGAACGAATGGGAGATGAAAGACTTACAAAGAGAATATGTGAGTCAGGTACAAGGGGAGATAGAAGGGCAGGAAGACCCCCATTGAGATGGAGAGACTGTGTAAGAAAGGCTTTGGATGATAGAGGAATGACTATAGATCAGGCAGGGGAAGTGGTGGTGGACAGGAGTGAATGGAGAATGCTTGTGAATAGTTGAGTGAACACGTGGTCATTTGGAGTAAGGGGTCGGGCGCAAGTTGGACTAGATAATAGTCCATCAGGCGCCTGGCCCGGGGAGACGATTAATATGAAGGGTGCGCCTGGAAGTGTGGTGGGAGGGCTTGTGGCTTTGGCTCCGCTGCATGTCTGCCTGCCGAGATCTGAACCTCTCCGGGAGGCCGGGGGAGTGCTGGAGCGACCTTGGTGACCCTGATCTCTGGGTCTTCTCCTGGGTGACCTGGATGTGTGTGAGTTTGTGTTTTTTATCTGTGTTTATTTGTTGTTTTAGGTTGTTTTTGTGTTTTCCCTGTTCTTGCTCTGTCTTGAGTCGGCTACCCCCAAAATGGGGATTGGGCCTGAGCATATAGATAGATAGATAGATAGATAGTTATTTTATTAAGCGTTATTTCCACATAGCGATTTTGATTAGTTCTTTTGCATTTATCTTGGGTCGTCCCAGTTTTGGTTTGTTTATTTTGCAAGTTTTACATTATAATTTCTCACCTTCCACATAGGCCTACTTCCCATTGCTCCGAAAACTTTCCTTCCTTCACATACTCTCTGTTTTACCTCCATTTCCACACCTGTGTCCCTGCTTATCATTCCTCATAGATATTTAAAACACTCCACTTGTTCCAGTATTTCCCCATCCAGCCGCACATCTAGATTCACCCTACGATCACCTCTATTACACACCATCACTTTACATTTATTGACGTTCACCCTCAGCTTCCACCTACCACATAACACACCAAACTCTTTGACCACTCCCTGCAGTTTCTCCTCAAAATCCGCCACCAACGCTGTGTCATCATCAAACAGCAATGTCTCTGTAACGTTTCTATCCCTCCCTTCCATGCCTTACACATGTAGTAACTACACCCGATTGTGTTCTTTTATTTCATAAATTTTATTTTAGTAAGCGTTGTTTCCACATAGCGATTTTGATAAGTTAATTTTACTTTATAGTGTCTTTGTCCCAGTTTTTGTTTGTTTAGTTTGCAAGTTTTACATTTTAATTGGTACCCTTCCTTCCTTGCCGCACACATCTCCCTGTATTCGTTCCTTATCTTCTTCTTTCCCTCATCTTCCATTATGTCTACTTCCCTCTCTGTGCTCCTCAACTTGCAACTCCCCTTCATCTATCTCACCTTTCCTCCATCCTTGCATGTCTTCTCCTCATCTACTCCTCCTTCTTTTCTCCGTCACATTTCTATTCTTCCCATCCATCTCTTCATTCCTCCATCCTTGCACTTCCTCCTCGTCTACTCCCTCAGATTCTCTCCGTCACATTTCTACCCCTACCTTCCTCGCCGCACACATATCCCTGTATTCGTTCCTTATCTTCTTTTTTCCATTGCCTGTCTAAATGTCTACCCCTTTTTTTCTCAGTCACGTTTCTATCCTTCCCTTCCTCGCCGCACACATCTCCCTGTATTCGCGGCTTATCTTCTTCTCTTCCCTCATCTGCCGATACTGCTCACAATCTTCAAGGACCTTATCCAGTCTCCGGGCCATAAATAACACGGCTTCACTATTGAGATGCACTCCGTCCTGGTCGTAATCCTGCGCTTTTAACAGATGATCGTGATTTATGAATCCCACCCCTGGCAAGTCTTGTTTCCGGTACTCGCCATTTAACTCACACACTGCCCTCTGGAGGTGTATATTTACCTCTTTCCTCACATTCTCGTATGTGTTATTCTCACACGGTCGAGGCAAAATTCCTACCACTACCACCTTTACCTCCTTGTTCTGTTTCTTGACCTCTCTTACACCTTCTATTATCGATCTCCTTGTGGCTATAACTCCTTTCTCCGCCAGGTCGTTTCCTCCTCCTTGAATGATCATGGTCCCTCCTCTCATTTCATCCATTCTTACCTCCTTCGCTACCTCCATAATTTTGTCTATCCCTGCTCCTGAAAAGCACATTATTTGTCTCTCCTCAAGTGCCTCCGTCAAGAACTGCCTTGTGTGCTCGAGCATGTTATCAGCCACTATCACTGCCGTCTTATCTCTTCTCATCCTAACCCGTCCCTTCGTGAGTCCTTCCAGCCCTACCCTGTCCCACATTCTTTCCACTCCTCTGGTATTTCTGTCCAGCCTGATTCTCAACCTTGTCTGTTGGTCGGACACAGAGGGACCATTACTATCGAAGGCACTGTTATCATCGGCATTAGCGTGGTGTGTCGTCACGGTAGAATCGGCTTCCTGTTGGCACGCCGCACTGGTATTAGCTGGTAGATAAGGCCCTGATGGTGCGAATAGCCGGTTTGCGAAGGTGGAATTAGGCTGGTGGTATACGCTGGGGTCTTCTTGCTGGTATAACACCCCTGGAGTGGAAGGGGAGTGTGGGACCGCGGTATTGTCACCCAAGTACACCCCGCTGGTATCCTGGTATGATGCCGCGGGATGGCTAGCTCGGTGATTTGATCCGCTATGCTTCAACTGACTTTCCGAGGTGGATCGATTCCGCTGGCGTGTGAGGAACGCCTGAATTGGATCGCTTTCTTCCAGATCCTGATTGAGCCAGGCAGATTTCACCTGCCGCTCAGTTGGGATTGGCAGCACATTTTGTTGTTGCGCGAGGGATTGGCTGTTATTCAATTGCAGGTCCTTCAGTGCCATGACTTCTTCTATGATGTTCATCAGTACCTGGGGAATTAGGAAACAATATTATAGTTAGCGTCAACGAACTTTATAATAATTTCGATCCCTGACCTCTTTGTAACTCAAAAGCGCCTAGAGCAAACTGGCTGTAAATATCCACACCTATTTCCTGGTGGACTCTTCCCAAATGATAGACACGTCAGCTTGATTGACTAATTCCTAGAACGTGACGATAGTGCGTTGTGTTTGCTTGGGAAACAGATTAACTTGCTCATGTAGTAATGTACACCCTATGTGGTGGATTTTGTTCTTTTATATATAAATTATTATTTTGCTTAACCCTTGGTTCCCGGCTACGCATTCTATAATATCCCGAAACCCGGGGGATTTGGCCGAAAAAAGTCTCGCCTAGGCTACCGTATCGTTGTTATTTTGACTGCTTCCGCATTCCCGCGCATCCCCAAGCGTAGATTTGTTTCGTACCTGTAGAATGGCTTCAGTTGTGATGACGATTTCCGTGGAGAGAACTTTGTGGCGATGTCAGCCATATCAGCCACTTTTCAATACTAAACAATAACACACAGCCACACACAAACAAGCGACGCCTCTCCTTCTTGTGGTCGGAGATGCGTGGCGTCGGTCCAACCGGCTGTTGTTTACATGCGTCGGACGGACGGCTTTCAAAACAAGCTTACAGGCTTACAGGCTTTCAAGCTGCCAGTGCCTCAGAGCCCTACCGGGTTCCTGGCCCTAGTTTGTTATGGGTGCCTCAGAGCCCTACCGGGTCTGAGGGGTTAAGCGGTTTCCACATTAACGATTGCTAAATGTAGAGTTTGAATGGGATAAGGAACAGCTTAGTATCGAAAAACCAATATCTGGGCCCCCTCCTTTGATAGCACCAGCTGTAGTGAGCGACGCAATCAATAAAATGAAGGACGGTAAAGCTCCAGGTTGCTCCGACATTGTCGCTGAGATGATAAAAGCCTCAGGGGAGATTGGTGTAAACTTAGTCACTGAGTTGATAAACACCATTATTAAAGATGAGAAAATCCCAGAGGATTGGCTCAAAAGTGTAATAGTAAATATATACAAAGGAAAAGGGAATGCGCTAGATAGAGGAAATTATAGGGGCCTGAAAATGCTTGACCAAATCATGAAGGTCTGTGAGAGAGTCCTTGAGGGTTTGATCAGACAAAGCATCTCTATTGATGATATGCAGTTTGGTTTTATGCCAGGACGTGGTACAACCGATGCTATCTTCATAGTCAGGCAGATACAGGAAAGATACTTACTAAAAGGCAGGGATCTTTACTTTGCGTTTGTGGACCTGGAGAAGGCCTTTGATAGGGTACCTAGAGATGTTGTGCAGTGGGCTATGAGGAAACTTGGTGTGGAAGAGTGGCTGGTGCGTGTGATAATGAAGATGTATGAGGATTCGCGAAGTTCGGTGAGGGTGAAGGGTGTACTGAGTGATGAGTTCGCAGTCCGTGTTGGAGTCCATCAGGGTTCAGTGTTAAGCCCCCTCCTCTTTATTATGGTCTTGGAGGCGCTGTCTAGAGTTTTTAGAGGCGGACTCCCGTTGGAACTGTTTTATGCAGACGATTTAGTCCTAATAGCTGACAGTATGCAGGATGCTGAGGCCAAATTCAGAGAGTGGAGAGAGGGCATGGCGAGCAAGGGTTTAAGAGTCAATATTAACAAACCCAAGGTTATGCATTGTAGATTGAGACGAGGCAATGTGGAAAAGAGCGGTGCATACCCATGTGCAGTGTGTGGAAAGGGAGTGGGCGTTAACTCAATTCAATGTAGCATCTGTCGATGTTGGGTACACCATGGGAGTAAGCGCTGTAGTAGAATAAAGGGGCCCCTGCCGAAGGATAAGTCAGAAATAGAGAAATTTGAGTGCGTAGTGTGCAAAGGCGAGCTTGTGTTAAGTGATGATCCTGTGGCTGTGAATTTTGGAAATGAGTCTTTGGAGCTGGTGAACAAGTTTTGTTACCTAGGAGATACCATCTCTGCCGGTGGTGGGGCCGAGGCTGCCACTGTTGCTAGAATTAGGTGTGGCTGGGGGAAGTTCAGAGAATTGATGCCAATCCTGACCATGAAAAGAATGCCTCTCCCCCTGAAGGGAAAGGTGTATGCCTCATGTGTTAGAAGTGCAATGACGTATGCCTCAGAAACATGGGCCGTTAAAGTAGAGGATGTCAACAGAATGGAGCGTAATGAGATGAGAATGGTGAGATGGATGTGTGGGGCCAGGCTACAGGATAGAATAACAAATGTTGAGCTGAGGAGACGTTTAGGTATAAAGAGTATTAGCGAGGTGATGCGTACAAGTAGACTGGGATGGTATGGACATGTGGAGAGAATGGATGAACAAAATTGGGTGAAAAAATGCAGGTCTGTGATTGTGGAGGGAGCTGCACCAAGGGGTGGACCGAGGAAGACCTGGGATCGGACTATACGCGCCGATCTCAAATCCAAGAACTTGACAAGTGAAGCAGCCTTTAACAAGGTTGCCTGGAACGCCGCCATTTGGACAAGAGACTGAAACTGCACTGATGTGTGGAACACTCGGTCTTAAAATTTTATGTATGTATGTATGTATGTATGTATGTACATAGCAATTTTGATAAGTTGTTTTGTTTTTTTACTGTGTTCGTCCAAGTTTTGGTTTGTTTATTTTGCAAGTTTTACATTATAATTATATAAAGTTAAGGAGTCAAGATTATTGTCAAGTTTGCTGGTGCTACCTATAGTAAAAACAGGACAAAAGAAAACATAAGGAGAGAGGGAGAGGGAGAGGGTGAGCGAGTGAACAAACCAAAACCAGAAATCACACAATATAAAGACAAACAGGCTTATCAAAATCACTGTGGAAATAACATAGTGAAGATTTAGCAAACAACATCATTAATTAATTTTTGTTTGGTTTTAATAAGGGGTAATTGTGGACATCTGGGGTTGTTGTTGTTGATTTCGTTCCCTAGGCTGCCTGGCCGAACAGCCCTGAGTCCCTAAGGAAGGCCATGGCCACGGTCGGGCTTTCCCACAGAGCTCTCAAGGAGTGTAGATTGTGTTGTTGCGTAAGTGGTTGTGTGAAGTGCAGTCTTCTATGATGTGTTTAATAGTATGGGGTGCTGTGTTACAACCTGGGCAGGAGTCGACGACTGAGTCATCCAGTCTCTTCTGATAGCTCAGAAGGGCTGGATGGTGTCCGCATCTCAGCCTGGCCAGGTGTTGTTGTTCCCCAGGCTGTCTGGTCGAGCAGCCCCAAGGTCCTGAGCAAGGCCAAGGCCATAACCGAACGCCCCACAAAACCCTCCCTGCTTACCACTAATCAAGCCCAGGTGACCGAAGCCACACCAAGGCGGGGAGCTGAGGAGGGTGCGGAAACACCCGGGAAACCAAAGCCCCACCCAAGGCCCTGTGCCCCTCAGCAATTATAGGGTTTTATGGACTGCCTCAATTGACCAACTGCATTTTCTAGGTTATAAGGAAGTTAGAGCTGTAAACATAGATATAAAACAGATGCAATAATAATGCAGGCTTCTGATGGAAAGAAAAATTAGGCAGTTTTTACCATCAAGCACTTCCAGCTCAATAACTGGGCTATAGTCCATTCGCTGTAAGTAGGCGAGAAATCATGACCTCTAACCTCTGTAACTCAAAACCCACTAGAGTAATCCAGCTAATATTTCTACCATATTGGGAGAGTCAGGGAAGAAATAGATATGGAAATCTACAGCCCATTTTCTCTAGCCCTTTTTGAGTTACAAAAGATAGAGGTCATGATTTCTCGCCTACTTACAGTGAATAGACTATAGGGTGGGTGCCTTGATGATTAGGGACCTCAGTGAACAGCTGCCACAGATTGCTAGACTGCACTGTCCACCAACAGCACTGGCATCTACCAAATTATAATATAAAACTTTCAAAATAAACAAAGCAAAACTTGGACGAACACAGTAAAAAGACAAAACAACTAATCAGAATCGCTATGTGGAAACAACGCTTAAGCAAAATAATAATTTATAAATAAAAGAACACAATCCACCACATAGGGTGTACATTACTACATGAGCAAGTTAATCTGTTTCCCAAGCAAACTAATCACACAAATAGCACACTGGCTGAGACTGGAACCATCAACCTCACAGTTTGCAGGAGAGTGTTCTACTAACCGCGCTATGGCCTGTGGTAAGAAATTATTATTTTGGTTTTATGTATTTACATACTGTATGCAATACAACCATAATTTAGTTCATCTATCTATCTATCTATTGCCAGATGCCTTACTCCCCTTAACCCTTCCCACCCGGGCTCCCTGTCCTAAGGACATTGTTGAGATCCGGGCGATATGGCCGAAAAACGTCAACGCCTAGGCTACCGTATCTTTGTTATTTTAACTGCTAGAAAATTCCCACGCATGTCTAAACGTACTGTGGTTTCCAATCTGTAGACTAGCGTTGAGTAAAGCTCTCTAAGTCAACTGGTTCAGTTGTGAAGACGATTTCCGTGGCGTGCATTTTTCCGCGATTTTAGCAATGCGACACACTTTTCAAAACTGAATCTGTCTTTGCCGACACACAACACAGCTCCGACGTCTGCTTGCTGCCAGAGGTGCGTGCGTCGCTTCCGACAGGCTTTGTTTACATACGTCGGACGCGTGACTTTCAAAGCAAGCTGAATAGGCTTTCAAGCTTACGGATTTTTATGAGGACACCCGGGTTCCTGCCCATCTGCCGCGGGGTCCTTATATAATGCTGCCCGGGCGGGAAGGGTTAATGGGGGTGGCCATACAGAGAAGGCTCCCAAGCGGACCTATTCCCTGTAAGAGGGACAACCCGAGCCAGTTTACTGAAGGACTTACAGGATTGACCACTCAATTTAGGATCCGTCTGACTCCGATCTATGTATCTTGTTGCACTATTTTTCTACAGTGGTGTTCGGCTAGTCCATCCACTAACCTGCCTAACACTTAGATAAGCAGTACGGATTTGTATAAGGTTTACTCCTGTAGACAGGTTGCCGACCAAGGCTGACGAGTCCGATCCACCCGGATTTTTATAAGGTTGTCTCCCCTAGATGGGTAGCCAACCAAGGCTAACGAGTCCCATCCACCCGGAATTTAGTTCATAATTCTGCTAAATGTATGTATGTATGTATATACAGTCAGTCCCCCTAATACACGTATCCTCAGTCCGCGTTTACCCTATTCCGCGCCGAGGGGTAAAACAGGTACTCAAAATCCCTAAAACACGTATTGACCCTACAAAACACGAATCACAGTTGAAGAGTGGTGTAAAAATGCTGTTTTTTGTATTCCGCGCCACCCCCCCCTCCCAACTCCGCGCGCACACCCCTCGGAGGCCTAGGCTTCCCCGGCCCCGTTCCCGTCTCCGGATATATCCATAGATTTCCCGATCACAGTAGTGCCTTCACCAGTTTATTCTTCCTAGGCATTTTTAAGTTGTTGAAGGGTGTAGGAAGGCAGTTGTTACACAATAAATGGGTCAAGTCTCAGCGCACGGACACTTAAGGATATTGGGACTGAGAAGGAAGCACACACACACATACGCACACACACACACATCCACGAAACAAAACACAAAACACACAAATACACACAAAAGATCCATGAATGGAGCATCAAATGGAATATGGAGTTCAATGCAGGGAAATGTAAGACTCTAGAAATGGGTAAAAGCAAGTACAGACCTAGAAAAGATTATAAACTAGGAAACGAAGTGATTCCCAAAGCAGAAAAAGAAAAAGACTTGGGGATAGAATTTAAGGATAACATGTCTCCAGAAAGCCACGTAAATAAGATAGTGAGAGAATCACTAGCACTATTGGCAAATATCAGGATGTCTTTCAATTATCTTAATGAAAACACCATGAAACAAATAATAACGGCAATAATAAGCCCAGGATGGAATATGCATCTGTAGTGTGGTCCCCTCACATGAAGAAACATATCCACAAAATTGAGAGGGTACAGAGAGCAGCTACGAGGATGATCCCAGGTTTGGAAAATTTGGAGTACCAAGAGAGGCTCGAGAGATTGAATCTACCTACACTGGAGCAGAGAAGGAAACGAGGACAGCAAATTCAGATATACAAATGTGTTAGAGGTATTGACAAATTAGACCAAGAAAACTTCATAGAGAGGGATGGAGGTGAGAGAACAAGAGGTCACAGCTACAAACTGAAAGTGCCAAATAGTAAATCTGATCTGAAAAGTAAAAGATTTCCTACCAACTCGATTAGTGGGTTTTTTTTTTTTTTTTTTTTTTTTTTATGTGATTGAGGGAGGCAAAAGGCATAACTGCCTATAGCGAGTGCCTCCCCCATAGTTGAAAGAGTGACAGGGCCAAAATCAAGGGACGTTCGAGCCAAAATGCCTGGACACACGGAGTTTGAAGCAATTTAAGTCATAGGAAGAGGGAAAGACTGATTCTGGGAGAGAGTTCCAGAGCTCAGATGTTGAGTAGAAGAAAGTTTGAGAGTAACGTTTCACTCTTGGGTTGGAGAGTTGCACAGAGTAGGGGTGGGATTGAGTTGCAAGACGGGTACCACGTGCCCTACGTAAAGGAGGTGGTATGCACTGGGATAGCTCTGAGGAACACTGATTATTATAGTAGCGATAGAATAGCGAGAGAGATGCAACATTGCGGCGGAGAGAGAGAGATTGCAGAGAGTTGGTGAGTGGACGGGAGTTAATGATACGAAAGGCCTTCCTTTCAACTTTGTCTAGGAGAGCGGTGTGAGAGGAACCTCCCCACACATGTGAACAATACTCAATACAAGGGCGCACTATGCCCCTGTACAGAGCAAGAAGCTGTGCAGGGGAAAAGAACCCCCTAAGGCGGTTGAGCACACCCAGCTTCTGGGAGGCTGCCTTAGCAAGACTGGTAATATGGTAATATTACCAATATTAGCAAGACTGGTAATATGGGTGGAACAAATTGCCAGCCGAAGTAGTGTCTGCACCATCAGTGCATAGTTTCAAAGCACGGTATGACAAACATATCTTAGGAGGCGGGAATTAACGAGCATGCTCACTCCCGCAAATACAACTAGTGTAAGTACACACACATAACCACACGTATGCTTCCTTCTCAGTCCCAATATCCTTAAGTGTCCGTGCGCTGAGACTTGACCCATTTATTGTGTAACAACCGCCTTCCTACACCCTTCAACAACTTAAAAATGCCTAGGAAGAATAAACTGGTGAAGGCACTACTGCGATCGGGAAATCTATGGGTATATCCAGAGACGGTGACGGGGCCAGTGACAGTGACGGGGCCGGGGAAGCCTACGCCTAGGCTATATGAACTCGCCTGTCGCGGGGGTCTGCCTCGGAGCCCCCACTATTCTCACCTACTTATAGCATTTATTTTTAATGTAAGGAATGACTTGTTTATGTTTCTATTATTGGTTGTCCAATTAGTATTGATTTTTATCAAAAATTACCGTCAAATGTGGGTGGAAATGCGGGCTGCCGCCCATATGTATTTTTCTCCATAAGTTATGTTATCCCCAATGTGCGAATTCCCAATACCCGTCGTGTAATGCCGCCCATATAGGCACGGATTGGGGGGACTGACTGTACTCAGGCACATACCCCCATTGCTGGGGGTGGCCGACATGAGACAGAGCACGAACAGAAACAACATTTAAAGTTCCTAGTCTCAGGGTCCGGGACCACTTTCGCGCTCTCTCGCCCGTTTCTCTGTCTCGTCGAGTAGGAGAATTATACAAGGGGAGGAGGATTCCTAGCCCCCTGCTAAATATCCATATAAACATAGCCTGAAACTCTCAAGTGGCCAATTGCCCCAGGTGTCCAAAATTACCCCTTTTAACCCATACAGTACCAGGGACGTCATTTACATCATATTCTGGCAACTACAGTATTAGACAATTGTATTCAGCTTAGGAAGGACCTCTAGCAATGTTGATATAGGTTAAGTGCACACACAACATATATACAGAGTGTACACATGCCTTAATCATATTGCAACATACACACATGTACTTTCAGGGTAATAAAATCATTGTTTAATATCCCATGATAATATACCGTACTCTGTAGTATCGGCAGCGTTGCACCAAATATATCCGGCACCGCTGCACATGTTTTCATCAGTAACATCCGGTCGGCACTCAGCATAGCAGTGCCACCCAAGCTCTCTGTATATCTTTGGCTAATAAGAACCTATAAACTTATCTCTGGACTTTTATTCCACATCCTTGTGCAAGAGAGGATTATCAAGGTTGTTGTAGCTTCACATGACAACCATACATGGCGCAGTCAGTGTATTAAAGCCAGGAGATACGAGCCAAGACCGGATTATCAGCCAGCCATCTTGCAAGACCTCGCCTCTCCAGCCCTGGATATATCATTGTGCAGTGCTTTAAAGTGCAGTGAAGTGCTTAAGTGTGTAGTGCAGTGCCTTTATTATATGTCCCATGTCATTTGTGCCCATTCCCGACTTGCTGTGAGGGTTATAGCTGCTGAAACACAGCTGGACAAGAGCGAGGAGTAGCATACCCTCCCCCTCTGACGTCTCCAGCAACACTGAGTTCTCACCCCTCAGTGGCCCACAACTTGCCCTCCAGCTGGCGGCACATGCGCACACAGAGGTACACGCACATCGCTGCCAAGCCAACACGGTGTTGCCAAGCCTACCGCACTCGCGCACTCACTCTCTCTAGCACAGTTAATTTCTCTCACTATTAAATAAACTGTTCCAGTTGTACTGCACATTTTCATCATTCCTGCAAGACTACAGTGTGTCAGCTATCAACAATTATGGAGGGAGATGAGCAGATTCATGGGGAGCCCAGAGACACCCCACACGACCATACTGGGGAGGGAGATAATGGTGGAGCTACTGGTGGAGATAGTGGTGGAGATAATGATGGAGATACTGTTGGAGTTGCTGGTAAGGGGTACCAGTCAGTTCATTCCACTCCAACCTCTCCTCTCACCACCCATCATTTCACTCCACCTCCCCCCACTTTACCTCCCCTACACTATAGGGGGATGCCACCCCTGTCACCACACCCTGCAAGTCTACAACCTACCACAAGTGCAGACCTCCTTCAGCTCATACAGTATATGGAGCAATGCAGACAACGGGATGACTATACCAGAAGACAGGAGGGGGACCACAGAAGATGGGAAGAGGAACAACGACGACAGGAGGAGGAAACCAGACGACAAATGGAGGAGGACCACAGGAGACAGGTGGACGATGCCAAGTTCTCCGCCCTTGTCCAGGCTCTGGCCCACATTACCCCACCTGCCGCCGCACCTACACCCACCTCACCGGGGACGACACCCCATTCCACAACATCCTCCACCACCACCACAGAAGGCTATCACCCAGAACCCGCCGCCCCTTCGTGCTGATGCCACCTTCCAGGTTTTCAGAGAATGGAGGCGTCGGTGGGACGATTACTCTATTATGGTAGACTTATCTAAACTACCGAGGGAGAAACAACTGATCCAGATGCGGATGTGCTTAAACCTGGAGACACAGCGGCTTTTGGAGCACACCTTAAGCATACCCCTTGACACCGACAAGACCGTTGACGCAGTCCTCGATGCACTTCAGGAGCACATCAAGAATTCTCGCAATGAAGCTCTCCGTCGCAGGGACCTGTTCAGTTGCAAGCAAAAACAGGGCGAGTCATTCAACAACTTCTACGTCCGCCTCTGCCACATCGCCGAAGAAATTGACGTCTGCCCAGGGAACTCTTCAGCATGCAAGGAGACCCAACTAAAGATGGTCATTCTGATGGGCATACACGAAGAAGAACTTGTACAGAAGCTGCTTTCCCTCGACGCCACCCCTTCATTACAGGACATCGTCAACACTTGCCGTGCATACGAGGCCACTCGAAGCGCTACGTCAGCCATACGTGCCCCACCGTCCCAGGTTAACGCCGTGTCAGCGTACAAGCAGAACAAGCAAGTTAAGAAACGCGACAAGTTCTCCACTTCGCAACAGTCCTTGGCGTCGGCTGCCGCCTGCCAGCGAGAAGAACAAGTGCCCGGCTGAAGACTACACCTGCACTAACTGTGGCCGTCGTGGTCATAAGCCTAGGACTCCTGCTTGCCCTGCTACCACCGCCCAGTGTCGTCGCTGCAACCATATGGGCCACTACGACAAATGCTGTAGATCTTCAAAGACGCCCGCCACACAGGACAACGACGCTTCTTCCCACAACAAGTCTACAGCAAAGAAGACCACAAGTTGCCGACGTGTGGGATCACCTGTTCAGGCACCCACACCGACATCCGTGAGTCTCACCTACAGCGGCACCACCAGAAAACTCCACATGCTTCCAGACACAGGTGCAGACATCACAGTGATTGGCCGAAGACACCTCGACATACTTCAGATTCCTATCAGCAGCCTACGACCTCCGCCTCCGACAACGACGCTCAACGCGGATGGTTCTGCAATGGCTCCTGCTTTGGGGACGTTTCATGCACAACTCACCATCAGCCACCGTTCCTGTTCTGCCACAATCCAAGTCCGCGAGGGTGTTCAGACGCCGCTTCTGTCCAAACGTCACTGTCAAGAATTGGCCATCATCTCAGCGAAATTCCCCAAGCCAATTCTACAGGTCAAACACATCAACAGGTGTAAGGAGCTACCCTACACAGCCACCACATCACCTGCACAGGCTGACCCTGGCAAAGTCGGAGAGATCAAGGACTTCCCGACACCAGCCAACATCACCGACCTTCGCTCCTTCATGGGTTTGGTGAACCAGCTGGCGGAGTTCACCCCCGACATCGCCACTGCCGCTCAGCCCCTGCGCCCCCTGATGAGTCCGAAGAGGTCGTTTATGTGGACCGCTGACCATGATGAGGCTTTCCGCCGGGTCAAGGCTGCCCTGCTCAGTCCACCCGTCCTGGCCCCATTCGACCCTTCCCTACCAGTGATTCTACAAACTGATGCGTCCTGCCTCAACGGTATTGGATACACCCTCCTACAGGATCATAGCAACAACCGTCTCCGCTTAGTTCAGTGTAGCTCGAGGTTCCTAAGCGACCCCGAGTCCCGCTATGCCACCATTGAGCTGGAGATGCTAGCCGTGGTCTGGGCCATGTCCAAGTACAAGTTCTACTTCATCGGACTGCAACACTTCACCCTCATGACGGACCATCGCCCCCTCATCCCCATCTTCAACAACTACATCCTTGATGCGGTTGAAAATCCCCGCCTCCACGTCTGAAGGAGAAAGTTGCACCTTACCTCTTCACAGCCGTCTGGCGCGCTGGCAGGTTGCTCTGCATCCCTGATGCGTTGTCACGGGCCCCTGTCAGCCACCCGACGCCAGAGGATGAGTTAGCATGTGCCGACGCCACGGTTCACCTCAGGTCCCTCGTGACTGTCACCGCCGCCGCCACCGACGTTAACTCTCCTTTACAGGACGCAGACAGGATTCTCCAGGAACTCCGAAACGCAGCCAGAGCGGATCCTGTGTACAACCGCCTGAGTGAGTGCGTTACTTCGGGTTTCCCCACCAACCGCTACGACCTGCACAACTCTCTACTCCCATTCTGGAAACGCCGAGACTACCTGTCAGCAGATGGTGAACTCGTCCTGTACGGAGCGAGGGTTGTGGTTCCTGAAGCCCTCCGCCGCCGCACCTTGGCTCGCCTGCATGATAGCCACAGGGGTGTGGAGGCCACTAAGCGTAGGGCGCGACAGGCTGTCTTTTGGCCTGGCATCAACTCGGACATCGCCAACACAGTTCAAGCATGTGAGCCGTGTCAGGTCTTACAGCCTAGTCAGCAGCAGGAACCCATGATCAACGACGACAACCCAACTAGGCCATTCGAGTTTGTTTCAGCCGACTTCTTCGCTGTGGCGGGGAAATCCTTCCTCATCGTAACAGACCGACTCTCAGGCTGGCCCTTTGTCGTACCCTGCAAAATACCGCTTCAAACACCATCAGGATCTTCTGCCGCTACTTCAGGGAAGTTGGTGTACCCCTCCGCCTACGTACGGATGGAGGCCCACAGTATACTAGCCGTGAGTTCCGGGACTTCATGGAGCGTTGGGGAGTCAATCACTTGGTCTCTTCCCCACACTACCCACAATCCAACGGTCATGCCGAGTCTGCCGTCAAGTCCGTCAAACACCTCATACTGAAGACGGCTCCCTCAGGCAACATCGACTGTGAAGACTTTGACCGTGGACTGTTGGAGCTCCGCAACACCCCGACCTTCACAGGCCGCTCCCCGGCACAAATCCTGTATGGCCACCCACTACGGTCTTGTGTCCCTGCTCATCGCCAGTCCTTTGCAGCAGAGTGGCAAGCCAAGGCCGAGGACTGTGACTGCCGTGCAGCCGCCCACACTGCACTGGTGCAGAGAAACTATGACCAGTACGCACGCCCCCTTCCCAGGTTGAGAGTCGGCACCACAGTGCGGATCCAAGACCCGACTTCTCACCGCTGGGACAAGGTTGGGGTCGTCATGGGCTGCGGCCGGTCCAGTAATTATGAGGTTCGTCTCCCCAGTGGTAAGATATATTGGCGGAACCGTCGCTTCCTCCGCCCAGTGAATTCCCCTGGTGTTGAACCCCTCCCCCATAACCCTGAGATTCCTGTGTCTTGCACGGACCCAGAAAGAGAGTCCTTCACTTCCCCCATGGCCCCACGTAGGTCTGAAAGGCTCCTAGAAAAAGAGTCAGCTCGACAACGTCTTGCGAGCTTGAAGGGGGAGGGAGGTGCTGATATAGGTTAAGTGCACACAAAACATATATACGTGTCATCCGACGTAAGAGACAATTCCCCACAGACCCTGACTATACACCCTTCACCAATCACCAGACAAAGCATATCATCAACAATCTCAAGCACTCACCCGCCTGTGGCCTAGACAACATAAGCAACATACACCTCAGACACCTGGGACCACAAGGCATACAAGCACTCACTAACAAATCAAACTACAGCTATTCACACAACACAATACCAGACATTTGGAAGCATGGTATCATCATCACATTCCCCAAACCCAACAAAGACCCCACGCTACCCTCCTCGCACCGCCCCATCACACTCCTTTGCTCCCCCTCCAAAGTCATGGAACGCCTAGTATTACAACTAATTACACCTGACATACCCCTAGCTCCAACACAACATGGCATTAGGCCACTGCACTCCACAAACACTCTTCTCACAGACCTTACACAAAGAGCTTTCGATGGCATCAACTCAGCTAGACCACCACACAGATCACTATTAGCCACACTCGACATTAGTAAAGCCTTCGATGTCATCCCCCGCCACAACCTAACAAACAAAATCTACAACACAAACATGCACAACAACACAAAAAGGTGGCTGGCCAACTACCTAGCAGGCAGATGTGCACACGTATCTTTTGCCGGTCAGTCATCTAAAATCAGAAACTTTCCAAACAGAGTCCCACAAGGATCCGTCCTATCGCCCGCACTCTTCAATCTGTACATGCACGATATAACTACACCCAATACGCCCCAAATAAACTTAGCCTCCTATGCAGATGACATAACACTCACATGCACACACCATGACCCAAAAAGAGCAACAGATCTCCTTCAACCCTATCTCAACACACTACATGGCTGGTGCACTACAAACAGACTTAATCTAGCCCCAGCCAAATCCACCGCAACCCTGCTCACAAGTTGGACAGGAGAACACGAATACATCCCTCAACTCACCATAAACAATACACCCCTAACACATACACACACACCCAAAATCCTAGGAGTAACATATGATACTCATATGACATTCAAACAGCACACCACAAACATTAAAAAGAAACTGACACCCAGACTTAATGCCCTCAGGTCACTTGCTCACAACAAAGAAACTACCACCACAGTATATAAACAATACATAAGATCAATGATGGAATATGCAAGCTTGCACAGCTACTACACCCACAGATCATCTACATCAAGAAACCAAAATCCTCAAAGTCAAAGACCATCTGGACATGAGAGGCACTCAATTCCTGGCAGCAGCCTCCACGAACCAAGACCACCCACTAAACTACATGGCAACACACCCACAGACACCAAGAAATATCAAAACAACACCCAGCACACGGTATCACACACAATTATTGTCCTCTCTCCCTCCCTGCCCACCCCGAACCAACTTCCAGAAGCACATCCATACTCATATCTCTCACCGATCCATCCACTCACTCACAGACAACACGCAGCTGCATGCACGACCTCCCGAATCCATCCTTCCGAATCCTCCCTTCCTCGCGAGGACAGAGTCCACCTGGCCAGGCTGAGATGCGGACACCATCCAGCTCTCCTGAGCTATCAGAAGAGACTGGATGACTCCGTTGTCGACGCCTGCCCGGGATGTAACACAGCACCCCATACCATTAAACACATCATAGAAGACTGCATTTCACACAACCACTTACGCCAACAACACAATCTACACTCAATGAGAGATCTGTGGGAAAGCCCGATCGTGGCCATGGCCTTTCTCAGGGACTCGGGGCTGTTCGGCCAGGCAGATTAGGGAACAACAACAACAACATATATACAGAGTGTACACATGCCTTAATCATATTGCAACATACACACATGTACTTTCAGGGCAATACTATCATTGTTTAATATCCCATGATAATATACCGTACTCTGTAGTATCGGCAGCATTGCACCAAATATATCCGGCACCGCTGCACACGTTTTCATCAGTAACATCCGGTCGGCACTCAGCATAGCAGTGCCACCCAAGCTCTCTGTATATCTTTGGCTAATAAGAACCTATAAACTTATCTCTGGACTTTTATTCCACATCCTTGTGCAAGAGAGAATTATCAAGTTTGTTGTAGCTTCACATGACAACCACACAAGCAATACATAAGGCTTCAAACTATCTCAACCGACCCATTTAACTACCACAGATCCTTCCTGAGCTGCATAATATCGTATAAATATAGCTAGAATAAAATATAACACGTCGCTGGTACTCAAAGGGTTAATGGTATTCTGTCTGTTGTCTGTCCCCCCCGTGTGTGAACGTCCTACACACTTACCATAACAGCAGGTTTGGATCCCTCCCGGCGAGTGTAATCCGTCAGGGTTCGTATGAGCAGTGTGATGGTGTCTCCGGCAACGTCGGCCTCGTTGTCGCAGTTTATACGACGCTCAGACTGATGACAGAATAATCAAACAACTTTAATTCATATTTTTTTCACCAACCAACTTTACTTCTAAACTTAATTAATTAAATCAACAAATACATGTTAACATTTACATGTGGAAATCCATTAACGCCATTAGATAGTACACTAGGACCATACGGCTGGGAGAGTGTAGATATCAGAGAAGAGGTGTTGTAGATAGAGGAAGCTGTTGGAATGGCTTTGGTATGTGTGTTAATAGTCTGTAGTCTATAAGTCGTCGAGTCAGTCAGTCAGAGAGGAGGGTCACGTCCGTCGCGGTCCGGGATTTTTCGACTATCCCGCGGGATACTGGTGATTAAACTTTAAAAAAATCACACACAAAAACAAACATAGTGTCGCGGTCCTGTGAAGTGCAAAATCGAACCGATTGATAAAATATCTGGAGAGATATACGCGTTTTGGAGAAAAAATCCGTTAACTCCTACAGCCGTGCCACGGCGCTGGTCTAGGACAGGCCTAGGGCAGGCCCATAAGGCGGGTGGAAAGAAGAAGGGAAAGAAAAAACCGTTACGTCCCAAAGCAAAGTGTTAGCTATATAGTCCTATGAAATCAAACAGGGCTATGGGAAAATAGGAAGCCTAAGTTAAAAGTGATAGTGAACATCGTATATCATGTAAATAAACTAGAAAAGTATAATACAGAGAATTAAAGTAAGGGGAACTTTTAACTTTTAGCTTGGGAACAGGACGTATGCTGTAAACAAAATACCCTCGGTGACCGCAAAGACCATAAACACATATATCCCCTCGCTCTCCTGGACACGTCCCCTCCCCTCCCCCTATACGATTTTACCAAAAGCGAAACTTAACCTCGACAGGAAAGGGTACCGACAAAACAAATATCGTAAATAATAGCAAACAGAGAAAAACAATATGTAAACAAATTAAATCAGTGCAGATTATTTCTCGACCATATCGCAGGTTAGTAGTGACGTTATTGGAGAGAAAGATCTCCCACGCAACCAAATGTGGTGAAAATTCGAACCTGAGCAGTGTTGAATCAAGTTGATAGGTAAAATATGAAAATTAAAATAGATACTATATATAGGTAGCCTGGAAAGTTCGTTATTTTCCTAGAGTGCCGTATATTCCGCTAAACAGTCGACCAAAAACGGGAAAAGTGTTTAGGGCAGTGAGAATTCTGTTTCATAAGATAATTATTGAAAGTGTTACTTAAAGTTACTTAAAGTTTAAACATAACGAGTGTAAACAAGTGGCACTCCCCCCCCCCCCCCCACAAACCGTGTAACAAACACCTCCTTGTCCTCCACGCCCCCCCCCCCTCTCTCTCTCTCTCTCTCTCCCCCATGTAAGGGCGGGTGGAAAAAAAAAATGTCTACCAGAGACAACTGTACGAGGTGTAAGATGAATATACACATGTATAAAGGCACCGCATGTCGGATATGCAAGCAACCATACCACTGGATTTGCATAGGATTGATACCAATAAATGAGGCGTACAATACAAGAGGGAAGAACCTCCATTTCTGCGATAGTTGTTTCGATATCACATGGCAAGTCATACAGACTGTAGAAAATACAGAAGTACAAGATAGACTGAAATATAGCCAAGACATAGCTACCTTTCACAGAAAATGGGGAACTATTGGGGCCTCAGGGCCCATACTAATATCACAACCCACACAAGCACACCTTCCCATGAAAATGCCCACATTGCCTCCTGCACATCAACACACATCGCCTGCCGAACAACAACCTTTCGCACCCTACAAATCCACAAACCCTGCCGCACATCTCCCCACACCTCCCCAGACCCAGAAAACACCCACATTAATCCCATCTATGCCCATTGACCACCCTACTGCTGTTGATCAAATACATTTGCAGGATGAACGTAGGATGCAACAAGCCCCCATATCAGGCTCCCCTTCCACATCGTCTCCCCCCTCACCACTGCCACCTGCCCACCTACAACCGACCCGTAACTCCACCCCACTGCAGGCCTCACCCACCCATACACCAAGCCCACTATCACCCACAACCACACTTAGCTCACCACATAACCCCTCGCAGCCCCAGCCACACCTACTGGGGTTGTCTACACCAGTGTGCAGATATTATCTGGAAAGAAGGTGCTACTTTGGTCAAAAGGGCGAATATAATGGGAATTCATGTAGATTTGCTCATCCCAAAATTTGCAACAACATAACCAGTCATGGAAAATGTAGATTTGGTGAAACCTGCAAATACCACCACCCATCCCTTTGCAAGACATCACTTGAGAACAAGACCTGCTACAATATGAAATGCCCAGCTTTTCATATTAAAGGGACTTGGAGATATGCTAGACCTAACACGAATGGTAGCCCAAAAAACTCTCTAGCTATGCGAGGACGAGACAGAGGAAAAAGGCAAGGAGGGAAAGGGCAGATGAAGAGACTGAGGGAGATGGAAGAGCACATAGAACACCTCGAGCACCTCCTGGCCTCCCAAGAGTGGCCAATACATCCCGAAGACCATTAGGTACACATAGTACTCCAAACAATCCCTCCCCAATCTTGTTTGCAAATATCCAAGGCCTAAACAAATAGAACCACGAACAAAGTACCATTTATTAGGGGCCTGCTAGAAGAAGGAAACGCTATATTTGCGGCTCTCACAGAAACTCACATTAAAGATCAGGAAGATAGTGAGGTATGGATTCCTGGTTACAACCTACATAGGGCGGACAGAACGCATAGATCACATGGAGGTGTAGCCTTGTACATACATGACTCACTGATATGTACTGAATTCCTAAATAACAGTAATGAAGTGGTGGAAATACTTGGAGTTAAAATAGAATCCCTAAATTTAGAAGTTATTGTTACATACAGGCCTCCAGACTCATCCCGAGAAGAATTCAAAACCCAGCTCAACAAAATAAAATCAGAAGTGGAAACCCTGGGGAACCCAACACCAAATATTATATGGCTAGGAGACTTTAACCTACCAAACATTAAATGGAGACAACTAGAAAACCAGTTAGTGGCAAATAACACCGGAGAAGCAAATACTAATACGAGAGAGCTTTTTGAACATTGTGATTTTTTTAGTCTTGCCCAACATATTGCTGAACCCACACGGGAAAACAATATCTTAGACCTGGTCTTCACTAACAACGACTCTCTAGTACACAGCATTAACATATCGGACACAACATACTCAGATCATAAATTAATTGAGATCAAAACAACCTTAGAAAGTGTACAGACAACCTCAGAATCGAGAACAAAAACCGGCCCCTTCAGTAAATTTAACTTCAATAACAAAAACATTAGGTGGGAAGAGGTAAATCAAGAAATGGAGGAAATAGACTGGGAAGATTTAATGGATAACCTGACACCAGCAGAATGTCTAGTCTTAATAACAGAAACCATGACCCAAATCTGTAGCCACCATATACCTGCAAGACAAACAAAACGAAGAAGCAAACAAGATCGGGAAAGGAGGAGGCTGTACAGAAGAAGAAAATTACTCACACAAAGACGCACACATCAAAATCTACAGGATAGGCAAAAGGTCGAAACAGATAGAGAAATTGTGGAAATTGAACAAAGGCTAAGAATATCATATGAACTACAACATATGGAAGAGGAGAGGAAAGCTATTGCAGGTATAAAGGAAAATTCCAAATACTTCTTTTCATACGCCAAACAAAAGGCTAAAACAACATCAAACATCGGCCCACTGAGCAAAGGGGACGGCTCTTTCACAGGGGACAAAAAGGAAATGAGCGAACTCTTAAGCAGGCAGTATGAAATGGCATTCAGTGAGCCTGATGAAACAAAAGTCATCAGAGACCAAAAATATTTTTCATGGAAACCTCCCCCACGGAAACCCCTCAGATGCTGGATATTGATTTCGGTCCAAAAGACATAGAAGAGGCCATTTCCAACATGCTATCCCACTCGGCACCAGGCCCGGACTCATGGAATTCGATCCTAATGAAGAAATGTAAGGAAAACCTCTCAAAACCCCTGGCTATAATGTGGAGAAAGAGTCTAGACACTGGTGACATACCAGATAGCTTGAAAAACGCAATAATTGCCCCACTGCATAAAGGAGGGAGTAAAGCACTACCAAAAAACTACCGCCCGGTAGCTCTAACCTCTCACATTATTAAAGTTTTCGAGCGAGTCCTGCGAAGCAAAATTTCAACATTCATGGAGACAAATGAACTACACAACACCGGTCAACATGGGTTCAGAGCGGGAAGATCATGTCTCTCACAACTTTTGGAACACTATGACAAAATTCTTAAAGCGCTAGAAGAAAAGAAAAACGTGGATGTCATTTACACCGATTTTGCTAAGGCATTTGATAAATGTGACCATGGTATAATAGCCCACAAACTGAAAGCAAAAGGTATAACTGGGAAAATCGGACGGTGGATATACAATTTCCTCGTAAACCGAAAACAATCGGTAGCAGTAAACCAAGTCACATCTGAGCCTTCGGATGTCAAAAGCTCAGTGCCCCAAGGAACAGTGCTAGCGCCCCTTCTGTTCCTCATACTAATTTGCGACATAGATACCAACACCAGACACAGTACGGCGTTGTCTTTTGCTGATGACACAAAATTAAGCAAGATAGTAAACACACAAGAGGACACGGGCCGACTGCAGGAAGACATGAATGTAGTGTTCCAGTGGACCAGGGAAAACAACATGCAATTCAATGAGGAAAAATTCCAATTAATACGGTACAGAGATAATAATGGTGTTAAAGAAATTACAAATTACTTAACAGAATCTAACCACATAATAGAACGGAAAGACAGTGTGAAAGACCTTGGGGTATTAATGTCTGAAAATATGGGTTTCAAAGTACATAACCAGGTCAAAGTGGCGGCTGCGAAACGTCTAACGGGTTGGATTCTGCATACTTTTAAAACACGCGGTGAATTGCCTATGATAACGCTCTTCAAATCTCTAGTGCTACCGCGGCTTGAATACTGTAGCGTATTAACATCCCCATACAAAGCAGGTGAAATAAATGACGTAGAGAGTGTACAAAGAAATTTCACTTCGCATATAAGTTCGATAAAACATCTACACTATTGGGAGCGTTTAAGAGCACTGAATCTGTACTCACTGGAACGTAGAAGAGAACGTTACCTAATAATATACACGTGGAAAATCGCAGAGGGTTTAGTACCAAACCTACATACTCCGATAGTCATGAAATTCAGTGATAGGAGAGGCTGGGAATGCGAAATCCCCCGGATGAATAACAGGGGTGCTATGGGCTCTCTGCGAGAGGGCTGGTTATCACACAGAGGCCCACGTCTCTTCAACAAACTCCCACGGCAAGTAAGAGACATGAGGGACATCTTGTTAGACAACTTCAAGAGAGCCCTAGATGTCGAACTGCAAAAAGTGCCAGACGAGCCCATCCTCGCAAGGGAGCGAGCTGTCGCTTCAAACAGTCTACTGCACCAAATCACCACCCATAACGAGGGGCGTCGCGCTCCTTGGTGCCGCTAGAAGAGTGGCGAACACATCAAAAGGTATCAAAAGGTAAGGAGGTGTCCCCCGACTAGGTGCGAACATGATATACATGATATACATGCTAGGACGTACTACCACACCCACTAAATGTCCTTTTAAAATACTTCGGACACATAAATTCATCTATCATCAATCTAGTTTCCGATACCAGTGCAAAGAATTCCAGAAAGTTGCCAGAATTTTTTTAATTATTGGATTGTGTTCTTTTATTTCATAAATTTAATTTTAGTAAGCGTTGTTTCCACAAAGCGATTTTGTTGTTTTGACTTTATATTGTCTTTGTCCCAGTTTTGGTTTGTTTAGTTTGCAAGTTTTACATTTTAATAAAAGCTCTCTGGTGATATTGGCTTAAAGCCGGTATCACACGAGAGCTTTTTTTAGTCAACAGTCGATAATCAATATTTTTCTGGCAACATTTCTGGAATATTTTGCACTGGTATCGGAAACTAGACTGATGATACTGTAGATGAATTTACGTAACCGAAATATTTAAAATGTTTACCTCATAAGCTGCCAGACCAGTGTTGAGCATAAATGTTAAGGGAAAAAGCGCTTGTGTGATACCAGCTCTAGAGTGAGGTGGAAGGATAGATTTGAGAGATATACATGTGAATTTGGTGTTGCACAGGAGGAGGGACGCCGAATGACAGACATGCATGGAGGAGATTCATTAACCCGGCAAGCGCGATTAGGCCTCACGGAAGGCTTCCTATAGGGAACGCGATAGGCCTCACGGAAGCAAGACCATAAAAAAAGCCTTCAAAAAAAAAAAAGGGCCTATCAAAATGGGAGGTTTGACGACCTCCCTTATAACCAAATAAGGAAAACCTCTTATTTGGTAGCAGTCTCGGAGTATCCAACGTAGGGCTTATGATCTCAGCCGCTACTACAGCGGGCCGATTTATCGGTGCTCACGCGAAGTAACCAAATAATCTCTAGAGTTGCACCTCAATTCACTAATAGGCACGTTGTACACACTCCGAGACGACTAAAGAAGGAAGAGAAAGCGAAGGAGAGAAAGAATTGTTATAGTTACCCATTTAATCTAGCTGCTCTCCTCTAAGCCATGCTCCATTTTCTATGAGCCTGTGCCAGGACCTGCCAAAGTATCGAGGTATCAAGTAATCAGTTTAGATTGGATGGGCAGGGGATCGGCATGAGGGCGGGATACTCTGTCATTGGATACTCCGAGACTGTTACCAAATAAGAGGTTTTCCTTATTTGGTTATAAGGGAGGTCGTCAAACCTCCCAATTTAGTAGCAGCCTCTACGTTTCCAACGTAGGGCTTGAATCCCAAATTGGAGGCGGACATCCAATAAACCATAAACCCCAAGCCGTAGCACAAGCAGAGGACCAAGAAAAGACACAAATAAACAAATCAGTTTATTATCAGAAAAAGAGCGTAACAGTACGGTGCATATTAAGGAAGTACATGTTACCAGTATCAGTCTAGGGTCTTAAAAGTGCCGCAGCAGGCTAAGGAATAGGTCATGTCGACCGGAGAATGGCACACCAATATGGGAAGAATGAAGGCAAGTTGTACATGAAGACAAGAATCTGAAGGCAAGGCACAGTAGGCGGAAGATCTCCAAGGACACTCTTTAATTACAAAAACCGGGTATGAGGCATAGACATACCAAACAAGTAACCCCTAGACAGTAGAGTCTATACGTAAAGAAGTAAGAGAGATAACCTTAATACTGTACTAAACAGGGATGACATACATGTAAAATGAAAGAGAGAAAGGCATTGTACAATCATACAAAATGACCCCCCCCCCCCCCAGTGTAGGGAAAGGAAGAAATACAGTATGGGATGAGAAGAGACACAGGATGGAGATGAATCACGTGACACATTGGCCTAACGCAACACAAGGCACACCTGGCCTGGCAGTGGACATGGACAGGTACGATGAGACAAAAGTGCTGTGGGAGGACCATAACCCTGTGTCGGCTATATCCGAAAGTGAGGAATTGTTGAGAAACCTCACAGTCGCTGCATAAGAGCGGACATCATGAGCGGAGCCCTTCGTAAGGGGATTACTCGCAGTAATGACATGGCGTAAATGAAGTCCCACAGCACGTTTGCCTAACCGTGTCCCTGTCTTAGGGGCCAACCAGAGCGCCGTCCCCAACGTCGGCACAGCGGCACGCACATACGTATGCAAGGCTCTTACCGGGCATAGCGGATGATGCGTGCTCCCACATTTTAAAGCTGGTACAGTAAACGGCTTAAAAATGTGCGCCTCACGTTCATTCTTGGCCACAAAATGAACGAAAGGGGCCAAAGTGACTGACCCCAAGGAAGGCGAAAAACTCATGCAATTCGGGGCCCTCGACATGGCAGCCAACTCCGAGACCCTCTCTCCTGTAGCCAACGCTAAAAGAAACAAAGTATTATCAAGCAGATGAACAGGTGTTGGGTTAGTGGTGTAGATGGGTGAGGTAAGGAGCCTGAGAGCCTTCGCCAGAGACCATTGAGGCGGTATCTGGCGTGGGGGCGGTCTGAGCCTAAAGCAGGCTTTCATGAAAAAAGACAGCTCCCTGTGAGGGAGCACCAGCCCCGTCAAGGTCTCAAAAGGCTCCCTAATAGCGGACAGGTGGTTCTTAATGGTGTTGTACATGTATGTGCGTGTCGCAAACAAGTGATTAAGGTAATGGAAGACTAAGTCAACCGACGGAACTGTTTGTTCGGTGTCATTGATCCATTTAGTGAAAGTATTCCAATGAGACTCGTAAGTCTTCCAAGTAGCCTTAGTCCAGTGCTGATTAAGCATATCAGTCAAGCAACGTCCATATTTCGGTAACCACCCTGCCTCACAAACATCCACGATGCGAATGCCAACGAGGTCCCTAGGTCTCCAATCTGTCCCAAGTGGAAGTCTGAGACAGACAGGGGAACGGGACTCGGGCACCATCGCTTCAGCCGAGCGTACCAGGCTTGGGCCGGCCAGAGGGGCGCGATTAACCAAACCTTGCCACGGTACTCTCTCAGCCTGTGTAGGACTTTGCACATAAGCAGTGCGTCGGGCGGTGGAAAAGCATAAATCGACTGCCACCTGCTCCAGTCCTCGCTGAAGGCATCCGGCCCCCCCGCCTGAGTACAAGTCCAGCGGGTGAGGTAGTCCGGCAGCTTGTTCGTCCCGGAGGAGGCGAACAAGGCCACCTGCGGATGGCCCCAGGAGGCTGCGAGATCGTCGAAAACGCTTTGTCTTAATGACCATTCTACCTTGGTGCTCTCTCCTCTCGACAAAGCATCCGCCCAAAGATTGGCCGTCCCGGGCAGGTAAGTCGCATGCAGGGTGATGCTGTAATGATCGGCCAGGTAAAACAATTTCTCCGCCAGGTCTTGGAGCACAACAGACCTGGAGGAGCCCTGCTTTTGGATACAATGAACCGCGGACATGTTGTCCATCCTGAAGGCCACCGACTTGCTCGTGAGGGCCAGTCCGTGATCCCGCAGGAAGAACAACGGTACCAACAGTTCCAGGGCATTGATGTGGAAGTGTGAGAGCCCCGACCACCTGCCGTGGTTTTGATGTCCCATGTCTGATTGATAGCCCCACCCCACCTCGATCGACGCATCTGTGTCTACCCAGATGGTCGGCGGAGGAGCAGTCCAGGGCACAGCCGCAGAGAGCGTGCCCCGAGCGACCCAGTGTGTCAGTCTCAGATGTATTGAGCGCGGTACCGTCCACAAACGGTAAGGGGGCGAGATAGGGAAGTGCCTGTTGCCCAGCTGAATGAGGCGTTTTAGTCGGAGCCGGCCCAAGGGCACGGTCAGAGACGCCCAATTCAAAGACCCTAGTAGGGAGTCCCAGATTTTTCGTGTTATCGAGATCGAGTGCAACACAACAAAGAGCTTCCTTCGAAGTTTCGCCGCATTCACTCGACTCTGGGAAACGGTGGCACTTTGGAGATCCCAGTGCAAGCCCACCCACGTCACTTCTCGTGACGGTGAGAGGCAGGACTTGGGAATGTTTAGTTTGAACCCCAGGTTTGTGATATGTCTGACTACAGTGAGCGTGTCTTGTACACAGTGTGTGAGAGAGTCTGCGGAGATGAGCCAATCGTCCAGGTAAAACAGGATCTGAATCCCTTGTAAGAGCAAGGGGGTCAGAGCCTGCTTCACCAGTTTGGTGAAGACCCGCGGTGCTATGTTGAGGCCGAATGGTAGTCTGGTGAATTGGAACACCCGTTGATCCGACTGCAGTGCTAGGCAGACCTGGAACCGAGGAGCCATCGGCACATGCCAATAAGCATCCTTCAGATCCAGGGTGACCACCCAAGACAAGGGCTTGAGTGCCAGGCGTACCTGGTTGATGGTGAGCATGTGGAAACGGGTGTTCACAATGTGAGAGTTGAGGACTGAGAGATCTACCACCGGCCTCATAGCAGCGCAGTCCTTCTTTGGGACCAGAAACACATGAGACAGAAATACCTTTTGTGTAGAAGATATTTCCTTGATAACGCCTTCCTCGTGCATGGACATGATCACTTGGGCCACTTCCTGAGACACTGGTCGCTGTCGGGGAGGGCACCTGAGAGGAGGCCTGGACCTCCACCTCCAAGTCAGACCCTTCTTGACCACCCGACGCGCCCACGACCGGCGGGGCCATTGCCGGTAGTGGGGGCGGAAGAAGCCGGTGCGGGCGCCTTGTGTCAGGCCCATCACCGCTTCGACGAGATGGTCGGGCGAGGGAAGAGGGGACTGGCCAGGAGGAACTACGCGTTTTTTGGCGCGGAGCCCCTCTTGGACTTATCGTAGTGGGAGCTAGAGCCACCACGTCCTCCTCCAGACGTCCCCCCGCCCCGCCGAAACGATGGACGAGCCTCGCGCTCCGGCCTATCCCCCTCCAGGCTGTGTCTGGCAGCGGAGGAACTGGGGCCCTGCGCCTGCCAGCGCCGCATCCCCTCTTGACGGGGACGGCGATCCGGGGACCGACGACCACGGAAGGCGGGTACACCACGCCCCCTGTGAGCCAGTCCCCTGGCCACACCTCTAGCCTGGCGCCCTCTGCCGGCGACAGACCTGCCCCCGCGTCCGCGGGTGGAGGAGGATGAAGTGGGCTTCGCCACCACCTTCCGTTGAGCAGAGTATGTGTCACTCTGCGCCAGTAAGAAAGCCCCTTGCCAAGCCTCCTCAGGGAACAGTCCAGGGGTCAGAAGGTCAGTCAGTAGGAGGCAGTTGCGGACGTCGGCAGGGGCCTTCTTACAGAAAGCCACCCGAAGTTGTTGACGGCAACGAGTGGCTTCATGGAGGGAGTGGCGGATGTCCTGAACAGGGTTGAGGGCAAGCTGCAGGGTGATCCGTCGGACATGCTCAAAACCTTGGCGATGATCAGCCGATTCCAGCGACTCAATAAGGCGGAGGTGAACCCGCGCCAGTTCCAACTGAGCAAGAAGAGTTGAAAGTTGGCGCGCCGCTCGCTGACGGAACTTAAAGTCCCGGTCCAGTGGTGCCTTCTCCGGTGCCGTGAAAAAGGAACACGGAAGGGGGCCCACCGACAGTTTGGGAGCATTGAGCCACTCCCACACAGGCAGAGGGAAGCCCGAGGAGGTAAGGAGCATGCCCGACAGAAAAGATGATTCCATGGATGGGATGGCCGGCAAGGTCACAGCCATGGACTGACCAAACTCCACTGCTTCACGGATCCATTCACCCCAGGGACCCGGACAGACGTGCGGGAGTTCGAGCATCAGGACCCCGTCCCGATCACGCACATTCCTGAGGTACGGCGTCCCTGAGATGGCAGAGAGGGAGTGGACATCCGCAGACAGGTCTTGGCGGGAGTAGTCAGCCCAGGGCTTGGTGGCAGTGTAAGGCAAGACCGACGGATGATATGAAAAATACCGCATGTCTTGCCGGTTAGGGTACACCCTCACATCGACCTCAGGGACCAGACCCTGTGGAGTAATGGCCCTGAAGATGTTTTTCTCATTCACCTGGATAGCCCAGCCCTCCGGCACAGCCCGCTCTCCGGCCGGCAGGTGGACCGCCCCCTCAGGGTTGGAGGCGATCACAGCTCTCCAAGCAACAGAATCCCCATACAGGGATGGCATCTTGACTTTGGGGATCTTAAACTTGGAGAGAGGCGGCACGGAGAGGGGGTGAGAGAACAACCCCAAACCCTGGCCCGGGATAACAACGGGCCAGAGAGGAGTCGTAGGCGGTGTCGGAGGCGCAGGTGATGAAGTAGATGATGACAACAGTACCACGACCAGGAGAGCAGGCCGAGATGGGATGTGGTCGGCAACAGGTGGGAGAGGAGCCACAAGCGGAGTCTGCAGAGGCACCGGGTTAGTAGTACCCAACCGGGAGACCACTGCCTCCATGGCCGCCGTGACAGAGGAGAGGATGTCTGCCTTATTGGAGGCCATCTCAAGACGAATAGACGCCAACTCCGCCCGTAACTCTGTCTCCGCAGCAGGAGGGAAGGACGTCTGTAGAGGAGACAGGGAACCAGCCTCACTGGGCCCACGGGCCCCATGGTCCGTGAGCGGGGAGAACTCAGGGGACGGTGGGGAGGACTGTGCCGCCACGTCGGGGTCCTCCTGGCCCGAATCAGGTGCACCGTCCGAAGACGAGTCGACCCCCATATTCTCGTCCTCCAGCCGATCAAAATCCGCAACCTCCATCTCAAGAACATCTTCCAAATGGTCAGGGAGACGAGGAGGAGACTGCTTGCCACAAGGGATCGAGGCGTCGGAACCCCCAGGTTGAGGAGGCGTGGAGGGCATCGCCGCCGGGACCACCACAGCCGGGCCCGCCATAGGGAAGAGGCCGGGACCCCTCACAGGCTGGGAGGCAGGCAGAGGCTCGAACTCCACCCCACCAGTGGCCGAAGATGGTGCAGGATGGAGAACGACCTCCTCGGCAGGCGGGGCAGGACGGCGTTTGGCCCTGAAGACCGTGGAACCCTGCGAAGGAGGGGGGCTCATCCTGAGGTGAGGAGAAGCAAGACGGGGTCGATCAGCAGGGGACGGAGATCGGCGACGTTCCTTCCTGCCAGAAGCTCCAGAAGTCATGGATAGGTCAGAGGGAGGCACACGACGTTCATGACGCCTGGGGGCCCGTTCCCTGGAACGCGCCCTCCCGCCCGCCTGACCCGAACTCCCGGGAGGGGAGCCCCGAGCCGTATGAGGAGAGCGAGAGTGACGAATAGTAGGGGAGCGTGAACTGCGTGCAACATCGGAGGTAGGTGGGATCCCTAACAACATCCGGACGTCATCCTCACGGAAGGAAGGAGCCCTGTGCAGGACCCTTTGGACGTGACGGGAGATGACATCCCATGATCGGCGTAGAGATGTCCTGGCCCGTTGTCCTTCCGCCGACGTAGGGAGAGTCTCGAGTAGTTGAAGAGCGGAGAGACACACCCCACAACGGCGGGGATCGTAAACATCCTTCCCATAGCAGGCCGTGTGGAGGCAACATCCCCGATGATCCCGCAAGGCCGTCCGCTGACACGTCGGCCGAGAGCAGGGAGGAGCCGGCATCACAGCACTGAAAAATGGGGAAGCATTACCCACCAGTAGAGGTGAGACAGGCAATATGAGGCAGTAGAGCCAATTCAGCATGTAAGACTCAATAAGACAATATCCAGTAAGAAGCTATGTAGCAAGTATAACAGGAAAGTCAAAAGAAAACACCCACACCAGAGACCCTCAACACCAGGGCTGGGACAAGCCCCTTAGCGAGGCCCAACCCTGGGAACAGGTCCTAACCAAAATCGTGGGGAAAGTGGTACCCTTCGAAATACCTGAGAACCCTCTGTGAGAGCGGAGGGAGGAGGCGGCGAAGCGGCGGCGGCGTAGGGACAGCCGGCAGTAGAGCGGGCACCAGCTGGAAGGAAAAGGTCAAGTGTGAGCAACCCAACAGTACCCTATAAGTGTAAATAGGGGCGGGGAGGGAATCCAAAACACACAGGACATCGCCACTTTGGGTCGAGTCCTAGGACTTTTCAGGTGGTCTTTGGGTCCTCCCAGTATACAAGGAGGACGCCCGTAGGGCGGGAACCAGGTACAGAAGGAGGACACAAGGAACAGGACATAAGGGATAGGAAAACAGCCAATCAGCCGTTGTCCAAAAAGCCCTGTCCAGGTACATGAAGAGGGGGCAGAACAGGGCGCATAAACCAAGTCAAGTGAAAAGCTATGTGGCCTAGGCCTTGACAAGGCACAGGGCACATCAAAAAGATAAAGGCGCTTCTAGGGCGGAT
This sequence comes from Paralithodes platypus, assembly GCA_032716605.1. Taxonomy (NCBI): domain Eukaryota; kingdom Metazoa; phylum Arthropoda; class Malacostraca; order Decapoda; family Lithodidae; genus Paralithodes; species Paralithodes platypus. Next base: position 30,636,150 of record CM064481.1, read on the forward strand.
TTAAAAAGATGAAGGAGCTGAGGACACCAGAAGACCCTTGCCTGTGTGGCGAAAAAACGTGTGTAAACACGAAAATCTAGTCAACTTGTCCAAGCATATCCTCCCTGTGAGCGGGGCCCCTATCGCGTACAGTTTCCAGACATCCCCCCCCCCTTTTTAGTGATCAAGTAACCACAGGCAGGGGAAGAACAGAAACATGGACTGTAAGAAAAACGAGAATTTAACCGAGAGCTACGAGACCGAGACTTCCCAGTCAGTGGAGACAAAAGGAAGGCAGAAGGAAAGGACCTGTGTGGATCATTCCAACGGCGGGCAGCTCAAGGCAAAAACCGATTAGCTTAAACACACAATTAATGAGAATTTTAACAAGAGCGTAGAAGACCAACCAGCAAGTCAGTAGAGACAAGAGGAAAACAGAAGGACAGGACTATGTGGCCCAATCCGACGGCGGTCAGCTCAAGTTAAAAAACACAGGCCTAGCCTAGTTACACACTTCACATAAACGAGAAAAGACTAGGGCAGCGTCAATCCCTAAGTGAAAAAACCTAGTAACAAAGCTAAACACTGCCCGAGAAGCCCCACAATTACGTTAAATTAATAAAATAAAAGGAGGATAGCCTAGGGCTTGACCGACATATTCACCAGAACCACGTATCCACAAGTCAAGTAGGCCCGGGGAAACGAAAAGGAACTGACAAAAGCGTGAACCATGCGAACGAAATACAAGACCACCAACTATGGACAAGTTTAATAAACAAGTCAGAAGGGCTATAGGTCAGTTGAGACCAAAGCAGCATGTTTGTGAGAGAATAAAGGCTATGTGGCCTATGCTCACACAAAGCAGAATCCAGAGAAACTTCATGCTCAAGTCTTGTAAAACATCGACACGTAGTCATATGAAAAAACAATAAAACAAAAAGTCACAAAGGGAAAGAAACACAATGCATCCCGCGGGAAGCATATCCCCCCCCCCCCCCCCCCCCCCCCCCCCCAAGGTACGTTAAGGGTAGTTAAAGTGAACATGAACCCGAAAAGCGAGGGTAGAATAGACACACAACGACCGCTACGCGCCGTTGAGGACCAACCACCCCGAAGAAAACAAATAAATAAACACGTCTCCAGCACTACGCGCACACCCATAAACACGCCATAAAGCCGTAGTAAAGTGCTGCCTACATCACTGAACATCCTTCCAAAACCTCAACAGCCTGAAAAGGCTCACACTCACTAAAAGTTGAAGCGAAGGGGATGCAAAGCAGGCACTCGCGAAGCACAGACAAAAAAGGCGTGTGACATCGACGGTGGGCGCGAAGTGACTGATACTTTGGCAGGTCCTGGCGCAGGCTCATAGAACATGGAGCATGGCTCAGAGGAGAGCAGCTAGATTAAATGGGTAACTATAACAATTCTTTCTCTCCATCGCTATCTCTTCTTTCCTAGTCGTCTCGGAGTGTGTACAACGTGCCTATTAGTGAATTGAGGTGCAACTCTAGAGATTATTTGGTTACTTCGCGTGAGTACAGATAAATCGGCCCGCTGTGGTAGCGGCTGAGATCATAAGCCCTACGTTGGAAACGTAGAGACTGCTACTAAATCAAAGGAATTTGTCTCTAGGTGAGATAATTCCCCTCTAGTACTCATCCATGTGTTTCTCACCCCCCCCCCTCCCTTCCTTCCCCACCTTATTCCCCCCTCCCTCCCCTCCTCAATTATCACCTATTTTTCCTCTTATTATCATAATTTATCGGTTATTTTTCTCTCCCGCGATAATGTAGCACAAGTGGGTTGCATAAAAGATCGTTATGTAACACCCAGACACCGGCACACACCGCCCCGCTCGCCTCAGTTGACTCACAGACAGCGAGAGGGGAGGGTTGCCTGTGGCTCTCTCTCGCCTGAGATTATGACCGGGTGGCCAATATCTTCGTTTTTCACCACCCAAATGCTTTTCCAACTTATTTTAGCACTCTTGAAGGTTCATATATACATCATATATGTAAAATAAAAGCATACCGAAAACAAATAATGCTCTATATTGTAAATATAACGAATTCTGTCAGAATCCAAGGCTAGAAATGCACAAATAACTACCCTAGCCCCTAGGTCTATATCACGCTTGTCAGGTTAAGGGGGGTCACCTGCTTTTTTTTCTCTCCTTTTAAGTTTCTCTCTTTCTCTGGCTTGTATCCATTCGGCTCATTTCAGCCTACTATTTTAAGACGTTTATCCCCATCCAGGTGTCGGTATCTTCCTGGCGAGCGAGAGCAAGCCAGCATTATATGGAGAAATCCGGCTTCGCCGGAGAAATTTTTCTATCGAAAAATGTACAAATTTAGTCTGCTGTCAAAACATTTTGAATAATATGCTGGCTCGCTACCGCTCGCCAGGAACAAATCGACACCTGGATGAGGATAAACATCTTAAAACAGTAGGCTGAATGGGGCCGAATGGATAAAAGCCAGAGAAAGAGAAAAAAAAGGAAGGTCACCCCCCTTGGGGATTAGAGAGTCTAGCAATAGAGAGAAATTTGGAACCGAATTAGAGTTTTACTAACCAGAATTTTGAGGAATGCCACAGTCCCTCCGCTGACCAGAGAAGATGACGATGATGACGATAACGATAACGATGATGATGATGATGTTTTGACCTTGGGGGCTGGGGCGGTGGGAGAACAAGTTGTGAGGTCCGAGGCAGAACCAGTCGTGGGGGCGGGGGGAAGGTACGCGTCTGGAGAGGGACTGCGGACCTTATCTTGGCTCGTTGGGAAGCTGGAACGGCTGTTATCTAGTTGGTTAGAAGTATAGGATTCAGGGGGCGTTGGGAAGCTGGAAGGCATGTTATCTAGTTGTTTAGAAGTACTGGTATAGCTAACTCTCTCCGGTACTGGAACACCGATCTTAAACTTGGTACCGGTGTAGTGTACTGGGGAGGTACTGGTTCTAAGCCATAGGGAAGTACCCGGGGCTGAATCCAATGACCGCTTGGCACTCGCTCGACGGGAAGCTATGTGCCCTGGTTCGTGCGGCGATTCCCTCAACCGTCCGTGTGGATAGCGGGCTTGATGATGCTGAGGATTGAAATTGACATATTTATTTAGTCAAAAAGTGGATACAAGTAAGATTTAACATAAAACATAAAATACAGACTGAGCCTTTCGAGAGTATACAGTATACTCTCCTAAAAGGCATATTATAATTGAAATACCTTGGATGACTTAATATGATGTACAGGTCTCCCTCATTATCCAATGCCCTGATTTATGATATTATTATAGGGTTTTTAGGTGTTTGGGTTTGGGTTTTGGCTGGTCCCAGAATGCATCCCCATTTACCCCATTAATTTTAGGGTTTGCTATTCGATTATTCTATTCGAGATTGGGTTTTCAGGAACGTAACCCAATCGTAAATCGAGGGAGACTTGTATTCAATTTAGACTGCAAGAATATGATCACCCGACCGTAACAAAAATGGTACATACAGGCTGGTGTTGGTTGTGGTGATGAGGGGAGCTGATACTCCGAGATGAATGGTGGACCGGAGTACAGCGTGGGCTGCTGTGGCGTCTGGTGTTAGTCGGTCCGGGGTTTGGCTGACGGGACGGAGAACGGCAAACTCTTTTCGACGAGGGGGAACTATTTCTACGGGGAGGGATAACTAATGAAATACAATAGTACTGTTATTACTCCTACTGTACTGAAATAATAATAATAATTAAAATATTATTAAAAGTAATAATTATAGTTAAATATAGTTGTTGTTGTTGTTGTTGTTGTTCCCTAAGCTGCCTGGCCGAACAGCCCCGAGTCCCTGAGGAAGGCCATGGCCATGATCGGGCTTTCCCACAGAGCTCTCATTGAGTGTAGATTGTGTTGTTGGCGTAAGTGGTTGTGTGAAATGCAGTCTTCTATGATGTGTTTAATGGTATGGGGTGCTGTGTTACATCCCGGGCAGGCGTCGACAACGGAGTCATCCAGTCTCTTCTGATAGCTCAGGAGAGCTGGATGGTGTCCGCATCTCAGCCTGGCCAGGTGGACTCTGTCCTCGCGAGGAAGGGAGGATTCGGAAGGATGGATTTCGGGAGGTCGTGCATGCAGCTGCGTGTTGTCTGTGAGTGAGTGGATGGATCGGTGAGAGATATGAGTATGGATGTGCTTCTGGAAGTTGGTTCGGGGTGGACAGGGAGGGAGAGAGGACAATAATTGTGTGTGATACCGTGTGCTGGGTGTTGTTTTGATATTTCTTGGTGTCTGTGGGTGTGTTGCCATGCAGTTTAGTGGGTGGTCTTGGTTCGTGGAGGCTGCTGCCAGGAATTGAGTGCCTCTCATGTCCAGATGGTCTTACTTTGAGGATTTTGGTTTCTTGATGTAGGTGATCTGTGGGTGCAGTAGCTGTGCAGCCTGTAATGATCTTCAGGGCTTTGTTTTGAATAGTCTGTAAGGTCTTATGATGTGTTTCAGCTAGGTTAGAAGCCCAGGCTGGGCTTGCGTATTCCATCACTGATCTTATGTATTGTTTATATACTGTGGTGGTAGTTTCTTTGTTGTGTCCAAATTTTGTGTGAGCAAGTGACCTGAGGGCGTTAAGTCTGGGTGTCAGTTTCTTTTTAATGTTTGTGGTGTGCTGTTTGAATGTCATATGAGTATCATATGTTACTCCTAGGATTTTGGGTGTGCGTTGTTTATGGTGAGTTGAGGGATGTATTCGTGTTCTCCTGTCCAACTTGTGAGCAGGGTTGCGGTGGATCTGGCTGGGGCTAGATTAAGTCTGTTTGTAGTGCACCAGCCATGTAGTGTGTAGTGTGTACAGCATTGTTGATGTTAGTGATGGGTGTACTGTTTAGAGTTGTGAAGTGTTGTTCTGTCTCATTTGTGAATGCTTCCCAGTTAGCTCTTTTATAATTGGTGTATGTGTGTTTGTGGCTAGCTGGGGTGAGTCTGGTTTTGGTGGTGATAATGATCGGGAGGTGGTCAGAGCCTAAGGTTCTGACCACCCTCCAGGATGTTGTGGGGGCAAGTTCTGGGGAGCAAAAGGTGATGTCTGGAGATGATGGGTTATAGAGGGCTTGGTGAGGAATATGGGTATGTTGATGGATGTCGTTAAGGTTATCTGTTTGGTTTTGTAGTACCAGCCCTCTGTCTGTGTCGGGGTTGTGACAAACCAGGCCGACGTCTTGGCGTTGAAGTCACCACCCAGGATGGTGTGTGGGGTGTTTGTGATGTGTTGTAAGTGTGGTCTGTATTCATTTGGTACTGTAGGGGATGTTTGGGGAGGGATGTATGTGTTTATGATGGTTATGTTGGAGTTGTTGCCAGTGCGTATTTTAATTGATTGTATTTCTGTTGTGTTATCATTTGGGGGGAGGAGGGATTTGGTTTGTACACTGGTTACTATGTATATTTCTTTGTGTACCAGGGTAATGAGTCCACCGCCCCCGCTGACAGCCCAGTCTTGTATGATGGTGGTGAAATTATGAAATGTGGGTGGTTTTTGTGTTGTGCGGAGTTTTGTTTCTTGTAAGATGGCAATGTGTATGTTGTGTTGTTTGATGAAGTGTGAGAGTTTGTGTTTCTTTGTGTTGATGCCATCTATGTTCAATTGAAGAATGTTAATGTTATGTGCACGATGTATGTTGGGTGCTGCTGCACGAGGATGGGGGGGGGGGGTGAGGGAGGGGCTGGGGGTTGGGATGGGTGAGGTGGGGGGGGGGGGGATTGGGGAGCAGGAGATGGGGGTTGGAATGGATTAGGATGGGGTGTGGTGTGTTGAGTTGAGGATGTGGATGGTATGGGAAGGTTAGGTGGGTTAGGGAGGAGAGGTGGACGGGTTTTAGGGGGGGGAGTGGATGATATGGGAAGGCTAGGTGGGTTGGGGAGGAGAGGTGGATGGGTTTTAGGTGAGGGATTTGACTGGGAGAGGGAGGGGCATGAGGAACAGGTCCAGGTGTTCGTGTAATGTTTCTTGGAGGCAAGTGTTGTACAGGTGAAGTGGGTCCAGTTCCTGCATGAATTGCAGAGAACTGAATCCTTAGTGTGGTGACTCGAAGTGATGGGTTTTGAGCAAGTTGGACATATGTATGTGTACGTGGGTCCTGGGTTGCTCTCAATGTCTCCGGCTAGAAGAAGTCTTCGAGAAATGATAGCCGGAGAGTCATTTCTCGGTGTAGGAAAAACTGTGTGATGTGTGTGTGTGGTGTGAGAGGTGTGGAAATTCCCGGCAAGACCGAAGCCGCTCCAAGGACCCGTGCCCCCAGGGAGGGGGCAGGGGATGGTTGTGACGGTTTGGCTATAAATAGTTAATATAGTTATATAGTTAAATATAGTTATACATAGTATTAGTTACAGTTATAGTTATAGTTAAATATAGTCATGTTGAACGAATGGAAGATGTAAGGCTTACAAAGAGAATATGTGAGTCAGATGTCAGGGGAGGTGTGGTGGAGTGGTCATGCCACTGGATTGGTAATCCAATGGACCCGGGTTCAAATCCCGATATGTCAATGGGAAGATATTATTGGGATTGAATTTGTGCTGTACCTAGTATCAGTGCATTACCACAAAGGCCACCGAAATGCCAAAAAAATACCCTCATTGTTCCCTGATTAAATAACACTATGAATATTCCCATATTCAAAATATGTTACAGGGGGACAATGCCTAGTGAGTTCACTGCTCAATAGGTGGCATTCTGAGAGTGAGGGTCTGAGAGTGAGGGTCTGAGTCTGGAGGGTGAGACGGTGAAGCACTTGAGCGAAGCAACCAGCCGCTTCAGAGATGGAGCTGCTTCGAGCCATGATGGATGCTTCACATGTCTCACTCCTCAGACTGGAACAAGACCTCACGGGCTTCACCGTGTTGAGCGGTGGAATGTACAGGCTCTCAGCCTATGCCCGAGAGGGAGTAGTTGGAATATAGAAAAAAAAAAAAAAAATACAAGGGGAGATAGAAGGGCAGGAAGACCCCCATTATGATGGAGAGACTGTGTAAGAGAAGCTTTGAAAGATAGAGGAATGACTATAGATCAGGCAAGGGAAGTGATAATAAACAGGAATGAATGGAGAATGCTTGTGAATAGATGAGTGGAAATGCGGTCATTTGGGAGAAGGGGTCGGGCGCCAGTTGGAATAGAGAATAGTCCATCAGGCGCCTGGCCCGGAAAGCCGGTATACAGTATATGAAGGGTGCGCCTGTAAGTGTGGTGGGCGGGCTTGTGGTGGTAGGGCTTCGCTGCATGTCTGCCTGCTGAGACCGGACCTTCTCCGGCGAGGTTGGGGGCCGGGGGAGTGCTGGAGGGACCTTGGTGATCCCTGGTCTCTGGGTCTTCTCCTGGGTGACCTAGATGTGTGTAAATTTGTGTTTTTGTTTTTGTATGTGATTTTTTTTGTGTCACTATTTTATTTGGGCTCTGTCTCGAGTCGGCCACTCCCATTAAAAAAAAAAAAAAAAAAAAAAAAAAAAAAAAAAAAAAAAAAGGGAATAAGCCTGAGAAAATAGATAGATAGATCTATTATAATACTGCTGCTTTTGAGCAGGGGGCTATGAATCCTCCTCCCCTTGTATAATTCTCCTACTCGATGAGACAGAGAAACGGGCGAGGGAATGCGAAAGTGGTCCCGGACCCTGAGAATCAGGGGTGTGGAGTCGGATTGAAAAAATTCCAACTCCGACTCCAGGAAGTTTTAAGGATGCGACTCCGACTCCACCCCCTCTCCCCCAAATTTCCCACAAATTGCTTGCTTGAAATGTCCTCCCACAAATTTGTGGGAATTTCCCGCGAACCTAAGTACTTTACACAAGAATTGATCACGTAATGGAGTCGGAGTCTCAGATATTATTACCGACTCCGACTCCAGCCAAAAGTAGCCGACTCCTGACTCCAACTCCACACCCCTGCTGAGAATAGGAACTTTAAATGTTTCTGTTCGGGCTCTGTCTCGGGTCGGCCACCCCCAGCTATGGGGTATGTGCCTAAGTACAGTGGCGCTAATAAGTCATGTCCCAGCTGTCATTACGTTTGGCTTGCTCTGTGCTGTATTAATGTCTGTCAGATGTTGAATAGGCTGGGTGAGTGTAGGAACATGTTTTTATATTTCCCTTGATATGAAGAAACGAAGCTTAGATATTGCTGATACCAATTATTGATCAAAACATACTTGGTGCCGAGACATCACTTATTAGCGTGACTGAACATACAGTACAGAATGTATATACCCAGGCCCAATCCCCACTTTTCCCTTTTTTTTTTTTTTTTTGGTTGGCCGACTCAAGACAGAGCCTGAATAGGGACAACATAACATAAAACAAAGAACAAAAAACACAAATTTACACACATATAGGTCATCCAGGAAAAGACTCAGAGACCAGGGATCACTAAGGTCCCTCCAGCACTCCCCCGACCCTCGACCACCCAGAGAGGTTCCGATCTCAGCAGGCAGACATGCAGAAAAGCCCTACCACCACAAGCCCGCCCAGCACACTTCCAGGCGCACCCTTCATGTATACCGGCTCCTCGGGCCAGGCGCCTGATGGAGTATTATCTAGTACAACTTGCACCCAACCCCTTCTCCCAAAATGACCTGACCTACCAAACCTTAATTAAAAATTTAAAACTTGCAAAAGAACTAACCTGTCTCCATTATCATAAGCCAGTTGGGTAGGGCGGGGTTTGTGAGCGTGGGGGTCGGGGGTCGGCTTCTTCCTCTTGTGACCATCTGAAAATATTGGGTTGGTTTGGGTGACCCCAGAATTACTCTATTTCAAATTAACAACTTCTTAACCTATTCAGTACCGGTGACGGTAAACGTCTTATTTATTTGATTTCAGCTACATTTAGACGATTTTATGAAGCTTAGGAAGGATATATGGTAGCTTTTGTTTTGTTTTTAATCGTAGTTTATTAACCCAGACCAGTGAGCTACAAAACATAACTATTATAGGGCTGGCCTCAGCCAAAGCTAAGGATTTGACAATTATAATGTAAAATTTGCAAAATAAACAAACCAAAACTGGGATGACACAAGATAAATGCAAAAAAACTAATCAAAATCGCTATGTGGAAATAACGCTTAATAAAATAAAATTTTGAAATAAAAGAACACAATCCACCACATAGGGTGTACATTACTACAGTACATGAGCAAGTTAATCTGGTTCCCAAGGAAACTGATCGCACATTTAACAATGCACCATCGTCATGTTCAAGGAATTAGTCAATTTGGGAAGTCCGGGACGTTCAGGTAAATTTGACTAAATTTACTAAATATTACGGAGAAATCACAAGCTCTTATGGAACGTTAGAAGTTGTACACGATGAGACATAAAAATCAGATCTTATTAACCCTCCTGGCCCGGTTGTCATTTTAAAATGACACCACGAATTAAGGGCAGGAGCCCGGGTGTCATTTTAAAATCTGTAAGCTTGAAAGCCTATTCAGCTTGGTCTGAACGCCGTGCGTCCGACGCATGTAAACAAAGCCGATCGTTATGTCACCGCACCTCCGAAAACAAGAAAGAGAAGACTCGTTTGTTATTGTATGTCTGTATGTCGTTGTTTCAGTAGTGAAAAGATCGTCATATTGCTAACATCGCCTGCAAGTGCTCTCCACTGAAATCGTCATCACAACTGAACCAGTTGACATAGAGAGCTCTACTCAATGCCAGTCTACAGATTGGAAACCGCACTACATTTATAGATGTGTGGGAAATTTCTAGCAGTTAAACTAAACAAAAATACGGTAGCCTAGGCCTAGACGTTTTTCGGCCAGATCGCCCGGGTAGCCCACACTGTCATTTTGAGAGCCTGCCCGGGCCAGGAGGGTTAAGGAGTGAACAGGATGCAAGGAAACGAACAACACCATAGATGGAGAAGGATGGTGAGTCCATCAAAATGTCAGGGTAAGTCTCCTACCAAAATATAGAGTACGGGACTGAGCGTAAAGTGGGAATTCAACAAGAATATGGCGAACTGTTAGAGGGACACCACAAGAATGACAGTCCGGACGAGGGTCATGGGGCGACGACATTAAGTACCCATGTGTTAATTTAGTATGACCAATGCATAGTCGAGTCGGCAAAACTTCTAGAGCACGGGAGGGTTGTAGGGAAGAGTGCCATAAATAAGGTGAGTCTTTGAGTCTTTAACCCTTTCAAGCTCCAATACGCGTTTCTGTTCTGTTTTCTGGCTACTATTAGACAATTTTATTCAGATTAGTAACATTATATGAAGGTCAAAGGGTTGATTGAGATAGTATTTACCCTTTTAATACCCACAGATCCTTCCTAAGCTGCATAAAATCGTCTAATGATAGCCAAAATATACTGCTAAAATGCGTCAGAGCTTCAAGGGGTTGATAGAATGTAATTTGTTATCAGGAGATTGAGATGCCCACAGCAATCGCCATCTATGCCGAATAACACAATGTAAGGATGCCAACCAGTCCTCCACCGGAAGACAAGTCTGAGAGATTGGCAAAGCAACAGCAGCTTTCGCAGAGCAGTCAGCCTCTTCATTACCTTCGACCCCTACATGGGCAGGTATCCAACAGATTTGAACCCAGTGGCCAGTAATATGGAGGTCATGAAGGGAACGTTGAATGCGAGTAACAAGTTTATGTCGAGGGTTATAGGACCCAATAACTTCAACAGCACTGCGGGGATCGCTATAAATAACATAACGACCGGGTGGAGAACGAAGAACCAGATCAACAGCAGATTGAAGGGCATATAACTCAGCAGTGTAAACGAAAGCTTGCGGTGGAAGAGAGATCTAGATACAACGTCCGGAGGAGACTGCAGCACGCCCAACTCCAGAATCAGATTTTGAGTCATCAGAGTATATAGCGGTATGTGCATCTTTACGTTGCATGTGTTTCAAAGTGTGTTGGTGTAAGACTTCAGCAGTAGAAAATTACCGTTTTGTTAAGTAGGATAAATATGTACAAATTTGGAGGAAATGTAAAGTCCACGGGGGGATGGGATGGGATGGGACGGGACAAGACGAGGAAAGCAGGGATGAAGACCAGTACCATCAGGTAGCTGGATGGCACGGGCAGGAAAGCTTGGGACATTATCACCGGGAGAAATGGTCGGCGAGTCAAAATGGTATTTGGTGGGTGAGTCATTGTCGATGAAACGTAGGGCTCTGCGCATAGTGACTAAATCATGGTGAAGGAATAAAGTATGCTCCCCACTATCCGTTAAGATGGAGATGACAGGCGATGAGCGGAAAGCCCCAGTACAGAGACGAAGACACTGATGGTGAAGTGGGTCGAATGACTGTAATATGGTAGCTAAAAGGATCAATTGAGATAGTGTGTAGCCTTTCTCTGAGTAGTCTTCCTTCCTAAGTGGTAACTAAAACTATTAATTGAGATAGTCTGTAGTCTTTCAACTTAGATCATCCATCCTCTCCACATTTCCAAAAAATCCAAGCATGCTAGTACGCACCTCATCACTGACACTCTTGATACCTAACCGTCTCCTCACTCTTCAGCAGATATCCTATCTTGTAGTTTGGCTCCACACATTACGTTCCATTCTCTTGATATCATCCGCTTTGACAGGCCAAGTTTCTGAAGCATATGTCAATACGCTTCTAACACATGAAGCGTACAGGTCTCCCTCGATTTACGACTGCGTTACGTTCCTTAAAACTCTATCTTGAATAGAAAAATCGTATAGCGAATCCAAAATTTAATGGGGTAAATGGGGATGCATTCTCAGACCAGCCAAAACCCAAACCCAAACACCTGAAAACCTATAATGATATCGTAAATTGGGGCATCGCATAGTGAGGGAGACCTGTACACTTTTCCCTTCACAGAGAGAGTGACCCCTGGATATGTATACAGTAACACCCCGATTTTCCGGCACTCAGGGGGATTTGAAACCTCCGGTAAATTGAAAAGTCCGGTTGAATGAACAATACTCCTATAAATGCCCATAAACACAAAGAATATACCCCCTAATGACTATCTGTATTATCAGCCTTAACCCTCACAGACCGGCTTCGCATTCTATAAGATATCCCTGAAACCCGGGGGATTTGGCCGAAAAACATCTCGCCTAGGCTACCGTATCTTTGTTATTTTAACTGCTACCACATTCCCACGCATCTCCAAGCGTAGATGTGTTTCGTACCTGTAGAACGGCGTTGAGTAGAGCTCTCTAAGTCAACTGGTTCAGTTGTGATGACGATTTCCGTGGAGAGAGTTTTGAGGCGATGTTAGACATACAACGCACTTTTCACTACTGAACCGGGCTTACCAGAACACACAATAACAAACGACGCCTCTTCTTCTTGTGTTTGGAGGTGCGCGGCATCGGTCCAACCGGCTGTGTTTATATGCATCGGACGGACGGCTTTCAAAACAAGCTTACAGGCTTTCGAGCTTACGGTGCTCAAGAGCCCACCCGTGTTCCTGGCCCTAGTTTTTTATGGGTGCCTCAGAGCCCTTCCGGTTCTGAGGGGTTAATATAATAAACAAACACACATTACTATACCATTTTAATAGTAATACTCCCAACTCACCAATTTATAAGTACCTGTACAGTAGAAGTTGGAAAAGGCGTCCAGCTGTTGTTGTTGTTGTCGGCGTAATGCGTATCATCGTAGAAGTCTAGGCCTTATCGGGAGGGAGAGTTCCGCGGCGCATTCAAAGTTTTGACAGTAGCCAAACATATTAACATACTGTATTAACATTTCCAAACTAATGGGGCTAAACATGAGGGAAAAGAGAGGCCAGAAAACAAAACCTCCCTTTAACCCGGCAACGGCAAGAAAGCTCATAAGAAGTTTTACTGGGCGAGGGCGGCAAAGCTCTTAAGAGGGAGGCCTAAAAAAAACATTTAAACGGCCCCAGTAGCACTAAACATTTTTTTTTTCCCCCTATACCTCGTATCACTCCTCCACATCCCCTCCTTCTCCCCTTTCCCCTTCCCCTTCAATTATCACCTAATTTCCCTGTTATTCCCTAATTCGTTGGTATATTTTTGTGCTAACATTAGCAAAATGTGTGGAGGATGTGCGCAGTGGCGGTATCGTAACCAATAGGGTCTTGCTGAGTACCGTGGAAATTGTATTGTCACTGCTATAAGCTCAAAACAGTGTGCAAAGTTGGTTAAAGTTTTTGCACCACACACATCTGCCATCCTGTGCGTGGTCTTTCCACGCATCTCGGTTGGGCTACCCCCAAAGGGTAGCCAAGTCGATCCCCACCTGCCCGCGGTGACCTTGCAGACACCACTTTCCCTTTTTTTTCTTTTCTATTTTAATTTTTTTCTATTGTGGTGGCACTGACGGGGACGGCGCTACCTGGGGTCTGTCCCAGGTAGTTATTTTCAAGTTTGTTTAAAACTAGGGTTTTCTCTTATTTTTAATCAGATACGAAATACAGGTGTTTTTGTTTTTAATTATTGGTTACTTCCACTGAAATGGCAGCAGGCAAGCAGAGTTGCAGTTGTGGGAAGGTTGTGGGCAAGGCCAAATCGCTGGGCTACTACTTGTGTGGTACCGGTACCTATTTTCACGTTAACTGTATAAATGTTGATGATGAGGACCTCAGAGTACTTGCAAAGAAGAAACCTGGATTTAAATGGCATTGCACTGTTTGCGATACCACCCCCCTGGCTGCAAAGGACGCAGCAATTAGTCAGCAGACCTTGAATGACCTGACGGCTGCCCTAGTTGGTGAAGTGAAGACTGCCATTGTAAACGAAGTGAAGGGTGCCCTTGCTGCGGTGGCTGTGGAGATAGAGAGTATTGGTAACAGAATGGATATCCTTGAGACTAAAGTTGCTGCCCCCGACATTCCCTTGTTTGCCAAGATAGTTCAGCAAACATTTGAAGAGACCAAAAAGGAGCCGACCAAACGCACCACTGAGGTGGTAGATGGTGGAAAGAAAAAAACTGTCTGGGACCATCAGGTCCTGGTAGTGAAGCCAAAAGACCGATCCTCCGAGCCAGTAAGCCCACCAGATACAAAGGCAATCGAGACTGCTTTGGCTTCGGTTCCGGTTAACAAGTTAACTAGAACTGATTCAGGTGTACTGGTGGTACGACTTCCATCCAAGAAAGCCAAAGAAGATGCAGGGAGGGCCATCAATCAGTGTTTGGGGGTGGACAGTGCCTTCAGTGTCTCCGAACCAAAGAAGATGATGCCAAAAATGACTCTGGTAGGTATTGCTAATGACGCTGAGGATAATGAGATCATTCCCAGCATCCTCAACAAGAACCCAAGAATAAAGTCCCTGGTCGACGATGGCTTAGCTATGAATTTGCTATTCACCAAGCAAAAGAGTGATGCACACACAAAGACTGCGGTAGTAAAAATGTCACCTGAAATACGCTCTTCCATTGTGAGATGTCGTGCATACGATCGCTTCTGGGTAACACAATGTTACCATTGCCAGGGCTTTGGCCATACCAGTGACTGGTGTTATCGGAAAAATGAGGATCCAAAATGCAACTTCTGTGCCGGTACTCATAACTCAAAAGACTGCACCAACAAGACTTCCCCCAAATGTATAAATTGTATGAGCTCCACATCAGTTACGGAGCCGCCAAATAATTTCGCCTCAAGTAGAAATTGTCCTCTAATGACAGCTCAGAGAAATAAAGTTATTGAAAACACCAATTTTGTAGGTTCAAAAAACTGAAAAATGCACACGGGAGCCGGTTGAAACTGGGTCTGTTGAATGTTCGTTCCTTGCGTAACAAAATGGATCATATTTGCGAGATCTTGGATGAACGTAACCTTGATGTATTATGTCTCACTGAGACCTGGTTATTCGAGTCAGATCTGAATATTATCCAGGCGGCATTGCCTAAAACCCATTCCATAATAAATGTTCCTAGGCCTAGGGGAGATCATCCGGGTGGTGGAGTGGCAGTTGTCTACTCCACATCTCTGGTGAATATCTTGCAAATAAGCCATAACCCAGCCCCTCTTTATTATGAACTGTTGGAAGTGGAAATAAAACTCCATCAACAAATTCTAAGAATGGCAGTTGTCTATAGGCCTGGCCATCGTGGCACAGATAGGGGTTTTATGGAAGAGTTTGGGCAGTTTCTCGAGGAATTTTCTGCTAAAACCGGAAGACTTTTGATATGTGGAGATTTTAATTACTGGGTTGACAGCCCTCATCTGAAGCCATTCTCTCCTGAGTTCCTTGAGTTGACTGATCAGAACAATTTTGTAAACCATGTGTCCCACCCAACTCATATTTTAGGACACACCCTTGACTTGGTTTTCTCTCCTGTGGGTTGTGGTGGTGTTCTGGATGTTGATGTTGAGAATGCTGACCCTAATACCTCTGATCATGCTTTGATTACTTTCAGCTTTGATTTCCCTAAGCCACTCACACATGAAAAAGTAATCAGATTTAGACATTATAAAAATACAGACCAAAATTTGGCTAGCAGTGAAGTAAAACAGTACTTGGGAAGTATTGATACTTCCAACCTTACTTCAGATGAGCTGGTGGAGGTACATGGAAATGCACTTAAATTAGTGTTCGATCATCACTGTCCAGAAGTAGAGAAGAAAATCATAGTACGAGATGATTCACCCTGGTATAGCACTCGAGTTAAATTTCTTAGAAGAGCGCGTAGAAGAGCTGAACGTGAATGGCGGAAAAATAAAACAGACTCTACATGGTTGCAATATCTGTCAGCCAGAAGAGCCGTGGTCCACACAATCAAAGATGAAAAGAAAGTGTATTATCAGGGAAAAGTTGACTCATGTGGTAACGACCAGAGGAGGTTGGCTTCAATTGTAAACAGTTTACTTGGAAAAACAAGAATCAGCTTAAGACCTTCTGTACCCGATGCCGAGTTGGCTGCCAACTTTGTGGCATTTTTTGCTGGCAAGATAACTCGCATAAGACAGGAACTGGATGATGCTTCTGTTGGTGAAGAACTTTCAGTTGTACTCCAACCCCGACACATTCCTAATAATGTCCTCTCATCCTTTCACTCAGTAGAGGTGGACATGATCTTGTCCTACATAAGAAACCTCAATAAAACATTTTGCCCGTTGGATCCCATAAATGTTTCCAAGCTACCAAGAGTCTATGATCACACAGTTGAGTTTATTTCCAAAATAATTAATAAGTGCTCCTCTGAAGGTAGCTTCCCACATTCTGAAAAGCATGCACTACTCCGACCTACTCTAAAGAAACCTGGACTTGATGTTGAGAACATGTTGAACTATCGTCCTGTCTCCAACCTGTCCTTCATATCAAAGATATTAGAGCGTGCGATACTTGACCAATTACAACCACTACTTCAGCAGAATGAAACTATCCCAATTTTTCAGTCTGCTTACCGACAGCATCATTCAACTGAAACAGCATTGATTAGAGTATATAATGATCTAGTTGAGAACATTTGCAATGGTGTGGCCTCACTATTGGTCTTGCTTGATCTCTCTGAGGCCTTTGACACAGTGGATCACCAGTTGTTATTGAGTGATCTTTATGATTGTGGTGTGCGTGACTCCGCTCTCTTGCTTCTTGGGTCGTACTTGTCAGGTAGATCCCAGAGTGTGATGGTAAATCAAATGGTCTCGGACTCGACACCCCTGCAGTATGGTGTTCCGCAGGGATCAGTTTTAGGTCCTATCCTATTTATAATTTATATCAGCAGTTTGTCTCTTCTGCTTCGTGCACATAATGTCACCTTTCACTTTTATGCAGATGACACCCAGATTTATGTGAGAATCACAAATATAGTTGATATACGGAGTAAGATGGAATTGTTGATGTCTGATATCAAGAAGTGGATGAGAGCGAGAAAACTTAAACTAAATGATGGTAAAACTGATATTCTCATCATCCGAGGAAATAGAAGAGCTGATGATATAGTAGGTGCCCTCTCCATCAATGTGGGTGGATCTCAGCTGCGACCGGCCAACTCTGTTCGAAATCTGGGTGTATATGTGAACTCCCGATTAGATTTCAAAGAGCATGTAAACCAGATAGTTAAAAGTTGTTACTTGCACATCAGAAATCTCTATTTGGTGAAGCCGTTTATAACCAGACGTTGGTTCACTCATTGGTCTTCTCTCGTGTTGATTATTGCAATGCCCTGTTGGTGGGTCTTCCAAATTATATTTTAAAGAAAGTTCAGTCTGTTCTTAACCCGGCAAGCGCGATAGGCCTAACGGAAGGCTTCCTATAGGGAACGCGATAGGCCTCACTCACGGAAGCAGGACCATAAAAAAAGCCTTCCATAAAAAAAGAGGGCCTATCAAAACAAAGGAATTTGTCTCTAGGTGAGATAATTCCCCTCCAGTACTCATCCATGTAAATCTCACCCACCCCCCTCCCCTCCTTCCCCACCTTATTCCCCCCTCCCTCCCCTCCTCAATTATCACCTATTTTCCTCTTATTATCATCATTTATCGGTTATTTTTCTCTCCCGCGATAATGTAGCACAAGTGGGTTGCATAAAAGATCGTTATGCAACACCCAGACACCGGCACACACCGCCCCGCTCGTCTCAGTTGACTCCCAGACAGCGAGAGGGGAGGGCTGCCTGTCTCTCTCTCTCGCCTGAGATTATGACCGGGTGGCCAATATCTTCGTTTTTCACCACCCAAATGCTTTTCCCACTTATTTTAGCACTCTTGAAGGTTCATATATACATCATATATGTAAAATAAAAGCATACCGAAAACAAATAATGGTTTATATTGTAAATATAACGAATTCTGTCAGAATCCAGGGCTAGAAATGCACAAATAACTACCCTAGCACCTACGTCTATATCGCGCTTGTCAGGTTAACAGGGCCGCAAGACTCATTTTTGGTGTTCCACCTAGAACTCCTACTACATCTCTTCACATAGAACTGCACTGGCTGCCAGTAAGAGCAAGAATAGAATTTAAGTTGTGTTTGGTGACTTTTAAGGTTCTCAAATTTGGTGAGCCTAGGTACCTTGCGGAGCTGCTCAGGCGCCCACCGGCACACCATGGTGTAGTTGTGCGTCATGACAATGACCCTTTTCGTCTTGATGAACCAAGGGCTTTCCAGCAGTCTTCTTTCTTTGAGAGGTCATTCTCCTACATGGCTCCGAGGTTGTATAACAGGTTGCCGCTGTCCATGAGACAACTGAGTTCTGTTGAATGCTTCAAGAGACACCTTAAGACTTTTCTCTTTGAGAGAAGCTATGATCTTGAGAGAGGTGTCATGACAGATGGCTATAGAGTTTAGGCTGTTTTGCCACTGCTAGTGATTGTTAAATGTGTGTTGTATATAAGCCTTCTTTTGATGCATTGATTTTGTTCTTTTTTCTTTCTCTTTCCGAGCGCTAGTGAATTCTTCGGAAAAATTGGCGCTTATGAGAAATAAGTTACATGCTTCTTCTTCTTCTTATTATTATTATTATTATTACGTGCCTAGCGAGTGTGTTACACAACCGAGAGTGTGAATGAGTAGGCTCAGTGTGGCTTGAGGCCTCGTGGAGCCTCAATTTGCTCCATAATTCATGAATGGGCTGCTCCATGTTTATTCGTGATTTTGACCATAAAATTATATTTTCACTTGTTTTATTGTTGTTACAGGTTACTATCTTCATAGTGAAGGTAAAATAGGCTCATATGAATAAGTAATAACGATATTTATCGTAAAATGACGATTATAAGCATGAATGGAGCCTATATGCTCGCCCATGGGCATCGAGTTCAATACCCCCCCTCGCCGTTTATAGGTTAAGGGGAGGTTTCCACTTAAGGGATTTTTTTCTTGACCCCTTTTTCCCTCATGGTTAGCCCCATTGTTTTTGAGATTTTAAGAGGTTTGCCCCATTAGTTTGGCGATGTTAACAACTTTCACCCCATTTATGTAACTTTTAAGACCATTCGTGCCATTTAGGTGTTGATTTTATCCTGGCGAGCGATAGCGAGCCTGTAATTTAAGAGTAACCCATTTTTCTACCGAAAAATTTACAAATTTATCTTGAAAGGGGGTCAAGGGGGTGACATTTTAAGATTGCTGGAGGAGTAGGAAACAAACTAGAAACCTCCCCTTAACCTACACAAGGGTGGTGGACGCTCCTCTCCCACCAGGCCCACCGGGGGAGGGGGGCTTGTATCCATTCGGCCCCATTCAGCCAACTGTTTTAAGACGTTTATCCCCATCCAGGAAGAAATCCGGGAAGAAATCCAGGAGAAACACGGCTTAACCGGAGACATTTTTCTATAGACAAATTTACAAATTTAGCTTGCTGTCAAAACAAAAATACTGTATATACTGTATATGCTGGCTCGCTACCGCTCGCCAGGAAAATATTGACACCTGGATGGGGGCAAACGTCTTAAAACAGTAGGCTGAATGGGGCCGAATGGATACAAGCCAAAGAGAGAGGGAGAAAAAGGGGGTAATTAGACACCTCTCCCTGTGCGCATGTATTTGAGGTGTTTCCGTCACTAAAATATTCATTGTACCATTAATAGCATTAATACTTATCCATATGTGCCTATTATGGGTTGATTATAAAGGTATTAACCTGAAACAACAATAAAACGAGTGAAAACAGCGTTTGGATGGTCAAAATCGGAGATATAGCCCGCGAGTTGTATAATGTATGGGTGAGGCAAGCTGCTTTCCCGCCAATTCCCCCCAAGGCCACTGAGACACAGTCGATCGATACTCTCTCTCTCTCTTGCATTCGCTTGCTATCAGTGATGACCACACCCTCCAACCGGATTTCTAATGTTAGCACGAAAATATACCTCAGAATAAGGGAATAACAGGGAAAATAGGTGATAACTGAAGGAGAGGAGGAAAGTGGGGAAGGAGGGGAGGTAGAGGACTGAGATTTTGCATGGCCCCGGGGCCAAAACAAATACATTTTTTTGGCCCAGGGGCCAAAAAAAAAATCGATGTCAAAAGTTGATTTTTTTTTTCTCTGACTCTTAACCTGACAAGCGCTAAATAGACCTAGGGGCTAGGGTAGTTATTTGTGCATTTCTAGCCTTGGATTCTGACAGAATTCGTTATATTTACAATATAGAGCATTATTTGTTTTCGGTATGCTTTTATTTTACATATATGATGTATATATGAACCTTCAAGAGTGCTAAAATAAATGGGAAAAGCATTTGGGTGGTGAAAAACGAAGATATTGGCCACCCGGTCATAATCTCAGGCGAGAGAGAGCCACAGGCAACCCTCCTCTCTCGCTGTCTGTGAGGTAACTGAGACGAGCGGGGCGGTGTGGGCCGGTGTCTGCGTGTTGCATAACGATCTTTTCTGCAACCCACTTGTGCTACATTATCGCGGGAGAGAAAATAACCGATAAATGATGATAATAAGAGGAAAAATAGGTGATAATTGAGGAGGGGAGGGAAGGGGGAATAAGGTGGGGAAGGAGGGGAGGGGGGTGGGTGAGATTTACATGGATGAGTACTGGAGGGGAATTATCTCACCTAGAGACAAATTCCTTTGTTTTGATAGGCCCTTTTTTTTTATGGAAGGCTTTTTTTATGGTCTTGCTTCCGTGAGGCCTATCGCGTTCCCTATAGGAAGCCTTCCGTGAGGCCTATAGCGCTTGCCGGGTTAAGAGTCTCCCCGCAGTCCGCCGGGGGAACTCTTAAGAGTCTCCCCGCAGTTCCCGGGTTAACCTACCTGAGGGTGGCGGATGCTCCTCTCCCGCCAGGCCCACCGGAGGAGGGGGGCTAGGCTCGTCACAAATCTCTCCATCCTCCCTGAAAAATGTATAGAAATTAACATGTATAGAAGTGTGAGATTAATATGTATAGAAGTGTGAGATTAAAATGTATAGAAGTGTGAGATTAATATGTATAGAAGTGTGAGATTAACATGTATAGAAGTGTGAGATTAAAATGTATAGAAGTGTGAGATTAATATGTATAGAAGTGTGAGATTAAAATGTATAGAAGTGTGAGATTAATATGTATAGAAGTGTGAGATTAAAATGTATAGAAGTGTGAGATTAAAATGTATAGAAGTGTGAGATTAAAATGTATAGAAGTGTGAGATTAATATATATAGAAGTGAGAGATTAAAATGTATGGAAGTGAGAGATTAATATATATAGAAGTGAGAGATTAAAATGTATAGAAGTGAGAGATTAAAATGTATGGAAGTGAGAGATTAAAATGTATGGAAGTGAGAGATTAAAATGTATAGAAGTGAGAGATTAATATATATAGAAGTGAGAGATTAAAATGTATAGAAGTGAGAGATTAAAATGTATAGAAGTGAGATATTAATATATATAGAAGTGAGAGATTAAAATGTATAGAAGTGAGAGATTAATATATATAGAAGTGAGAGATTAAAATGTATAGAAGTGAGAGATTAAAATGTATGGAAGTGAGAGATTCAAATGTATAGAAGTGAGAGATTAATATATATATGTAGAAGTGAGAGATTAATATGTATAGAAGTGAGAGATTAAAATGTATAGAAGTGAGAGATTAAAATTTATATAAGTGAGAGATTAATATGTATAGAAGTGAGAGATTAATATGTATATAAGTGAGAGATTAATATGTATAGAAGTGTGAGATTAAAATGTATAGAAGTGTGAGATTAAAATGTATAGAAGTGAGATTAATATATATAGAAGTGAGAGATTAATATGTATAGAAGTGAGAGATTAATATGTATAGAAGTGAGAGATTAAAATGTATAGAAGTGAGAGATTAAAATGTATAGAAGTGAGAGATTAATATATATATGTAGAAGTGAGAGATTAATATGTATAGAAGTGAGAGATTAATATGTATAGAAGTGAGAGATTAATATGTATAGAGGTGAGAGATTAAAATGTATAGAAGTGAGAGATTAAAATGTATAGAAGTGAAAGATTAATATATATATGTAGAAGTGAGAGATTAATATGTATAGAAATGAGATTAATATGTATAGAAGTGAGAGATTAATATGTATAGAAGTGAGAGATTAATATGTATAGAAGTGAGAGATTAAAATGTATAGAAGTGAGAGATTAAAATGTATAGAAGTGAGAAATTAATATATATATGTAGAAGTGAGAGATTAATATGTATAGAAGTGAGATTAATATGTATAGAAGTGAGAGATTAAAATGTATAGAAGTGAGATTAATATGTATAGAAGTGAGAGATTAACATGTATAGAAGTGAGAGATTAATATGTATAGAAGTGAGAGATTAAAATGTATAGAAGTGAGAGATTAATATGTATAGAAGTGAGAGATTAAAATGTATAGAAGTGAGAGATTAAAATGTATAGAAGTGAGAGATTAAAATATATAGAAGTGAGAGATTAATATATATATGTAGAAGTGAGAGATTAATATGTATAGAAGTGAGAGATTAAAATGTATAGAAGTGTGAGATTAAAATGTATAGAAGTGTGAGATTAAAATGTATAGAAGTGTGAGATTAAAATGTATAGAAGTGAGAGATTATAATGTATAGAAGTGAGAGATTAATATGTATAGAAGTGAGATTAAAATGTATAGAAGTGAGAGATTAATATACTGTATATAGAAGTGAGAGATTAAAATGTATAGAAGTGAGAGATTAAAATGTATGGAAGTGAGAGATTAAAATGTATGGAAGTGAGAGATTAAAATGTATAGAAGTGAGAGATTAAAATGTATGGAAGTGAGAGATTAAAATGTATGGAAGTGAGAGATTAAAATGTATAGAAGTGAGAGATTAAAATGTATAGAAGTGAGAGATTAAAATGTATGGAAGTGAGAGATTAAAATGTATAGAAGTGAGAGATTAATATGTATAGAAGTGAGAGATTAATATATATAGAAGTGAGAGATTAACATGTATAGAAGTGAGAGATTAAAATGTATGGAAGTGAGAGATTAAAATTTATAGAAGTGAGAGATTAAAATGTATAGAAGTGAGAGATTAATATATATATGTAGAAGTGAGAGATTAATATGTATAGAAGTGAGAGATTAAAATGTATAGAAGTGAGAGATTTAAATGTATATAAGCGAGAGATTAATATGTACAGTATAGAAGTGAGAGATTAATATGTATAGAAGTGAGAGATTAACCCGTCCAGCACCAGCGACGCGTCTGGCGCGTCGGCGATGTAACGCACAGCCCCAGCGACGCGTCTGACGAGTCACCCTAATTGCTCCGACCGTAACCTCAGGTGTAGCCACTCGAGAGGGATCAGATTTGTATGGGAACTGTGTACGTATCCCACGCAACCGTGCCGATGGTTGTAAACTCTCAAAGTCCATGTGCGTGCGCGTGAGCGCGCAATAACCTGATTTTTTGGGGAAATTGCCTTCAATTTTTTACTCTTGTAAAATACGTTTTCGGGGGCTCTGTAGGACCATTCTTTAAGCTTTTTGAGCGGTTTTTCGTGGTTTTTCCTTCATTCCTAACCCATTCGCTATTGTTTCTGGAATAAAACCACTTTTTGAAACTGGGCCGGGTTCTGGTGAACAAAAAATACAAAACTAGCCGGGGCTCGACGGGTTAATATGTATAGAATTGAGAGATTAAAATGTATAGAAGTGAGAGATTAATATGTATAGAAGTGAGAGATTAATATGTATAGAAGTGAGATTAATATGTATAGAAGTGAGAGATTAATATATATAGAAGTGAGAGATTAAAATGTATAGAAGTGAGAGATTAAAATGTATAGAAGTGAGAGATTAAAATGTATAGAAGTGAGAGATTAATATATATAGAAGTGAGAGATTAATATGTATAGAAGTGAGATTAATATATATAGAAGTGAGAGATTAAAATGTATAGAAGTGAGAGATTAACATGTATAGAAGTGAGATTAATATGTATAGAAGTGAGAGATTAACATGTATAGAAGTGAGATTAATATGTATAGAAGTGAGAGATTAATATATATAGAAGTGAGAGATTAAAATGTATAGAAGTGAGAGATTAATATATATAGAAGTGAGAGATTAAAATGTATAGAAGTGAGAGATTAACATGTATATAAGCGAGAGATTAATATATATAGAAGTGAGAGATTAAAATGTATAGAAGTGAGAGATTAACATGTATAGAAGTGAGAGATTAATATATATAGAAGTGAGAGATTAATATGTATAGAAGTGAGAGATTAACATGTATAGAAGTGAGAGATTAACATGTATAGAAGTGAGAGATTAATATATATAGAAGTGAGAGATTAAAATGTATAGAAGTGAGAGATTAATATATATAGAAGTGAGAGATTAATATGTATAGAAGTGAGAGATTAATATGTATAGAAGTGAGAGATTAACATGTATAGAAGTGAGATTAAAATGTATAGAAGTGAGAGATTAATATGTATAGAAGTGAGAGATTAATATATATAGAAGTGAGAGATTAATATGTATAGAAGTGAGAGATTAAAATGTATAGAAGTGAGAGATTAACATGTATAGAAGTGAGAGATTAATATGTATAGAAGTGAGAGATTAATATGTATAGAAGTGAGAGATTAACATGTATAGAAGTGAGATTAACATGTTAGAAGTGAGAGATTAAAATGTATAGAAGTGAGAGATTAATATGTATATATAGAAGTGAGAGATTAACATGTATAGAAGTGAGAGATTAATATGTATAGAAGTGAGAGATTAACATGTATAGAAGTGAGAGATTAAAATGTATAGAAGTGAGAGATTAATATGTATAGAAGTGAGAGATTAACATGTATAGAAGTGAGATATTAAAATGTATAGAAGTGAGAGATTAAAATGCAAGGGAGCGAGCTGTTGCTTCAAACAGTCTACTGCACCAAATCACCACCCATAACGAGGGGTGTCGCGCTCCTTGGTGCCGCTAGAAGAGCGGCAAACACATCCAAAGGTATCCAAAGGTATAGAAGTGAGAGATTAACATGTATAGAAGTGAGAGATTAATATGTATAGAAGTGAGAGATTAACATGTATAGAAGTGAGAGATTAATATGTATAGAAGTGAGAGATTAAGGGGGGTGACCTGTTTTTGTTCTGTCCTTTTCTATCTTTCTCTGGCTTGTATCCATTTGGCCCCATTCAGCCTACTGTTTTAAGACGTTTATCCCCATCCAGGTGTCAATTTTTTACTGGTGAGCGATAGCGAGTCAGCATATTTTTTATTTTTGTTTGACAGCAGGCTAAATTTGTAAATTTTTCGATAGAAAAAAGTCTCCGGCGAAGCCGGATTTCTTCACATAATGCTGGCTCGCTATCGCTCGCCAGGAAGAAATCGACACCTAGATGGGGATAAACGTCTTAAAATAGTTGGCTGAATGGGGCCGAATGGATACAAGCCAAAGAAAGAGAAAAGGACAGAAATAACAAAAAGCAGGTCACCCCCTTAACTCCTTGTGACATATATGACGCGATCGCGTCATATGGAACTTATAACCAAAAACTCATATGACGCGATCGTGTCATATGGACTTATCTCCATGCCTCTCCAATAAGTTTATGACGCGATTTTGCGTCATATGAGCTCAGTAAGTCCGATAAGTTAGTTTACGATAAAACCGTTGGTGGCAACCTCAGCCTCCTCCGATAATTCTAACGGCCGCAGTGTTGTTGTGAGTGTTGTTGTTGTTGTTGTTGTTCCCTAAACTGCCTGGCCGAACAGCCCCGTGAGTGTAGTGCGAGACAGTGGCAATGATCCCGGGGCTCCCGCCTCCTCGGACTTATTGGAACATAATATGTCTGAAGGAGTTAAAGGGAAGGGGGGCTAGACTCCTCACAACTCTCTCCATCCTCTTTGAAAAATGTATAGAAGAAATATTAAAATGTATAGAAGAAATATTAAAATGTAGGCTATAGAAGAAATTAAAATGTATAGAAGAAATATTAAAATGTAGGCTATAGAAGAAATTAAAATGTATAGAAGAAATTAAAATGTATAGAAGAGAGAAATTAACCCCTTCTGTACCGGTGACGTCTTTTGTACTTTATTTCAGCTACATTTAGACGATTTTATGTAGCTTAGGAAGGATATATGGTAGCTAAGAAGATTAATCGAGATGGTCTGCAGTTTTAAATTGGTAGATGTCCTTTCAAAGCTTATTAAAATTGTCTAATAGTAGCCAAAATAAAATAAAAAAAGCTTTAGTCGGTAAAGAAGGGGTTAACAAGCGTGAGTTGTTGTTGTTGTTGTTGTTGTTGTTGTTGTTCCCCAGGCTGTCTGGCCGAACAGCCCCAAGGTCCCGAGCAAGGCCATAAACGAGCGCCCCCACAAAACCCTCCCTGCTTACCACTAATAAAGCCTGGGTGACCGAAGCCACTCCAAGGCGGGGAGCTGAGGAGGGTGCGGAAACGCCCGGGAAACAAGCGTGAGTAAACTAAGATTATCGTAAGTTAATTGAGAGAAAGAAAGTGGAATGTATGCGCTCCATGCCCGAGAGGATTACCTCAGTAATGCACTCAGCACTCTGAAGGTCCCCAGCCACGGAAGCCAAAATCATTATTGGAGATCATGCAATACAGTTTAATCCCGCTAAGATGGTACCAATCAGGGTATCAAACGAAACCAGAATCTTTCCTTTATTTCTACATTATTATGTATGCAAACATAAAATTGAGGTTTAGAGTTCAAATTATGTCTTTGATAGTGATAAAATGGCCAAAATAATGCTACTGTATTTCATGTTAATTTTCTTGTATTCCTTCACATATTCATTTAAGTCGTCAAACCAATTTGTGTGAATTCTGAATTTGCCAGAGCCCATCGACTATGAAGGCTCATCTCTTTTGTCCGTGAGTGCCGACATATGCACTGTAGAGAATGGATGATCAGAACTGGGTGAAGATATGCCGGACTGTAAATGAGGGGGAAGCTGCGCGTAGGGGGTAGACCTAGAATGAAGTACAGTACTCCGGTCCGATCTCAAAATATAGAACATGATGACAGAGGCAGCCCTTGACAGGGCCGCCTGGAAATTCGCCATTTAGGATGTGAGACGGTCTTTAAACTTGTATGTATGGTGTACAATTGCGCTAATAAGTCATGTCTCGGCACCAAGTATGTTTTGATCAATAATTGGTATCAGCAATATCTAAGCTTCATTCCTTCATATCGAGTGAAATATAAAAACATGTTCCTATACTTGCCCACCCTATTCAACATCTGACAGACATTAACACAGTACAGAGCAAGCCAAACGTAATGACAGCTGGGACATGACTTATTAGCGCAACCGTACTGTACTTACTTATCAGAGACATCCTTGGTAGAGACGCTAGCCACAGCCTTGAGTTCCATAGTCTTCTCCACTTTCCTCTGGGCCTTTTCTGCCTTCTTCTTCATCCGCTCTTCCTTGCGTTGGGCCTTCTCCATGCGCCTCATAGCCTTCAACGCCCTCTTCCTCGCCTCCTCCTCCTTGCGGTTCATCTCCTCTTGACAAGTCTGGTCCTTTTGGTGGAGATTCATTTCTTCTTGAATCCGGCCAGCCATTGCACATTCCTCTTCCAGTCTCCGTGTGGCCTCTTGATCGCGGTACAGTACAGTACCGGTATATGGCTGGGGATAGATACAGCCGTGGTCATTAATTCTGATACAGTAATTCCTCACTTTAAGTTGCAGTTACATTCCTTATAATAGACTTTAAATGAAACCACTTAAAGTGGACGCTGAGAGCAGTAACAAGAAATAGGGTGGGCAGCATGGAAGTAAAGAAGTCCTTGCATGACAGTGTGGTAATCCCGACATTGACTTACGGGAGAGAAGCATGGACGTGTTGGAGAAACTCAGACAAAGAGTGAGAGGAGTGGAAATTAGTTACTTGAAAAGTGCGTGCGCAGTTACATGGAGGGATAGACAGACGAATGAGGAAGTATGAGAGTGGTGTGGTGTGGATGTAGATGTGCTGGAAAGTGTGAAAGGGAACACCTTGAGATGGTTCGGCCATGTGGAACATATGGGAAGCCAGAGAATGACTAAGAGAGTGTACGAGAGTGAGGTGGAAGGATGGAGTTAAGAAGTATATGCATGAAGGTGGTGCTGGATGGGAGGAGGGGCCTTGCATGGGGGCGTTTCGTTCGTAGCCACCCCTTCGGGGATCATAGCGTCTGGCCATTAGATAGAATTTCAATTGAAGCATTAATTTTTAAAACTTTTCTTAAAATTATGGATCTTTACAACCATGATTTAAATATGGATATCGTGGGTGCATTTAATATCCTTTCCTGGAGTGCATTCCAGTAGTCTATCACACGGAATGCAAGCCAATTCCATTTGAGTGTTGTTCTCCAGTGGTCTTGCCCAAAACACCCTTACACACTTCTAAACTAGATAAAAACCATCTAAACAATTTGTTTACAATTTAATTACAGTACAAGATCTTTATATTGACCCCAAAATTGTGGGATAAAACTCAAATTAGAACCTCTACTGTCAAAATAGATGCAGATTTCGGATAAAATTGAAGACAACCCAGATACGAGCCCCATCGATAATTATCAGTGTTCTAGAAGTTTCATGGACAATATTTTATTGGTATACATGTAATTACCGTCGCAAATTCACTATAAGTGAAATACGAGAAACTGTTGAATTGTTCACCCATAAACAGGGAACGTGAGCTGGGTTTAGACCGTCGCGGGACTTCACTTTGCGTAAAGAGACAGGTTAGTGTTATCCTACTATTCATACGTTATAACAGTCGTTGTGATAGTAGTTGTGATAGGTTAGGTTAGGTTAATGGCAAAACTTGGCTTGGATTTAATGGATTTAGCGGGGGTGTGGGGGCGGCATCGGCAAGAATGTTAAGTGCGGGCGTACCGCCACCCTTGTTTACACTATGCGTAGCGGTAGTGGACGCTTGCCATCATGTTCCCGTCTATTTTGACTGCCTTTTGATACAATATGTTAAGGGGGCATTCACATATTGTCATCATCATATATATTGCCAGCAGGGGGCAAATAACCAAAAAAAATCGCCGTCAAAATAGACACAAACTTAACTATGGCGATCGACAAAGTAAACATGACGGTGGCGGCGGCGGTGGAAGTGACGTCGGACGTTTGCTATCATGTTCCTGTCTATTTTTAATGCCATTGAATACAGTAATATGTTGCTCACCCCTCCCATGACATATTGTCACTGTCATATTATATTGTCAGGCAGGGGACAAATAACCGAAAAAAATCGCCGTCAAAATACAGTAGGCCTATACGCGAATTTCACCATGGCGATCGCCCTGTGTAAACATGACAACTGTACGCCCGAAAAATATATCCATCCCGCGGCAGCCCCCACCCATAATACTAGGTTAGCCTAGTTTAAGTTAGGCTAATGTTGAAAATACTAAAATGCGACGGTCCTCGGTATTAAACAAATCTATATATCAAAGAAAAAAACAAAAACAATAAAAGGCAAGAATGTTTAGTGCGGGCCTTGTTTACACTACTCGTATTGGCATCGGACCTTTGCCATCACGTTCCCGTCTATTTTGACTGCCTTTGGATACAATAATATGTTGAGGGGGGCTTTGCCTCACCTCACCCCCCTATGACATATTGTCATCATCATATATATTGCCAGCAGGGGGCAAATAACCGAATTAATCGCCGTCAAAATAGATGCGAAGTTAACCGCGGCGATCGCCCTATGTAAACATGACGACTGTACGCCCGGAGTCTACATCCATCCCAATAAAAATCAACTAGGCATAGTAAAAAGGCTGTCTGGGGTCTCTTAAATTTTTACCCAGATTTCAATAAGTCATGGGGGTTGAGGGGGTCCCTCAACCCATTCTGTATCTTAAAACGACCACAGGCTGAACACCTAGGCCTAAATATCAACAAAGCAATTTAATTAGCCCCCTCCTCACTGCTTTCAGCAACTTACCAAGTAGGCCTATAGTCTATTCGCTTTAAGTAGGCGAGAAATCATGATCTCTATCCTCTGTAACTTAAAAAGGGCTGGAGCAAATTGGCTGTAAATTTCCACATCTAGGCCTATTCCTTAACCGACTCTTCCCAAATGGTAGAAATATTTGCTCGATTACTTACAGTTTCTTACAGTAGATCCTCTGGAAAAAGGCAAACTATGCCTGTGTATCCAGCTCAGTACCAGTACTTGCACTGCTGCGGTCGTTCACGGTGTTGGCGGCGGCGGTAGCAGACGCAACATTTTTACTATTCTGTATTTTTGTTTTATAATCAAACTTCAAATCTTGTCTTCCCCATGCTTTATCAAGATTACTTTCAAACTCCCTTATTGATTCGGAATCGACTACATACTGGGGCAGTGCGTTCCACTCATTTACCACTCTATCACAAAATGAGTTCTTCGCCTTCTCAAGCCTATTTCTTTCTTTGTAAATTTCCTTAGAGTGTCCTCTCGTTCTTGTTCCCTCCCGCATCAAGAAGATACCTTCACACACATCCTCATCGTACTTTCCTGACACTATCTTAAAAGTCTCTATCATATCCCCTCTCTTTCTCCTATATGCCAGTGTCGGAAGTCCCAGTGTCCTCAACCTCTGCTCATAGCCCGCGTTCTTCAACGTTGGTACCAGCTTGCTAGCTCTCCTCTGCACTTTCTCCACTGCTTCTATATCCTTTACCATATATGGAGCCCACACCTGGTTTGCATATTCCAGGTGTGGCCTAACCAGCGCTGTATATAGATTCCTGAAGATTTCTTCGTCAAGTGACACAAATGTCCTCCTTATCAGCCCTACAATTCTATTGGCTTTGTTTATCTTTTCCGCTAAATGTTCTGAGAAATTTAACTTATTGTCTATCACTACTCCTATATCCTTTTCTGCACTCACTTCCTCCATCGCTTCATACATACTGTATCCTACCTTGTCTATCTTGCTGGTCCCAATCCGCATGTACAGTACAGTACTTGCATTTTTTTGGATGAAAAGGCATTAACCAATGCTCAGACCTACTCTAGTCGTTATATAATTACAGTGGTTAGAGAACATGATTTTTCACCTACTTACAGCGAATAGACTATAGGCCTAGCCTACTTCGTATATGAGGACCCTAGAGCACAAGGGGCGAATGCGCCAATACCTTACTTTAGAGTTATGAGTGTTTAAAGTCTGGAATAGGTGGCATACATAGAATATTACAGAATAGCATGTTATTATATACCATTAGAATCCTCTGGAAGAGACAAATTGATAGAAAATAAAATAAAATAAAAAAACAAAATTAAAACAACAAAAAACGCATAATAGATTTTTTTTTTTTTCAGCCTATAGTAATTATTGTTCAATCTGCTTGAAATTTAATCCTGTATTAGATGTCCATGAAACTAAGATACTGTTAAATTTTCAGCCAAAAAAACGCGCAAACGCGTGTGTCATTGGCCGGGAGGCGGGCCTTTAACCCGGGGAATGCTAGCCGGCCGCTCATTGGCTTGAGCGCGCGGGAACATTCGCCCCTCCACCTCCTACAATCCATACCTCCTCCGCCGCTACACAAGGTCGAAACAAGGGATTTAGAACCTAGGGTACTGAGCCCGCATGGGTGGGAATCGCAAAACGCTCTTCACCACGTGATTTTCAGTGCTTCCATCTATCGGGAACCAGTCCTAACTCAATTTTGCTCATGGTGGCACATTCGCCCCTTGTCCTCCAGGGTCCTCATATTCTCAAGACGGAAAATATAACCGAAACTAGGCTACCACTAATTTTCCCATGGGTTTTCTTTTTGGTTTTAGGTACCGGTAGTTTTCATCATTATACAGTAGTTGAAATTACAGTAGTTACAATCCCCGGAAAACTTTATTTCTCCCATTATCCAACGATCTTAACCCTCCAGCCCCGGGGGCTATAGCTCGCGACTGTGCTGTGGTACCGGGTGTTTTGACGATATTTGGGCTATGTTAACTCCTCTGTAATTCAATGAATATGGCATGTAATGTTATGAATAAAAAAGAATAATGTTCCACAAACCTTCCTCTGTCGAATGGCGTTGAGTAGAGGTCTCTAGCCCCTCTGGTTGCATAATGGTGAGCGCGGGAAGACGAGTGCTTTTCGGCGGCAAATTCTTCCCGCGTTCGGACGCGTCGCCCCGGCTACGACGCACCTAGCCGCTCGTCGCGCCAAAGTATTTATCTCCCTTAGACGATTTTAGTGTTTGATATTGAGAATGTGATGTTTATTTGATATTTTTATAGTTATTTTGAGGCCAATTATATAAAGTATGTTTATTAGGGTATCACTGTCACTGATATTGCTAATTTTCACTCGATACCGTACATTTTATTAGTAATTGAGGTAGGTTATTGTTATATTAGGCACTGATTATTCGTTATTACAGGTTTATTATACTTTGGCCATCAAGTATTGTGTCTTGTGTCACTTTCACTTTGATAAATATGCTTTAGAGAGTGTCACTGTCACTGATAATGCTCATTTTCACTCGATACCGTACATTTTATTAGTAATTGAGGTAGGTTATTGTTGTATTAGGCACTGATTATTCGTTATCACAGGTGTTTATTATACTTTGGCCATCAAATATTAGGTCTTGTGTCACTTTCACTTTGACAAATATGCTTAGAGAGTGTCAGTCACTGATAATGCTAATTTTCACTCGATACCGTACATTTTATTAGTAATTGAGGTAGGTTATTGTTGTATTAGGCACTGATTATTCGTTATCACAGGTGTTTATTATACTTTGGCCATCAAATATTAGGTCTTGTGTCACTTTCACTTTGACAAATATGCTTTAGAGAGTGTCACTGTCACTGATAATGCTAATTTTCACTCGATACCGTACATTTTATTAGTAATTGAGGTAGGTTATTGTTGTATTAGGCACTGATTATTCGTTATCACAGGTGTTTATTATACTTTGGCCATCAAATATTAGGTCTTGTGTCACTTTCACTTAGTTATATGATTTGTAAACGTTTTATATACAATTTATTGTGTCTTTTTTCACTGATTTATATATTTCTATAGGTTCTA
The DNA here is from genome assembly GCA_032716605.1 of Paralithodes platypus. Classification (NCBI taxonomy): domain Eukaryota; kingdom Metazoa; phylum Arthropoda; class Malacostraca; order Decapoda; family Lithodidae; genus Paralithodes; species Paralithodes platypus. The sequence continues at coordinate 30,669,038 of CM064481.1, forward strand.
ATCATATGAATGTCACTTGGTATATACATATGTGTCACTTTCACATATTATTATGGTGTAATTGTATTTGTATCAATTTTCTCATAATATATGACTTTTGTATAACAATAAATTGGTTTTCTTCCACTTTTTGCCTATAAATATATAGTGTACATACAGTATTGTCATTTTATTTGGCACTTTCAGTATGATTACTAGAACTCCAGCTTGGAGTGGTAATCAAAGAAGCACTCTAAAGCACAGAGTGCCACCTTGCACTCCACACACTCCATGGTTGACTTTTTACCTGACCTCGGCCTCACCCTGCTGTTGTAGCAGACATGGCACCGCTTCTGCTGCGTTCTTCCTGATTCATTCTGAGGCAGGGAACCAAGCCTGTGCCTAATCAAGTATTGAGCACACTGCAAGCGGTCAATAACGGCGGGCCCAGGATGTGCCACTGCCCTCTGTGGCGTACCATACTTCTCCAGGAGCTCCGTCAACACCTGCTTTTGGAACCTCCGCAGGCTATTGAACTTCATGGGTGTGTTCACATTCCGAAGCTTGTATATATTGTAGGCATTCAAAACTGACATGTCCACCATATGCAGAAAGAACTTTTTGTACCATCTGCACGAGGTACGCAGGCAGTCAATGAAGCCTATCTGCATGTCGGACTTGTCCACCAGCCTCATGTTGATGTTGTAGTCCAGGACAGCATCGGGCTTGGTCACCCTGGCCTGGGTGCGGCGATCCACCTTGCCAGTCTCCACCATTTCCCCCTTGTGGATGGTGCTCAGGAGGTTGACCTTCCGCTGGTCGTGCCAGTGGATAGCCAGAATGGGCCCCGACTTCTTCTTGAACACATCACCTTTTTTGGTCTTTGGAGGGAAAGGTGGCATGCCCTTCCTTTTCCCTCGTACTGTGCCTACAGTCCCCGTCTTGCGCTCATGCAGGTACTGTGAGAGAGTGGGGGACGTGTAATAATTGTCCGTGTAGAGGACGTGATTCTTATGAAAGTAGCGGTCCATCATGGCTTGCACCACTGCTCCGCCAAAGCCAATGAGGGGGTCCACAAGCAAGTCCCCTTCCTTCCCGCTGTAGACCAGGAAGTCCAGGACATAGCCAGTTTGGCAGTCGCACAGCACAAATAATTTTATGCCAAAGCGAAGTCTTTTTGAGGGGATGTACTGCCGGAAGCTGAGTTTTCCCCGGAACAGCACAAGAGACTCGTCAATGACGACCTTGCGGAAGGGCTTGAAGTAGGAGGTGAAGCGTTCTCGCATCATCTCGTACAACGTCCTAATCTTCCACAGCTTGTCACCGAGGTGGACGTCGGTGTTGGTGACAAGATGGAGCGCTGCGAGGATATCAAGGTACCGGTTGCGAGACATATATTTCCCGAAGGCAGGGGTGGATATCAGATCATTGGTGATCCAATAGTCAGGCAACCTATGCTTCTTGACATGAGGCATTAGCATGGTGAGTGCCAGGAACACCATGAACTCTTTATGAGTCACTGGGGTCCACTGCCTCATGTGGCCCTTGGTCACATTGCCCAAAAAGTGGACCTGGAATTGGTGCTGCTTATTTGTCTCTTTGACAACATAGCCTACCACCTCCTCATCAAAGAAGGCCTCAAATAGTTCGTGTGGTGGAGCATTGGGGCCTGCAGGAAAATTGGGGGTAATGCCTGAACCCTCCAGTACCTCATCAAAAGCTGGCACATCAGGGTTGTATCCATCCCCATCAACTACGTCTTGCCACTGAAAAACGTAGAATGGGTCTTGTCTACGCTGACGAGGAGCTCCAGCTGGTGGCCCAGCACGCCCACGGCCAACTCGGGAGGCCCGCGCCCTAGGGCGGCGAGGGCGTCGGTCAGGGTGTCGGCCAGCACGACGGGCAGCACGACGCCGGGCCAAGCGGATGGGTCTAGGGCTGTCGATGTCCATATAGTCATCGTCAGAGTGGTCATCTTGCCCTGACGGTGGACCTATGTAATCATGGCCAGAGTCTTCAGAGAGGTGCCCTTCATCATCAGTGGCCCCCACATAATCTGGCGGGGAACGAGTGATGCGTGGGCGGCGTGCGGGTGGGCGAGGAGGGGAAGGAGTGGCAGGTGTGGCTGTGTCCCCCCGAGGTCCTGGGCTCCTTGGCCTGCGACAAGTGACAGAAAGCAATGCTTCACTGTCACTAGGCCCAGGTATTGGTGATGCGAGCTCAAAGACTTCTTCAGGAAGACATGTTGAAGGCGGGAGAGGTGGGGAGGACCGTGGGGAAAGTTGCGGGGGCGTATGGCTGGGGCCGGCAGGGGTGGACGCCGCGGGAGCCTCGAACAAAACTCTCTTACTTTTCTTAATTTTTTGGTATATTTCTTGCCTTTCCCCTTTTCGGCAGCAGTATGTCTCCTGTCGGGGGACCTAGGAGGCAAATAGGCCGAAAGTGGGGGGGGTCCTCAACCCTTGGCAGTGGTGGGGGTGGTGGGGAAGAATGCGGGGCATCCGGGTCATCTTGGGTGGCGTGGGTAGATAAGGGAGACAATGGCGGGCGAGAAGGGTCACCACGCTCACCCTCACTCACAGCCTCATCCTCACCAAGTATTTTGGCTTGTTCCCTAGCTGCCGCGGCCGCCTTCTCAAGTATTTTCTGCTTATATAAGTGTAGCTTGAAAGGCGATTTACCTGGGGAAGGGCTTGGCGTCGTGTCACTTATGCGAAATTTGGTGAGTGACCTTGAACTCTCCCACTCACTCACTCTCTCAAGTTCAGTCTTTAGGTAAGCCAGCTTCCTCAACAACTGGTACATCACCTTCATCACTCTCATCACTGTCATGTTCTCTCGCAAATCCCAGGAATTGCTCTTCTTTGTCACTCTCATGGCCATAATCACTCGACTTATAATTACTGGAGTCGTCACTGACTAAATCATCAACAATATACTTGGCATCAGCACGCTCATATAGTCTCAATGTCGTCTCAATACCTCCGGGAGATAACACATTTAGGCGATGGCGTCGGGGTAAGGCGCGACGAACTAGCACGGGCGTCGTAGGAAGCACGGTATCGGACACAGCGGAATCACTATTTGGCGTACTGTCCATGATGGCGTCGGGGTAGATACTGTTGCTGTGGCGTCGTTTACGCCTGGTGGCGCCACCTACCGTCCCACGATACCAAAAATGTACGCGCGGCATTCGAAAGCACGCACGCAAGCAATGGGCGTTCAAGAGCCCTTCCGGGTTGCGCGGGCAGAGGTTGTTATGGACGTTCAAGAGCCTTTCCGGGGTGGAGGGGTTAAAACACCCAGATGTAAGTAATTTTGGGATGGATGTAGGCTAGTTACCGGGTGTACCACTACCGATATACAACATAAATCATCTATAAATACTTATAATAAAATAAATAGCCTACTTATAAATCTATAATACTAGGTTAGGTTGTTTGGTTAGGGTAATGTATTTTTGTATCCAAAGGCAGTCAAAATAGACGGGAACATGATGGTGAGCGTTCGCGTAGAGTAAACAAGACGGGCGGTACACCCGGTATCTACATTCTTGCCGTTATTTTCAGAGTAAATATAAATTTATTTGGTTAATATACAGGAGACACAACAATATAGGTAGCACATTTTTAATGGTAGTTTTGGGTTCCTATCATCATATGCTTCATTTCTATATACTTTTTATCCCCGGGGAAAAAAAAAAAAAAAAAACTCTTGGGATTTTTTTTTTTTGGGTCATTAACCCAGTGAGACCCAGCGTCGCACGTGATGCGTCGGCAGTATTTGATCACCAACTCCCAGCGACGCATCACGTGCGTCCTACATATAAAAAACACTTACGTGGCTCGTAAGGTAGGAAATGGCGGGAGAATAGGAGGGGGAAGTACCGTAGTGTGTGTGGGAGCCGGGCCAGTAGGTGTGAGCGGGCCGAGACAGCCGCGCGGCTGGTGGTGGTGGGCTTAGTGGGGATACTTTACACCCTTAGTTCACCGCCACTTTGAACCTTCATTACTCCGGTCGTATGGGAGCTAGAGGCTTGAGATTTATGTGAGACACTCCTTAGGATGTATGCCATACAATGCCATACTCAGTTTTTACCCTAGTGCTCCCGGGCGGGTGGTCATGCGGGGGAGACGAACTTTCGACCCCCCCCCCCAAATGATTTGTTTTTATTTTTTATTCATTTCTCACCATTCTCTTCCATTTTGGCTCAACAAATTTTTTTGAGGGCCCCCCCCCCCAAAAAAAAAAATTCCGAGGTGATTTTTTTTTTTTTTTTTTTCATTTCTCATCCTTGTCTTCCATTTTAGCAAACAAAAAAAAGAAGTAAAAATGGCTTGGGACTGGGGTGAACAAAATATTATAACTAGCCGGGGCTCAACGGGTTAACCCGCTGAGTGCCAGCCAATTTTGACGGTGTGCTTCTGCCAGTGCCAGAGTTTTTTTGTTTTTTTTTGGCTAAATCTATCAAGTTGGGAGAGAAAGGAAGGATAATGGTAAAAAAAACACTCCCCTCGCCAGAAATCAGGTCCCCGATGGTCCCGAAAGTAGCTGAAAAGACACTATAGACTACAGAGACTTTTATGGTATCGGAATGTATGGGTGGGGGGAAGGTAGAAGGGCAATTGACTTGTGTTACACATATGAAGCCGATTGGTGAGGTAGTTTCGCCACCACCGAAAGTAGCTGAAAAGACACTATAGACTACAGAGACTTTTATGGTATCGGAATGTATGGGTGGGGGGAAGGTAGAAGGGTAATTGACTTGTGTTACACATATGAAGCCGATTGGTGAGGTAGTTTCGCCACCACGGATTTTCCTTTTTTTTTTTCCTTTTTTTCCTTTCTACGCTGGAAGTGGGAGGTGGTTGGGGGTGTGGTGGAGGGAAGGCAGAAGGGTAAGAGATTTGTCACACAAATATGGAACCGATTGGTCCAATCGTTTCGCCGCCACAGATTTTATTTTGTTTCCTTCTGACGGGACCGACAGTCAGCGAGTGGGTGGGAGGAGGGATTTGGGATTTTTGTGGTGGGTAGCCAAAAGGGTAAGGTACATGTGGTAAAAATATAAAAGTCATAGGTGCAGTCATTTCGCTGCTACGAATTTTTTTCGGCGAGGACGTATATATACGTCCCTGGCACTGGGCGTGACAACACCCTAGGACGTATATATACGTCCCTGGCACTCAGCGGGTTAACCTAACCAAAAACCTAACCTAACCTAACCTAATAGCCCCCAAATACATGTAGGTTAGGTTAATAAAAAAAAAAAAAAAAAAATCCAAGAAAAAAATAAAAACCCCAAGATCCCTCCCCCCCGGGGATAAAAAGTACACTCCTCCCTCGGGTAGCGCGTGTATATCGTACTGGGACCGCGCCACGCTACGCAAACACGCGCTACACAAAGCAAAGAACTTATGGGATTAATTCTATTGGTTCTGACGACTTCCCCAAAGTCACCTTTTTGACCATTTACCACCCAATAACCTTACCAAATATGGATCAAACATTAGTAACAGACAACCTAACCCTATTTTACAGATCATATCTATGAAATGAGACACACAGGTAAGTTACTGTTCATCTCCTGATCTCCTGATCTAATGGCTGTAGAAGAGAGGTTGTGTTGGGTGGCATAAACATCACCTTTATTGAAGGGTGTCTGTCAACTAGCAGGGGCAAATGACCAGGTGCGTTGTCCAGCAAGAACAGGATCTTAAAAGCTAGATTTTTCCGCAGACAAAACTTTTCAAGATGCGTGTTAGATGCTGATAAACTGTGTTAGATGCTGACTCGGCACACTAGGGGTACCCGCGTTAGACCAAAACCGCGCTACCCGAGGGAGGACTGTATATAGAAATGAAGCATATGATGATAGGAACCCAAAACTACCATTAGAAATTTGCTACCTATATTGTTGCGTCTCCTGTAGGCCTATATTGACCATTTATTTTTGCCTTTGGTCCTTGGATACACCGATACAGGATGGGTTGAGGGGGGCTTTGCCCCCCTCACTCCCCCATAAATTATTTTAACAGTAAGGGGATTAATAAGTTTCACTGCCGTCAATAGGGAGAGATTTTTTGTTTTTACAGTACAGTACAGTACTGTACTTTATATAGGCCTAGTGCACATAAAATGTATCTCCGGAGATTGAAACAAATTTAAATATGAGGTACGATTTTAGTTGCTGGACACCTATTTGACAGGTACCACCAAGGATTTAGGCTACAAGAAGATCTGAATCGCCTTCTGGACTGGGCAGCTTCCAACAACATGAGGATGAACGGCGAGAAATTTGAATTGCTAAGGTACGGCCCTCTACAAACCATCAAAGAGGGCACCAGCTACCAGGCCAATCAAGAAACCATCACTCCAAAAGAACATGTGCGGGATCTGGGAGTAACAATGAGTACCGTTGGAACTTTTTCTCGCCACATCAACCAAACCACCGAGACAGCTAGGAGACTCGCAGGATGGATCCTCAGGACCTTCCAAACTAGAGAGAGGGCCTATATGCTGACACTCTGGAAGGCTCTGGTCCTCCCAAAAGTGGAATACTGCTGCCAGCTATGGACTCCCCACAAGATAGGTGACGTCGGCAAGCTGAAGTCTCTACAGAGGACCTTCACCAGCAGGATCTGCGGTCTCCAACACATGAATTACTGGGAATGCCTGAAGGAGTTGCGACTCTACTCCCTTCAGAGACGACGAGAACATTACCTAGTGATTTACGTGTGGAAGACCCTAGAAGGGCTGGTACCTGACGTGGGACTAGTCATCAACAACCACGTTAGAAAAGGGCGGCTGTGCTACATCAAGAGGACTGAGGCTACCTCTCAGAAAATAGCAACAGTCGCACACAACAACTTCAGCTAAAATGGGGCTCGTCTTTTCAATACTGTACCAAAGGCCGTCCGGGAACTGACGGGAGTCACGACCGACTCCTTCAAGCGTCAGCTGGACCGATGGCTGGCCACAGTACCAGACGAGCCCCCAACACCAGGATATCCCAGCACCGCATCCAACTCATTAGTAAATAGACGGAACGAGGGAGTTGCGGAGCTGCCTGGCTGCAGCGGAGGTCCACTTTAGCTGCGTCCACAGAGGACGGAATTCTACCAAGTATGACCAAGTAATAGGCCTACATATTTGTTTTCGGTTTCCACGCATCCAACACAAACTACACCTTTTTCTGGTCCGGTAATGGTATTGAAAACGATAGTCCTAGGCTAATAACTTTTTAAATGTGGTTTTCGACGAGAATAAAACTGCGCGTTTGTGCTGAAAATCGGAGGCGGGAGTCCGTAGTCGCTTCGGATCGTCGCGGTTTGTTTACCCAGGACGCTTGAGGTTACGGCCAGCTGTTTTACTTGCCCCCTGCTGGCAACATATAGCCTATGACGATTATTATAATTCACGGGGGGGTGAGGGGGGGCAGAGCCCCCCTCAACCCGTCCTGTATCCCACGGCCTATAACGCAAGTCTTTATCAAAAAATGTACCCAACAACTGGTTATAGCTTAGCCATTTTAAGTCGACCGTCAAGGCAGGAAGTCACTCCGAGCGTAAAGTAAACAAAGCGACGACACTACTTCCACGAACGAACGCAACAGAGTTGTCTTTAGGCTATATTTTGTCTCATAGCCTATTATCATTATTAAAGTGTCCCCATTGCTTTTTTAGTGTTTCGTACACCAGAAAAGGGTGTAACTTGGTGTTGGATGCGTGGAAACCGAAAAAAAATATGTAATAAATCGTTGGCGGTACCTGTCAAATAGGCAATAGGCCTAGGCCTAGGTGTCCAGTAACTAAAATCGTACCAAATATGATCTTTGCAACTTCCTTATTATAGGCTATAGGCCTAATAGCATTCAAATGGGCCTATTGAGAAAAAATTGGTGGTAGTTTTGGTTATAAGTAGGCTACCCTCAAGAGTCAAGACTCAATACATTCCACAATACTTCTCTTCTTCTTGATATTTATATGTGCAGTTTGCTCGGAGTAGACAACACAATACTTCTCTGTCATAGGCTTTATCCAGTGATCTTGATTTAGGCTTAGGCCTACTCTTCTTCTTCTTATTGTTTAAATGTGCAGTTCGCTTGGAGGGTTGTGGTGTGTCCAGATTACTGCACAGGCGTTTTAGGAGGGGTGAAAAGAACAATTGTTAGTATAATAGGGGTTAGGAGAGATAGTAAAGGTGGATTTTATACTACTGTATATGGGGGGTAAGTTTGTCTTGTCTTTTGAGTTCAGGGTGATTTAAGTCAAGGTGAGGTTGAGGTCAGAGATGATGATGATGATCAGTTGTAGTACAGTACAGTACTGCTCTATGTGTCTATCTATCTATCTATATGCTCAGGCCCAATCCCCATTTTGGGGGTAGCCGACTCAAGACAGAGCAAGAACAGGGAAAACACAAAAACAACATAAAACAAAAAATAAACACAGATAAAAAACACAAACTCTCACACATCCAGGTCACCCAGGAGAAGACCCAGAGACCAGGGTTACCAAGGTCGCTCCAGCACTCCCCCGGCCCCTGACCACCCGGAGAGGTTCCGATCTCGGCAGGCAGACATGCAGCGGAGCCAAAGCCACAAGCCCTCCCACCACACTTCCAGGCACACCCTTCATATTAATCGTCTCCCCGGGCCAGGCGCCTGATGGACTATTATCTAGTCCAACTTGCGCCCGACCCCTTTCTCCAAATGACCACGTGTTCACTCAACTATTCACAAGCATTTTCCATTCACTCCTGTCCACCACCACTTCCCCTGCCTGATCTATAGTCATTCCTCTATCATCTATGTGTACAAAATCAAAATCATGAAGTGGTCAGAAGAAAACAACATGGCCCTAAACGGAGACAAGTTCGAGCTTCTAAGGTATGGGAACAAGAGAGCACTACAAAAGTGGACAGCAAGAAATTACCGCCAAGGACACAGTGAAGGACTTGGGAGTAAATATGAGCAGTGACGCCACTTTTTCCCAGCATATTACCAAAGCCACAACAACAGCAAAACAAATAGCAGGCTGGATCCTGAGAACCTTCCACACAAGAAATGAGAGGTGTATGTTAACACTGTGGAAGTCACTGGGGTATGATCCTGTGTAGCGGGAGGAACTTTTTTTCAGATGCCTATTTACTAAGAAACATTGAACAATATATTTAACCTAACCTAACCAAAACCTAACCTAACCTAGTATATTAGTGGACTATTTATGAATGTAAAATGTAAAAATATATTGTAACATTACCAAATTATTGAGATATATGTACATGTTCTCCCGCTACACAGGATTATGCCGTCACGGGTCCTACCACGACTGGAGTACTGCTCTCAGCTCTGGTCTCCCCAAAAAGTAGGAGAAATAACAGAAATTTAAGCCACCCAGAGGACATTCACCAGTAAAATCGATGGGTTTCAACACTTTAACTACTGGGAGAGACTCAAGGAGCTGCAGCTGTACACACTTCAAAGACGTAGGGAGAGATACATCATCATCTACGTCTGGAAGATTTTGGAAAAAAAAGGTACCTTCTTCTTCTATCGAACCCGCCCGCAGACCGTGTAGATCCACTGGGCTGACCTTTAAATCGGTACTGGCTCAGAAACGTTAGTAGGAGGGAAAGTTTAGAGTAGAAGGATAGTTTAAGGGATTTTTTTTTTTTTCCCGTCATAAACCCCCCTTCACTTCCTCCCCCCCCCCTACCAATTTCTCTTCCTCCACATTTTCTACAACATCCTCTTCAATCAAATCAACCAAATCCAAACATCCAAGAGACTCAACACCAAAGGCGAGGGAGGCTGTGCTATGTGAGGACTACGCCGGGATCAACGCAAAAAATCAAATCCCTGATCCATCACAGCTTTGCATACAATGGAACCAGACTGTTCAACTGTATACCAGCCCCTCTCAGGAACATGACCGGGGTGTCTCCAGACACCTTCAAGAAACACTTGGACATGTGGCTGGCCAAAATACCGGACCGGCCACCAACACCAGGATACCCCAGGGCCCAGCGCCAACTCCAACCGACTTCTGGAATGGAGAGTGGAAGAAAGGGAGCTGCCTGGTCACAGTGGAGCCCCAGCTCAACTGTGTCACTAACGGACGGAATACAACAAAGTGTAACAAAGTGTGTACTGTGTGATTCAAGTCAAGGTGAGGGTGAGGTCAGAGATGATAATGATGATAAGAACATAAGAACATAAGAAAATGGGAGTCTGCAAAAAGCCGATTGGCCTAAGCAAGGCAGATCCCTGTCCCACACAACCCCAATTCAATTACAAAGCCCAATTATAGGCTTCACACTCCAATACCCTGAGGATCATCTTACCAAAACGGTTAGAGATTAATGATGATGATGATCAGTGGTGGCACAGTTACAGTACAGTACTGCTCTATGTGTACTGTGTGATTTAAGTTAAGGTGAGGGTGAGGTCAGAGATGATGATGATGATGATCAGTCGTGGTACTGTATAGGCCTAGGCTAGTACAGATTCAGTTGGATGGTAATTTTATATGCTTATGAGGACAAACTGGATTTTAGGTCACGTATGGGATATAATTTTGGGTTTAATGTTATTTTAATACCACAAATTTTGTTGATATATTTGAAGATAAATATTGAATCTATATGCTCTATAGATCATAAGAAAATTTGTTTTAACCCTCGGCAAAACCTAATAAAAAGTATGGTACTAAAATTTATTTTTCGTAACAAGGTTGTCAATACGGTACTTTCAGTCATCGATAGCTCTAAAGATCATATGAAAATGTGTTAAACCCTCGGAAAAACCTAATATAAAAGTATGGTACTAACATTTTATTTTCGTAACAAGGTTGTCAATACGGTACTTTCCCGTTATCAATGTACAATCAAGCTGAAGATTGCAGAGTAAACACCATAGACTTCATCGACTTTTCTCTCACCTTCGTATAATCGATAGCCAATTTTTTTGTTTTTTATTAAGGGATTAGTACTCAACCAGCGGGGGTGTGGTGGCGGCAGCCCCCACTCATAATACTAGGTTAGGTTAGGTAAGGTTGTTAGGTTAGGCTAATGTCTTTTCAAATCACTATTGAGGGGCTGTCTCAACATCGATCGATAGGCCTAATGGGGAAAATAGGTTTTCCCGAGATTTCTAATTAATTACAAACACTATATATTGATGCAAATGACCAATTTTGTTTATAAAAAACACTCGGAAAATTCGTGGTATTAAAATAAAAAAAATCCTAATTTTCTAAATGTATACTATTGCTTTGTATTAGAGTATTAGTCACCACAATATATGTCTTTACCGCTGCATATTAAATTATTTTTCCTTAGACTTGTGGGTTAAATAAGGGTGATGGTGGCCATCTTGGATCAGCTGAGAACTAATATTTTTAATTTTTTTACCGTAAATAAATAACAAAATAAATTACAAAATATAGAGAATAGGGTTTTTAGACACATATTAGGGGCACCCAGATATGCCCAAAAGGTAACCTTAAGGGGTGAAATAGGAGCCTCATCAATGGAGGCAAGAATTATGGAAGGTAACATAAAATATCTTAAATATTTAGTAGGAGAGGAAAGTAATGACTTGCTAAGAAGAATCACAGAGGAAAAACTTAGAAATAGTAAAGATCCCTGGACTGCAGAAATTAGAAAGTATGTAGGGAATTTGAAGTTAGGAGAAACAAATTTAGCAAATATTAAGAAGGACGACATTAGAAAAAGAGTTCTGGACTGGGATTCGGGAAGATGGCGAGAGGAGTTGGCAGAGAAGAGTAGCCTAGAAGTGTATAGGAGTTATAAAAAGGAGATTAAGAGCGAGGAAGATATTTATGACAACACACAGGCATCTATAATATTTTACAGATGTAGGACAAATAACTTAAATCTAAAAGATAGAAATAGGCATGTGGGAGGAGAGACACAATGCGATATGTGTAAGGAAGGAACAGAAGACCTAAAACATTTTCTACTACACTGTTCATTTTATAAAGCATGCAGAATAAAAGATCCAGGGTTCCAACAGCCTTATATTGAAAATGAAAATCAAGTCATCGGACATCTTTTATTTAACAAAGAAATAAGCGATAGAGTGAAACAGACAATCTATCAAATGTGGAGAGTACGAGAGAAAAAATTGAAAGAACTGAAATAAGAAGACTGAAGAGAGAAGAAACAAGAATGAAGGAAGACGAGAGAAGAAACAAGACTGAAGAGAGAAGAAAGAAGATTTCAGAAAAAGGGATGAAAAATGAGATATATTTATTTTTAAACAAATGAGCACGTCACAGTCACAAAAAGAAAAATAACAAAACCTCTTAGGGAAGTGCCGACGTTAAGGCTAAACTTCCCGAATTCCAACTGAACTGAACCGTAGGCTAGTTTTAGTATTTTGTCATATTCTATATCAATACTAGGCGGGGGGTCTGGGGGCGGCAACCCCCAGGTTAGGTTAGGTTAGGTTGTTAGGTTAGGGTAATGACAAAATATGGTTTTAGGGGGCATGTTTTAATATTGCAAAATAATGGGTAGGCTAAATATGAATGTCCAGAAGGGAAAATGGAAAAATGTTATTTTAATAGGCCTACCACGAATTTTCCCGAGTGTTTTTTATAAAAAAAAAAATTTCATTTGCATCAATATAGGCCTATAGTGTTTGTAATTAATTAGAAATCTCGGGAAAACTTATTTTCCCCATTAGGCCTATTGATCGATGTTGAGACACGCCCCCGATAGTGATTTGAAAAGACATTAGCCTAACCTAACAACCTTACCTAACCTAACCTAGTATTATGGGTGGGGGCTGCTGCCCCCACACCCCCGCAGGTTGAGTACTAGGCCTAATCCCTAGGCTTAAAAAAAAAAAAAAAAAAAAAAAAAAAAAAAGCTGTCGATTATAGGCTACGAAGGTGAAAGTCGATGAAGTCTAAGGTGTTTACTCTGCAATCTTCAGCTTTGATTGTACATTGATAACGGGAAAGTACCGTATTGACAACCTTGTTACGAAAATTAAATTTTAGTACCATACTTTTATATTAGGTTTTTCCGAGGGTTTTAACACATTTTCATATGACCTTTAGAGCTATCGATGACTGAAAGTACCGTATTGACAACCTTGTTACGAAAAATAAATTTTAGTAGCCTTTTTAGTACCATACTTTTGTATTAAGTTTTGCCGAGGGTTAAAACAAATTTTCTTATGATCTTTAGAGCATATAGATTCAATATGTGGGTATTCTGCAGAACAACAACTCCTCGATTACAGGATTCCTGTCTCATGGAATTATTTTGTTTCGCTCTTACCTTACTCAGTGGACCTTATTGATGTGCGGATAAGTGCTAATTTTCTTATTTTGTCAATTTGGTTTTCACTCCCCCATAACATTTTCAGAGTTATTTTTGTACAACCAGTCCAGGACACTTTGTTTATATTCTAGGCTCCTTGGAGGGAGCCTCCTAATGTCCAGATGTTCAGTAGCCAATCAGAGTGGAGATTCACCTACAATACGTCAGTACATTATTTTTTATTGGTACTTTCCTGTTATTGACAGCCAAAGCTGAAGATTGCAGAGTAAGCACCATAGACTTTATCGACTTTTCTTTCAAAATCTTTTATAGTTTTAATACCCAATCAGCGGGGCTGTGGGGGCGGCAGCCCCCACCCATAATACTAGGATAGGTTAGGTAAGGTTGTTAGGTTAGGCTAATGTCTTTTCAAAGTTGAATAAATTGAGTAAACTCCTAGATTGTTGGGGTATCTGAATTACAATTAACAATGCGAATGCTAATAAATAGTGTTTTCCTCACTGTCTAACTATATAATACATACTTACAAACCATTAAAATACAAAAATAAAATAATTAAAACCTAAAATAACAGGAGTAGTAATGCAGAATTACCCACTAATCAATGAAGAAACTGATGAGAAAAAGGATTAGGCCTATAGCCTAGGCCTATACAAAAAACACATAGGCCTACGTGGCCTAAAATCCAATTTGACCGCTTGTGATTTTGTTTGTTGTTCTGATGTAGGCTAGGTTCCTAGGGCTGATGCGATGACACGTTTACTGTGCTGTGGTAGGTCTCCTCCACCTAGGATATGCTTGATGTTGAAACTTGAATGTTGAGGTGGGTGTTAGCCTAATCAGATTTAGTTCAGTTTAGGTGAAGGTATTGAGCCAAACTTGCCAAAGCCTTTACAACGGAACTTCGTATCTACTTTTCGAAGTGTTGGGAGGAGTGAAGAAAAGGGTGTTGGGGAGAGAGAACGCTGTTAGAGTAGCTTAAGTATGTTTGTTTTAATCTGTATACAGTAAGTCATCAGCAGTGTAAAACTACCTCCTAGATACGTCGCCACGGTATCTACCGACTGGGTTGTTTTAGTGTACGAGCTTGTGAAGTTTGATCTCGATTCTTTATTTTAGGGTTGTATGGCCGGCCCAATTAACCCTGCCAAAGACGTTGAAGTTTATTGTGTTCTGATTATGATTATTGATTGTGGCGCTCTGTGAGCAGGTCCAATTAACCCTAATCAGTATTCTTCTTTCCTCTGGCGTCGAAGAGCTGTCTAGACTGAACCAATAAACCCTGCCACTGTCCACCACACAGTCTGCCAAGTCAGTCCTCATGATGTTAGTGTGCTGGTCCTATAATTCCCAACCTGGGATGTGCTCATGTGGCTGGGGTACTCCCATTACACAAAGAGAAACCAATATGTCCTTTTGGTAAAATTCTAGTTTCACGTACACAGCGACAAAAGGGAGGCGCCGTTGTAAAGGCATAGCTCCCCGACCAACTATGAAGATCAGGGAAATTGCTGGGTAAAAGACGTAATATAATGATAATAAACTACATTAACGACATTAGCCTAACCTAACCTAACCTAGTATTATGTAATAGCTATGGTGCCGCATATGGGGAGACATATTTTTTTTTTTTTTTACAGTAGGTATAATTCCTTATAATGCATTTCCGCCGCTTTGGACATATATAGGAATTAAGTATGGTATATGACAACTCTAAAGTAGCCATAGAAATTTATGAGTATGCTGTGAAAGCGAAACTAGAATTAAACCGTCCTTTTTGTCCCAAAGTCTGAAGATGACCCTCAGTGATGTCTGTACCAAAAGTGAGTGCGAGACTATATGCCAACAAAATCACTAGAGGTCCGCTTAACTGTCGAATACAGGCCCCATTTTAGGAACTATACCTATCTTCTTCCTAACTACCTAAGAAACGGCATTGAGTAGCCTACAGGCCAGACAGTTCTCTGATCGTAGAATGGAGGCCTCACTGGCTGTGTAAATTGACTGTGTTGAGTACAGGCCGGACAGTTGATGATCAAACTACCATGGAACCCTAAAAATCAGGTGAACTATGGCTTCAGTAGGCCTATAATTGTTCAGTAAAGGCCAGAATTTACTGAACTAGAGGGTTACGTACCTTTGTTACTCAGTATCTCAGTGAGTGCAGCCCAGCAACAAAAAGGTAACATAGCTTGTTTATACAAGAGTGGATCCAAAGAAACTGTGTTTAGCCTGGCCAGACAGTTCCTTAACCTCTGAAGTGCGCATGGGGGTAATTAGATACCTCTCCCTGTGCGCATGTATTTGAGGTGTTTCCGTCACTAAAATATTCATTGTACCATTAATAGCATTAATACTTATCCATATGTGCCTATTATGGGTTGATTATAAAGGTATTAACCTGAAACAACAATAAAACGAGTGAAAACAGCGTTTGGATGGTCAAAATCGGAGATATAGCCCGCGAGTTGTATAATGTATGGGTGAGGCAAGCTGCTTTCCCGCCAATTTCCCCCAAGGCCACTGAGACACAGTCGATCGATACTCTCTCTCTCTCTCTTGCATTCGCTTGCTATCAGTGATGACCACACCCTCCAACCGGATTTCTAATGTTAGCACAAAAATATACCTCAGAATAAGGGAATAACAGGGAAAATAGGTGATAACTGAAGGAGAGGAGGAAAGTGGGGAAGGAGGGGAGGTAGAGGACTAAGATTTTGCATGGCCCAGGGGCCCCCCAATTTTTTTTTTTTTTTCGATGTCAAAAGTTGATTTTTTTTTTCACTCACTCTTAAGAGTCTCCCCGCAGTCCGCCGGGGGAACTCTTAAGAGTCTCCCGGCAGTTCCCGGGTTAAGACCATTATCCGGTGGTTCCTCCCTAATAAATACCAGCAAACATCCTTGTGTGTACAGGACCTGAGCGCCACCCCAGCCGGAGGACAAATCCCTGGACATCGCCTTTATCGTGCTGCGAGATCCAGGCCAGGAAGTAAACCACAGAAGCCTCTTTCTACAATTCAGCTTACCCTGTGCGTATGGGGAAGAACGTTAGTCCTATCAAGAACTAATGACTTATATCAATATCAAGCTCTTTTGTTAGTAGCTATTAACGAGAACATGGTCATGGCTAATTGGTAGGAAGCAGAGAGTCAGCATAAATGGTACGAAGTCAGAATGGGGAGCAGTCAAAAGTGGTGTCCCCCAGGGATCTGTATTAGGTCCTCTGTTGTTTGTTATATACATAAATGACCTTGATTTAGGTATAACTAGTAGGATAAGTAAATTTGCAGACGATACCAAAATGGGGAGAACAATTGATTCAGATAGATATAGAGTGCCTCCAAAGGGATCTAGATACCTTACACGAATGGTCAGTAAATTGGCAGATGAAGTTTAACATTGACAAATGCAAGGTATTAAAGATAGGGAAGATGCATACAAATGTTAAATATAAACTAACTAATATGGAATTAGAAAACTCGAATTGTGAGAAAGATCTAGGTGTGTTTGTTTGTTAGCAATGATTTGAAGCCTAGAAAACAGTGTATAAGCGTTCGAAAGAAGGCAAACAGGATTCTCGGATTCATCTCTAGGAGTGTGAGTAACAGAACTGCTGATGTTATCTTAAAACTTTACTTGTCATTAGTGAGACCCCATATGGATTATGCTGTTCATTTTTGGTGTCCTTATTACAGAATGGACATAGATTCATTGGAGAGAGTACAACGTAGAATGACAAAAATTATCCATAATATTAGAAATCTTCCGTATAAAGAAAGGTTGAAGAAATTAGGCTTACATTCGTTGGAGAGACGCAGAGTTAGAGGGGATATGATAGAGGTGTTCAAGTGGGTTAGTGGGATTAACAAAGGGGACATGACAAATATACTAAAGCTCAGTGATAGCGAAAGAACTCGTACCAATGGTTTCAAATTAGATAAATTTGATTTCAGAAAAGATATAGGCAAATATTGGTTTGGTAACAGAGTTGTAGATGGGTGGAATGGACTACCAAGTGCTATAGTGGGATTAAAAACGGTAGGGAGCTTTAAGATAAAATTGGGTAAGCATATGGACGAGAAGGGTTGGGTGTGAAGGGGGATCAGCCGGGTTGGGCCAATCAGCGCTCTGCAGACCCCAGTAATCCTGCGTTAATCTCCAACCGTTTTGGTAAGATGATCCTCAGGGTATTGGAGTGTTGAGCTTATAATTGGGCTTTGTAATTGGGGTTGTGTGGGACAGGGATCTGCCTTGCTTAGGCCAATCGGCTTTCTGCAGACTCCCATTTTCTTATGTTCTTATGTTCTTATGGTAATTCACCCGTGTGACTATTGTAATATTTTATTTATATTAATTATGATTTCCAGTTCAAAATTTTGTTACTTAATTACCTACGAAGGGAAATTCATCATCACTGTATGAATATAAGCGCATTTTTCAAAGACACTGTGGACCATAGAGCTTTTATGTTTTGAAAAACTGGCAGACCTATACTTTTTAAATATATATAATCTATCTATCTATCTATCTATTGACCGACGCCGTGATCCCCGAAGGGGTGGACACGAACGAACCGCCCCCATGCACCTCTGTCCCCGGTCAGTCGACGTCCCTCCCCCCAACCAGCACCGCCTTCGTTCATATACTTCCTCACTCCATCCTTCCACCTCTCTTTCGGTCTACCTCTCCCTCTCTGTCCCTCCACCTCGTTCTCGTACACTCTCTTAGTCATTCTCTCGCTTTCCATACGTTCCATATGGCCGAACCATCTCAAGTTGTTCCTTTTCACACTTTCCAGCACATCTACCTCCACACCACACCTCCTTACTATCTCATTCGTCTGTCTATCCCTCCATGTAACTCCGCACGCACTTCTTAGGGAATTAATTTCCAATGCTCTCACTCTTGGTCTGCGTCTCTCAACCAACGTCCATGCTTCGCTTCTGTAAGTCAGTGTCGGGATTGCCACACTGTCATGCAAGGACTTCTTCACTTCCATACTGACCACCCTATTTCTTGTTACTGCTTTCAGCGTTCCTACAACCCTCTACCCCAGTTGTACCCTCTCCCGCACTTATTCATCCATAGTCCCATCGTTACTCAACACACTGCCAAGATACTTAAAAGAGTTGACGATCTCCATAGCCTGACCGTTCAGCTTCACCTCACACTCTGTGACTTCACCTCTTTCAAAGACCATAACCTTGCTCTTCCCCGCATTTACCTTCAAATTCCGTTTTTCGCACACTGTTCCAAACTCATTTACCAGACCCTGCAACTCCCATTCATTATCACTCATCAGAACTGTATCATCCACAAACAGTATAGGTAGCTTCCACTCAATTCCCTCCCTTTTCAGCGATACACCAACATCCACTGCTCTTGATAGTATTTCTTTCATGACTCCATCCATATAGACAGTAAACAAAAATAAAAATACAGTAAATAAAAAGGCATAATTCAGGGAAAATTTTGTTAATTAAACAATAATATTACTTTCCAACTCTATAGGAATGCAAAGGACTCTAATTCATTCGAAATCATTTTAAATATATGCAGGATAAACTATTTACAACACTCTCCCCTGTCAGTTGTCTAACATTTGAATCGTGCCTTGTAACGAAGGCTGTGAGTGGCTGAAACTGTTACCAGAGTCCTGCCTCCCGGCAGTTGGCCACACCCCCAGAGTCCGTTAATCTTTGGTCTAGTTGACCAGACGCTACCAAAGAATCTCGGGAGGCTGTCTGCTTCTGTCTGGTAAAATCACCAAACATTACCATAAATTACCAGACATTCGCCTCTTTGTGCCTTTGAAAAACATGCTTTTATTATGTTTACCCTTATTTACTTTGTGTGTATTAGCCAATGTTAAGGCCATTTTATATTTTTGTTTATAAACCTTGTTTGCAATGTAGGCTACTATTGGTTTATCTTGTATGAGTTTAATTCTTTGTCCAGCTAAGATGGAATCCACTTCCAATATTATCTATCTATTGCCGGACGCCGTGATCCCCGAAGGAGTGGCCACGAACGAAACACCCCCATGCATCTGTCCCCAGTCAGTCGACACTCCTCGTCCCAACCAGCACTGTCTTTATCCATATACTTCTTCACTCCATCCTTCCACCTCCCTCTTGGTCATGCTCTCGCTTCCCATACGTTCCATATGGCCGAACCATCTCAAGGTGTTCCTTTTCACACTTATCCTGGTATAGCCATGTTGTTTAATGTAAATTGTCATATTGTAGTTTTTTCTTTCACATCAATTATGCTTTCTTTCAGAAGTATATATCTACTCTAATTTAGATATACCAGTACCAGTATCAATCTTCTCTTGCAATATACTTCTTTAATATTGTAGTTACCTTCAATAGGGGAGTAAACCTTATACAAATCTGTACTGCTACCTTAGGGTGAAGCAGATTGGTGGATGGATTAGTCACACACCACTGTAGAAAAATAGTGCTAAAAAATACATAAAAGGCCTCGGAATCAGACGGACCCTAAAGTGAGTGGTCAATCCTGTAAGTTCTTAACTGGCATGGGTTGGCCCTCTTACAAGGGATAGATCCACTATGGGGCATTTTGTGTATAGGGAGTAAGACGTCCGGCAATAGATAGATAGATTGATAGTCCTTCAATAATTCTAGCCTTCACATTAGAGGCTCTAATATCTCCCCTCGAGTGTGGTTACTGGAGTATACAGTACTTAGCTGCTCCTAACATTAGACAATACATTTGTTTATTAAGTCTTTGAAGTTCGAGTATTTCTTCTTTAGTTAAGCCTATTACATTGGTTCCAAATAGAATTGTTGGCAATGCAACACTCTTCCCCCCAAAAAAATCCCTATCATGATTTATTTACAAGTTTTAGCAATAATTTGATGTTAGAAAGCCATTTTTTCAGTTTTCTCAAACATCTTTTTCTTATATATGTTTATTGTTTGATATTGTTATGCCTAGATATATTATACTTCTAGTTACATTGACTGCTTCTGTATTTTCTGGTCAACTCTCTCATTATTACATTGCTATTTTCTAGTTTTATTGTATGCCGCTTTCTGTGTTCTGTGTTCTGCTTTCTGTGTTCATTCGTTGTTCTGTCTTGTGTTTTCCCTGTTCTTGCTGTCTTGAGTCGGCCACCCCCAAGAAAATTAAAAACAAAAATATAATAAAATAGAGTACTGTACAGTATAATAGAGTACTGTACAGTACAGTATAATAGAGTACTGTACAGTACAGTATAATAGAGTACTGTACAGTATAATAGAGTACTGTACAGTATAATAGAGTACTGTACAGTATAATAGAGTACTGTACAGTATAATAGAGCACTGTACAGTATAATAGAGCACTGTACAGTATAGTAGAGTACTGTACAGTATAATAGAGTACTGTACATTATACTGTACAGTACTCTATTATACTGTACAGTGCTCTATTATACTGTACAGTGCTCTATTATACTGTACAGTACTCTATTATACTGTACAGTGCTCTATTATACTGTACAGTGCTCTATTATACTGTACAGTGCTCTATTATACTGTACAGTGCTCTATTATACTGTACAGTGCTCTATTATACTGTACTGTACAGTACTCTATTATACTGTACAGTACTCTATTATACTGTACAGTACTCTATTATACTGTACAGTGCTCTATTATACTGTACAGTGCTCTATTATACTGTACTGTACAGTGCTCTATTATACTGTACAGTACTCTATTATACTGTACAGTACTCTATTATACTGTACAGTACTCTATTATACTGTACAGTGCTCTATTATACTGTACAGTACTCTATTATACTGTACAGTGCTCTATTATACTGTACAGTACTCTATTATACTGTACAGTACTCTATTATACTGTACAGTACTCTATTATACTGTACAGTACTCTATTATACTGTACAGTGCTCTATTATACTGTACAGTACTCTATTATACTGTACAGTGCTCTATTATACTGTACAGTGCTCTATTATACTGTACAGTGCTCTATTATACTGTACAGTACTCTATTATACTGTACAGTGCTCTATTATACTGTACAGTGCTCTATTATACTGTACAGTACTCTATTATACTGTACAGTGCTCTATTATACTGTACAGTACTCTATTATACTGTACAGTACTCTATATACTGTACAGTACTCTATTATACTGTACAGTGCTCTATTATACTGTACAGTGCTCTATTATACTGTACAGTACTCTATTATACTGTACAGTGCTCTATTATACTGTACAGTACTCTATTATACTGTACAGTACTCTATTATACTGTACAGTGCTCTATTATACTGTACAGTGCTCTATTATACTGTACAGTACTCTATTATACTGTACAGTGCTCTATTATACTGTACAGTACTCTATTATACTGTACAGTACTCTATTATACTGTACAGTACTCTATTATACTGTACAGTACTCTATTATACTGTACAGTACTCTATTATACTGTACAGTGCTCTATTATACTGTACAGTGCTCTATTATACTGTACAGTACTCTATTATACTGTACAGTGCTCTATTATACTGTACAGTACTCTATTATACTGTACAGTACTCTATTATACTGTACAGTACTCTATTATACTGTACAGTACTCTATTATACTGTACTGTACAGTACTCTATTATACTGTACTGTACAGTACTCTATTATACTGTACTGTACAGTACTCTATTATACTGTACAGTACGGTACTCTATTTTATTATATTTTTGTTTTTAATTTTCTTGGGGGTGGCCGACTCAAGACAGCAAGAACAGGGAAAACACAAGACAGAACAACGAATGAACACAGAAAGCAGAACACAGAACACAGAAAGCGGCATACAATAAAACTAGAAAATAACAATGTAATAATGAGAGAGTTGACCAGAAAATACAGAAGCAGTCAATGTAACTAGAAGTATAATATATCTAGGCATAACAATATCAAACAATAAACATATATAAGAAAAAGATGTTTGAGAAAACTGAAAAAATTGCTTTTCTAACTCATCAAATTATTGCTAAAACTTGTAAATAAATCATGATAGGGATTTTTTTGGGGGGAAGAGTGTTGCATTGCCAACAATTCTATTTGGAACCAATGTAATAGGCTTAACTAAAGAAGAAATACTCGAACTTCAAAGACTTAATAAACAAATGTATTGTCTACGGTGGTGGGCTGACCCTTTGTCAGAGTGAGGGTTGGTGTTCTCTACTTCCCATAGCCCCTTCTATCTTTTTCTCCTTCTGCATCTCTAATTTTTTCAAATGGCGTAGGGATGCGGCGACCCCAACGCCCGCCACTTTCTGGTGCAGGTAGCCTCCTCTGTGGTGGAGGGGTGAGAAATTTCCACCACTGCTTTTCTCCGGCGAGACGTAGAAGTCGGCTAAAGGGGATCGGGGGCGGGGGCCTGGTATCCTTCTCCCCTTAAATAAATCTACCAAAAAAACGAGACAGAGATAGGGGCGAGGGAACGCGTTCGTGGTCCCGGACCCTAAGAATAGGAGCTTTGAATGTGCGTGGATGTAGTACGAATGAGAAGCGAGAGGATATTGGAAGGTTATTTGAAAGAAGGATGTATGATGTCCTTGCACTGAATGAAACAAAGATGAAAGGAGAGGGAGAAGTGGATTTTGGAAACGTGATAGGTAGAAAGTCTGGAGTAGACGAGGGAGTTAGGGGGAAAGAAGGAGTGGCTATTATTGTGAAGGAGGAGTTGAGAGAGTTTATAAAAGAGTGGAAAGAGGTGTCATCAAGGCTAATGTGGGTGAGAATGCGGTTTAAGGGTAAAAGGTGGGTATTTGTAAGTGCGTATGGACCAGGAAGTGAAAGAGAGTTAGACGAGGTAGAGGGTTTCTGGGAGGATTTGAGAGATTGTCTACAAGGGTTTGATGAAAATGAAAATGTTATAGTTTTAGGGGACCTAAATGCTAGGGTAGGAAATGAGCCTGTTGAGGGAGTCATCGGTAGTTTTGGTGTGGATGGTGTAAACGAGAGTGGAGAAAGACTGAAAAATGTATGTGAAGAGTGTAGATTGAGTGTAGGTAATACGTTCTTCAAAAAAAGGCGTATACACAAGTACACCTGGCATAGACTTGTGAGGGGAGAGATTGTAGAGAGGGCATTGATGGATTATGTGCTGGTGACAAGGGAAAGATTGTGTAGACTGCTGGATGTGAATGTGATGAGAGGTGAGGCGGAGGGTATGTCAGATCATTACCTGGTGGAGGGAAAGCTAAGAGTTAAGAGTTACAGGAGAATAAGAGACAAGCGTGAAGTAAGAGAGGTAATAACAGTTAGTGAGTTAGAGAAGAGTGAAAAAGAGAGGGAGTACAAGGAAAGACTAAATGAAAAGTGGATGGAAGTGAGAGAGATGGAAGAGAGAGAAGTAGAGGTTGAATGGCAACAGTTTAAGGAAGGAGTGAAAGCAAGTGCAGAGGTAGTATGCGGCAAAAGGAAAGTAGGAGGCAGAGGTATCAGGAAGGGAAGCGAGTGGTGGAATGATACGGTGAGAAAGGCAGTTGAGGAGAAGAGACAGTGTTTTGAGAGGGTTTTACAGGATGGTAGTGTTGAGGTATGGGAGAGGTACAAGGAGAAAAGGAGAGAGGCAAAACGGAAAATTAGAGAAGCGAAAAAAGATGCAAACGAAAGGTGGGGCCAAAGGCTGAGTGAGAATTTTGAAGAACGAAAGAAGATGTTCTGGAAGGAGGTAAATAAAGTAAGGAAAGGAGGACAAAAGAGGGAAGAGTCAGTGAAAGATGAAAATGGAGAATTACTAGTGGAACCAGTTGAAGTGAGGAAAAGATATGCCGAGTATTTTGAATCTTTGTTAAATACAAGAGATGGAAGAGAAGCAGTGATTGAAGCAGAGGTGGATGGAGATAGGTTACCCAGGCCACCCAGGTGGCAGGGAATGAATGAAAGGATTGAGGAAAATGAGGTGAAAGAAG
The DNA here is from genome assembly GCA_032716605.1 of Paralithodes platypus. Taxonomy (NCBI): domain Eukaryota; kingdom Metazoa; phylum Arthropoda; class Malacostraca; order Decapoda; family Lithodidae; genus Paralithodes; species Paralithodes platypus. Next base: position 30,693,303 of record CM064481.1, read on the forward strand.
CAGTGAAACAAATGAGAGCGGGAAAAGCGAAGGTTTGGATGGTATTGCTGTGGAGTGTATAAAGAAGGGTGGAGATGTGATAATAGATTGGTTGGCGAGACTTTTCAATGTGTGCTTTGCTGTGTCAATGGTACCAATAGACTGGAAGAGTGCATGTATTGTGCCATTGTACAAGGGGAAGGGAGATCGGCAGGAGTGTTCAAGTTATAGAGGTATTAGTTTATTGTCAGTGGTTGGAAAGCTGTATGGCAGGGTGTTGATAGAGAGGATAATAAAATGTACGGAAGTTGCAATAGGAGAAGAACAGTGCGGTTTTAGGAGGGGAAGAGGGTGCGTGGATCAGATGTTTGCAGTAAGACAGTTATGCGAGAAGTATTTAGAGAAGCATAAGGAGATATTTTGGGCTTTTATGGACTTGGAAAAAGCGTATGATCGTGTGGACCGTGAAGCAATGTGGAAGGTGTTAAGGATTTATGAAATAGGAGGAAATTTGTTAGAAGCAGTTAAGAGTTTTTATGAAGGGAGCAGAGCATGTGTGAGAGTAGGAAATGGTGAGTTGAGTGAATGGTTTGAGGTAAAGGTAGGTTTGCGACAGGGTTGTGTAATGTCACCATGGCTGTTTAATATGTTTATGGATGGTGTGGTGAGGGAGGTGAAAAGGAGAACTATGGGAAGAGGATTGGGTTTAGTAGGAAAGAATGGTAGACATTGGGAGTTGAATCAGTTGCTGTTCGCTGATGACACGGCATTGGTGGCGGATTCTGATGAGAAACTGCAGCGGGTAGTCAAAGAGTTTGGTGTGGTTTGTGGAAGGAGGAAACTGAAGGTGAACGTCAATAAAAGTAAAGTAATGGTGTGTAATAGGGGAGAGCATAAGGTGAATCTAGATGTGAGGCTGGATGGGGAAATATTGGAACAAGTAGAGTGTTTTAAATATCTAGGAGGAACGATAAGCAGGAGTGGAGGTATGGAAGTGGAGGTAAAACAGAGTGTGTGAAGGAAGGAAGGTTTTCGGAGCAATGGGAAGTATGTGGAAGACGAGAAATCTCGGAGTGAAAGTAAAAAGTGCACTGTATCAAGGAATTGTTGTGCCAACAGTGATGTATGGGGCTGAGACATGGGCTCTGAAGAAAAAGGAGAAAAGAAGGCTGGATGTGATGGAGATGAGCTGCTTGAGGAGTATGTGTGGAGTTACTCGTAGAGACAGATTGAGGAATGAAGAGATACGTAGGAGAGTGGGGCAGCAGGAACATTTGTCAGCCAGAGTGGACAGAAGGGTGCTGAGCTGGTATGGTCATGTTGAACGAATGGGAGATGAAAGGCTTACAAAGATAATATGTGAGTCAGGTACAAGGGGAGATAGAAGGGCAGGAAGACCCCCATTGAGATGGAGAGACTGTGTAAGAAAGGCTTTGGATGATAGAGAAATGACTATAGATCAGGCAGGGGAAGTGGTGGTGGACAGGAGTGAATGGAGAATGCTTGTGAATAGTTGAGTGAACACGTGGTCATTTGGAGTAAGGGGTCGGGCGCAAGTTCGACTAGATAATAGTCCATCAGGCGCCTGGCCCGGGGAGACGATTAATATGAAGGGTGTGCCTGGAAGTGTGGTGGGAGGGCTTGTGGCTTTGGCTCCGCTGCATGTCTGCCTGCCGAGATCGGAACCTCTCCGGGTGGTCAGGGGCCGGGGGAGTGCTGGAGCGACCTTGGTAACCCTGGTCTCTGGGTCTTCTCCTGGGTGACCTGGATGTGTGTGAGTTTGTGTTTTTTATCAGTGTTTATTTTTTTGTTTTATGTTGTTTTTGTGTTTTCCCTGTTCTTGCTCTGTCTTGAGTCGGCTACCCCCAAAATGGGGATTGGGCCTGAGCATATAGATAGATAGATAGTTTCCACATAGCGATTTGATAAGTAAATTTGACTTTATATTGTCTTATTCCCAGTTCTGGTTTGTTTAGTTTGCAAGTTTTACATTGTAATTGTTTTATATTCATTTGAACTTATTTCAACCCATATAAATAAAGTTATGAGAGAAGTTTTATGGCCTGCTGAATAAAATAAGGATAGCATTCAATTACTGTATATGAATGAGGAAATGTTATTAAGAATTACAAAATCAATGGTGTGGTCGACCTATCTTAAGGGGAGGCAGACCGTTTTTCTGGCCCCCCCCTTCTTCCTAATGTTTAGCCCCACTAGTTTTGAGATTATAAGACGTTCGGCCCATTAGTTTGGCGATTTCAACACCTTTCGCCCAATTTCGTTGTCAATTTTAAGACCTTTCGTGCCATTTAGGTGTCAATTAATTCCTGGCGAGCGAAAGCGAGCCTCCAATTTTAAGAGTAATCAGCCTTTGACCGGGAAATTTTTCTACTGAAAAATGTACAAATTAATCTAGAAAGGGTTTCTAATTTATCTTGTCTTGGGTGTGTGGGGGGGGGGGGGGGTTTCTAAGCTTGATGGAGGTCTAGGGAGTGAAATGTCCCAAGCACACATTAATACAGTTCAGACATCTGGCAGACATCACTACAGTTCAGACATCTGGCAGACATCACTACAATTCTGCCATAATATCAGCAGCAGCTACAGATATCAAACTACAGTATAGTGTATTATTTTATTAAGCGTTATTTCCACATAGTGATTTTGATAAATTATTTTGCATTCATCTTGGGTCGTCCCAGTTTTGGTTTGTTTATTTTGCAAGTTTTACATTATAATTCTATACTCAATCAACATGGGGACAGCAATTTATTGTTAGCTAAAAACAAATCCAGTACAATATAACATACTTCGTGGAGATTACATTAACCCTTAATTAGCGGCTCACCACATAAGTCGAGTTAAATAAAGCTGGACTATGTGGCGGCGCTCGACATAACTCGAGTGGCAATTTCAGCACGTAATGTTGCTGAGAGAGAGAGACAAGTGGTGGCAGGAGAGTAGCGAGCGTATGACTGCTCCAGACCACCGCGGCGAACCTACTGACACGAATCTCACCTCCCTCCTACCTCTCTCACTCGCTATATAAGGAATTGTATGGGGAAAGTGCCTAATTACATGCTTTTTGCACTCGCGTTGCACGGTTATTGCAAGAAAACTAGCCATCATAAAAGGATCGTTATGGTGTCATTCGAAAGCTCTGTTTATGCCCTTTCAGGGATAGATACTTGTTTTACGTTCTGGGTCTTATTTAGGCATGAAAATGATCACGTAAACAGCCCTATTTTGGCTAAAAACACCCCGCTGGGCGGTACATATAAATAAACCGCATAGGCCGCTCTTAAGGTGTTAAGGGAAGGTATTTAGTTTGTACCGTAGACCTCCATCAAGCTTAAAAATTACACTCCCTTGAACCCCTTCAAGATAAATTTGTAAATTTTTCGCTAGAAAAATGTCACGGCCGAAGGCCGTTTCCTCTTACATTCAGGCTCGCTATCGCTCGCCAGGAAAAAATCGACACCTAAATGGCACGAAATGTCTAAAAATTGACAGAAATGGGGCGAAAGTTCTTAAAATCGCCAAACTAATGGGGCGAACGTCTTAAAATCTCAATAGCAGTGGAGTTAAACATGAGGGAGAAAGGGGTTAAGAAAATAATCCCTCAAGTGGAAATCTCCCCTAAACCCGTACAGTACCAGGGACGTCCCTTTTATTTCTGGCAACTATAAGACAATTGTATTCAGGATAGAAAGGACCTCTAGCAATAATAAGGCTTCAAACTATCTCAACCAACCTTTTTAACTACCACAGATCCTTCCCAATCAGGATAGAAAGGACCTCTAGCAATAATAAGGCTTCAAACTATCTCAACCAACCTTTTTAACTACCACAGATCCTTCCCAATCAGGATAGAAAGAACCTCTAGCAATAATAAGGCTTCAAACTATCTCAACCAACCTTTTAACTACCACAGATCCTTCCCAATCAGGATAGAAAGAACCTCTAGCAATAATAAGGCTTCAAACTATCTCAACCAACCTTTTAACTACCACAGATCCTTCCCAATCAGGATAGGAAGGACCTCTAGCAATAATAAGGCTTCAAACTATCTCAACCAACCTTTTTAACCCCTTCAGCACCGTGACGTAATTTTCATCTTTTTCTGGTTACCATTCGACGATTTTCTTCAGCTTACAATCTATCTCTAGGACTCAAAAGTGTACATACAATCTCAGTAAACCCTCTGAATAACATAGGTCATTCATAAACCCTCTGAATAACATAGGTCATTCATAAACTGCATAAAATCGTCTAGTTTTAGCCATAATCAAATGTTGTTCCCCAAGCTGCCTGGCCGAACAGCCCCAAAGCCCCGAGCAAGGCCAAGGCCATAACCGAGCGCCCCCACAGAACCTTCCCTGCCGACCACAATAAAGCCTGGGTGACCGAAGCCACTCCATGGCGGGGAGCTGAGGAGGGTGCAAAAACGCCCGGGAAACCAAAGCCCCACCCAGGGCCCTGTGCCCCTCAGCAATTATGAAGAGAAAGTTGAGGGGCAAAGGAAAAATGTGACACGGAAGAGACGCCGTCACTCGAGATCTACAAAATATATAAGTATAAGGAACAGTCAGAGTAAGCTATGGGTATGGCAGAGATCGCTCAACTCTCACTCTGATAGACCAGCCCATCACCACATGACTAGAACCCAATCCTCTCAGCATCAGCTAGGAAAGGCCCTAGACAGCCGCCTTTGGCGGAGGGGATAGCTCTCCTATTTCAACACCTTTCAGGGTTGGGCAGGTTAAGGGTGGATGGTTCACTTTTTATAGGCGATTTTTGCATGTATTCAATATTTTTCTAGTTTCCTCCCTAGACCTCCATCAAATAAAAAAAAAACATCCATTAGATCCCCCTTCTAGACCAATTTGTACATTTTTCGGCACCATATCGTCTAAATATAGCTAGAATACAATATATTGTACATCGCTGGTACTCCAAGGGTTAACACCTCATCCAAGACGTTTATCCCTATCTAGGTGTCAATTTCTTCTTGGCGAGCAATAGCGAGCCAGCAATATATGAAGAAATCAGGCTTTGCCGGAGAAATTTTTCTATAGAAATATTTACAAATTTAGCTTGCTGTCAAAAAACATTTTAATAAATATGCAGGGCAAAATCGACACCTGGATGGGGATAAACGTCGTAAAACAGTGCGCTGAATGGGGCCGAATGGATACAAGCCAGAGAAAGAGAGAAAATGTGAGAAAAAAAGCAGGTGACCCCCCTTAACCTAAGAAGTGCGCATGGGGGTAATTAGAAACGTCCCCCTGTGCTGACGTATTTGAGCTGTTTCCATCACTAAAATATTCATTTTACCATAAATAGCATTAATACTTATCCATACGTGCCTATTATGGGTTGATTATAAAGGTATTAACCTGAAACAACAATAAAACGAGTGAAAACAGCGTTTGGATGGTCAAAATCGGAGATACAGGCCGCGAGTTATATAATGTATGGGTGAGGCAACCTGCTTTCCCGCCAATTTCCCCCAAGGCCACTGAGACACAGTCGATCGGTACTCTCTCTCTCTCTCTCTTGCACTCGCTTGCTAACAGAGATGACAATGCCCTGCTTGCAACTCGCTAATGTTAGCACGAAAATATACCTCAGAATAAGGGAATAACAGGGAAAATAGGTGATAACTGAAGGAGGGGGGGGAAGGAGGGGAGGTAGAGGGAAGGAGGGGAGGTAGAGGAGTGATATTTTGCATGGCCCAGGGGCCAAATGTTTTTTTTTTTTTTTTTTTTTTTTTTTTTTTTCGATGTTTAACCCTTCCTACCCGGTGTGCCTTAGGTAATGACAGCACGAAAGAAGGGCCAATACCCGGTATGCCTTATCTATGGCATGAGCTTAATAGCCTAATTAAGCTTGGTCCGAACGCCGTGCGTACGACGTATGTCAACAAACCCAAGCGTTCGTCACCGCACCTCCGAAAACAAGAAGGAGAAGACTCCTCAATGTTATTGTTATGACGTATGACGAAATTAGTGTCTGAAAAGCCCCCATATTGGCAACATCTCTGCAATATTGGCTCCACTGAAATCGTCATCACAACTGAACCAGTTGACTTACAGAGCTCTACTCAATGCCAAAATACAGATTGAAAACCGCACTACGATTATAGATGAGTGGGAAAGTTCTAGCAGTGAAAATAAACATAAATACGGTAGCCTAGGCCTAGACGTTTTTCGGCCATATCGCCCGGGTAGGGGCGACCGTCATTGGCTGAGACAGCCCGGGTAGGAAGGGTTAAAGTTGATTTTTTTTTTCTCTGACTCTTAAGTCTTCCCGCAGTTCCCGGGTTAACAGCCGAGTAATCAACATGGGGACAGTAATTCATTGTTCGCTAAAAAACAAATCCAGTAAAATAAAACAAACTTCATGGGACACCTCAGCCAACATCCAACAGTTCAGTGGAATGTTATAAACTGAATATAAAGAAACAGTCACAGAGATAACACTAAAGCTGGATTTGTAATAGAGCTTTTTGTGGTCAAATTTGAATCATAATTTTGTTCTAGCACTATTATGAGACTATTTTATAATCTTTATAGGAATTCTGTCACTTATATTGATGTATGTATGTATATACTCAGGCCCAATCCCCACTTTTCCTTTTTTTTTGGGGGGGAGGGGGAAGAGTCAAGACAGAGCCCAATTAGGGACATCACAACAGAAAACAATGAACACACAAAAATAAAATACAAATTCACACACATCTAGGTCATCCAGGAGAAGACCCAGAGACCAAGGTCACCAAGGTCCCTCCAGCACTCCCCCGGACCCCGACCACCCGGAGAGGTTCCGATCTCGGCAGGCAGACATGCGAAACCACAAGCCTGCCCACCATATATTGATATTATATTGATAAGTGACAGAATTCCTATAAAATTATATTTCAGAAACTACCAGATCAGAATAATTGTGAAGAGAAGTTGCTGTAAAAAGCACTCGTGGGATACCACTTTAACGCCCTTCATGGAACATCTGGCAGACATTACTACAGTACAGTACAGTGGAATGTTGTGACATGAATATCAAGCAAGGTGGCCTCCTTGAAGCAACCGTCCATACATATCACAGCGTTATTATCACCCTTCATGGAAAATCTGACAGACATTACTACAGTACAGTGGAATGTTCTGACATGAATATCAAGCAAGGTGGCTTCCTTGAAGCAACCGTCCATACATATCACAGCGTTATTAGTCCTCCTGCTAATGAACCAGTTTGTGTTGTTCCAAGTTCCAGATCCGGCCAAATAGCCTTCTGCACGTCTGGCATCTGTGGGATTGAGGCGTAAACTAAAACACATCCTTACATTTCGTTTCATTTTTTATTTGGAGCTGCTGACGACGCTCTCAACTTGGCTGACCTGGCGAGTGAACAGCCTCGCTAGACGCTGATTCTGTTTTTGACCAAGTGAATAGAAAGCAAGACACTGATAAATGTTTGTGAGTGAACGATCTCTTAACCCTTTCAAGCTCCAATACGCGTTTCTGTTCTGTTTCTGGATACTATTAGAAAATTGTATTCAGATTAGTAACAGTATATGGAAGTCAAAGGGTTGATTGAGTAGTATTTACCCCTTTAATACCCAGATACTCCCTAAGCTGCATAAAATTGTCTAATGATAGCAAAATAAACTGCTGAAAACGCGCCAGAGCTTCAAAGGGTTCAGATATTGCTTTGTCCTTTGTCTGGAACTGCTGGACATTCTCACAACTTGCGTAAAGCCGGTATCACACGAGAACATTTATAATCAACATTCGATGATCAACATTTTTCTGGCAACATTTCTGGAATATTTTACACTGGTATCGGAAACTAGACTGATGATAGATGAATTTAGGTAACCGAAATGTTTTAAAAGTTGACCCCATAAGCTGCCAGACCAGTGATAAGGATAAACTTAATGTTGAGTGAAAAAGCGCTCGTGTGATACCGGCTTTTGTCTGGAACTGGTGGACATTCTCACAACTTGTCTTAGCTTGTGCTTCAATGACCTTGTCAGACAATAGCTTTTCTTGTACAGTGGGCCCCACAAGGGTGCGGTTACCTAAGTCCGAGACATGCGCGCACCCTTGTAAAACGCACCCTTGGAGCTTAAGAACCTATGGGAAATTCACTATGTAGTCCGGGGACTCTTCAAACTTACCCATTTTTCGCCCAATAACCCCTGAAAAACATGAACTAAGGAAAGAATACCTGCACAGTATAGAAATGTAATTAGATATTAGATAGAATAGGGGTATTACACTCACTTTGGATGGTTTATGTATGCGTGGAGGTTGGGATGTTGGTCTTACTGAGGAGCCTCGGACCCTCAGTAAGACCAACATCCCAACCTCCACGCATACATAAACCATCCAAAGTGAGTGTAATACCCATATTCTATCTAATATCTAATCACATTTCTATACTGTACAGTAGTCCCTCGTTATCGACGGCTTTTTTATAGACGGATTTGATTATAGACGGATTGCTTTATCATAGACGGATTCGACTATCGACTGACTTTAGACTGATTCGAGTATCGACTGATATATCGACGGATTAATTGTTTATTTATATTACTCTAATATACCAACCAAAAGTGGATTAAATGATGAACAATCTATCTATCTATCTATTGCCTGACGCCGTGATCCCCGAAGGGGTGGCCACGAACGAACCGCCCCCATGCACCTCTGTCCCCAGTCAGTCGACGCCCCTCCCCCCAACCAGCACCGCCTTCGTTCATGTAGTTCCTCACTCCATCCTTCCACCTCATATTCGGTCTACCTCTCCCCCTCTGTCCCTCCACCTCGCTCTCGTACACCCTCTTAGTCATTCTCTCGCTTTCCATACGTTCCATATGGCCGAACCATCTCAAGTTGTTCCTTTTCACACTTTCCAGCACATCTAATAATAATGATGAACAATAAGACATACAATAATAAGAAAATACACCGAAAACGAGAGCAAAAATAATTAGCCTAAAGACTTTAGGTTTTGAGTGAATCCGGATTCACCGACGATCGGAGCGTCACTTTCGACCTCCATTTTTAATGTTGTCAAAACAAGGCAGAAGCTCTAAGTCCACCCGCCTTTTACTTGCTTATTTGTGCCTGAACCTTGTATCTCTTGCGTTTATTATGGCCTCTAATGTATTCAGTGATAGATATTTGCAATATACTCTAATATGTAAGGTTATATGTAAGGTTATGTGTAAAGGAAACACTTAAAAGTACATAGGATAGAGACCACGGATACTGTACGTGTATGTACGGTACCGTAATGTACGGTAATGCGGTATCGACGGTTTTTGCTATCGACGGCAGTCTTAAGAACATAACCCCCGTCGATAACGAGGGACTACTTACAGGTATTCTTTCCTTAGTTCATGTTTTTCAGGGGTTATTGGGCGAAAAAAACCCACGCTTTGCTTTTTTCGCGCTTTTTTCGCACCCTTGGATTATACGCACCACACGGACATCTGCCGCACGGTTGGAGAATCGCACCCTTTTAGTGCGCACCCTTGCGGGGCCGACTGTACATGAATAACACAGTCCTTCATATAGGGGGGCGATTCACAGCCTTTCATTTTCTCACTGCTTGGTAAATGGCCAGCTACAATGGGGATCAATCTATCTTCACAGGTTTCATGTGGCTCTCCAAGTGATCCATGTAGTCCTTATTGCAAGTAAATTGTTGGGGACACATATGGCACTCGTTGGATGATGCGTGCAGGGACATATGCTGGCTATAGTACTTTAAAAAAAAATGCCAGTTACACCTCTGGCACATACAGCCCCTTGGTGCTCACCTCTTGATTTTCCTCCTCCCGGCTCGTCCCTTCGTTGAAGGTTCTCCACTGTCCTGGTTCTGATAGGGTTTAGGGTACTTGTGAATGGTGGTTTTGTGGATACCCAACTCTTTTATAGTTGAGAAAACTCTGTCACACAAGTTACAGGGATAGTAAGTGTCATTGGCCACAAGTCGGTTACTGGGTTTCCTGGGACATTTGCCCCAAGTCTCGGAAACTTTCTGTGGGGAAACGTCTCGTATGTGAACAATTCCGTGGGCAGTTAGCGCCTGCCTGCTTTGAAACTTTACTCCACAGACTTTACAGGTGAACTCACTATTTTCGGACCGACAATGTAACTGACTCTCAACCTGAGTTTGAGAATGGATTCGTAAATGTTGGTCGAGGGATTTTTTGAGGGTGTACTTTATACCACAGATGGCACACTGGAACTCAGCGGTGAGCTTTGTGGTGTGCCTTTTCGATCGCAAGTGTTTGTCGAAAAGGGTCTTGCATATATATTTTTTCCCGCACATGGTACATGAATACTTGCTTGAGTGTTTCTTGAGGTGCTGAGTCAGAGAGAAATAATTGAAGAACACCTTTTGGCAGATGTGACAAGACATCTCGGTCTGAGCGTGGGAGTGACTGGCAGAGTGACGCAGACAGGCAAAGTGACTCTTGAACTCCTTTTGGCACTGTCGACACCGGAACCACTCACTGCTCTTCATCTCAACATCTTTGGGGAGTCTCTTGAGTGAGGAAGAATATGGATTGCTTGTGGTCGCCATGTGGGACCGGAGGTGAACCCCCAAGGACCGCTTGTTAGTGAACCACTGGTCACACTGAGGACAGCTGTACCGGGCTAACACCAAGTGATCCAGGGAGTGGCTCAGAAATTTTCGCTGCTTCTGGAATTTTGTCTTGCAGATAGAACACTTGTACTTCACGGCAGATTTCTTTTTGGCGGTGAATGGATTTGCCACGCTTTTCTTGCCCGTTTTCATTCCTTCGCTGGATTTGTGTTGGTGGACAGCCGCTCCCGTGCCTCTATTGTTGTCCACCCTCATCTCCCCGACACTCTTGATATACCTGTCCCCCTCCGCCTCTCCGTCTCTCTCTACGTACTCCTCCTTAATCTCCACCACCACCTCATCATTATCATTATCATTATCATCATCATCATCATCATCATGGCTCTCCAGTGGAAGGGGATTGCTCATCTCCATGACCACTCCATCACTCTCCACAATAAGTCCCTCGCTCTCCTCAAAGTATAGTACTTCTACGTGTCTCTTCCATGGCTCAATCGCTGACGAGTTTTGCTCTTTGGCCGGCATCAAGGTTCCTTTATGCAACAACAACTTTCTTTCGTTCACTAAAAGGTTTTCACCACTTTGGGACCCACTGCTTTCACTCTGCGATAAGTTCATCATGTACTCAGATAACCCATCTTTGTTTCCCGCGGCATTTATTGCGCTCTCTGACATATTTCCAGCATGGTGTTGATCAAGCCTCGATCGCTTTGCTGCTTCTATTCCATCATAGTACACATCTCCATAACTTGCTTCACGTTTGAACTCCTTGCCGTTTAAGAAGTTACCATCCGCAAACTCTGTGAAAGATTCCCAATTTCCTGTGTCCTCTGTCTCCCGCTTTATAGATCCCTTTTTTATCTCCGTCATTATGCGACGCCCGTTGCTGGTCGTCAATCTGAAAAAAGAACGGATGGTAGAGTACAAATTAATGTTATGGTGATCGGACAACTCGACCAGTAAACTGTTTCAACCAGTGCCAACACAACCAATACTGAGGAGCGCGAGAATGGGGTGTTTAAAAATGTCTGTATGCGCAATTAAACCCTTTGATTCTGACAGAATTCGATATATTCACCATATAAAGCATCCAAGTGCGTTTATTTTACTTATATGATGAACATAATTATGAACATTGAAGAGTGATAAAAGAAGTGGGAACAGCAATTGGATGGTGGAAGACATATTTTCGCCGCCCGGTCGTATTTTGGGTCGACAGGCCGAGAAACACATCTTCTCTCGCAAGGTACTGAGCGGCCTGAGAGAGATCTCACACTTCTAGAGGGTCTCTAGATAATCCAACCCTGCCTCCGAGCCCGCCTGACGATAGTTGGCGCGAAAGATTACCTATAAATAAGGGAATTAAGAGAAAAAATAGTCGATAATTGAGGAGGGGAGGAAAAGGAGGGGAAGGGGACAAATGTGGAGGAGTGGTAGGAAGTGCTAAAGTGGAATTATCTCACCTAATCAAATATTCCTTTGTTTTGAGAGCACTTGGGGCGTTTTGGAAGGTATTTTTCATGAAGCCTCTCGCATACGCTATACAGATACTTACTTTACATGAGGCTTATCATGCTTTTTAAGGGGGGAACTGCCCAAGACTTACTGTCATCATTATATATATTGCCAGCAGAGGACAAATAACAGTAACGATATAGTCTCTGTGTGTATCACCTGTTTGCTTACGGTACATTACTTGTACGCTCGCGATCTCGTTCTCGTCTATTTTGACTGCCGTGGATGGTGGGATACAATAATAGTTTGAGGTGGGGGGGCTCCCTCACACCCCATGATTTCTTGTCATCATTTGTATTGCCAGCAGGGGGCAAATAACAGAAAAAAGTAAAAATAAACGGAAATGAACATACAAGGACATAATCTACATCAACAACATGCCTGAGTGTGTACAGTCGGACATATATTTATTTTCTGATGATACCAAGATTTACAGAGGAATCAATACGGAAGACAGGGATATTCTCCTAGAAGATCTGAGCTCGTTGCAAGAATGGTCTAGAAAATGGTTAATGCCATTCTCTTGCTTCTTGGGTCGTACTTGTCAGGTAGATCCCAGAGTGTGATGATAAATCAAGTGGTCTCGGACTCGACACCCCTGCAGTATGGTGTTCCGCAGGGATCAGTTTTAGGTCCTATCCTATTTATAATTTATATTAGCAGTTTGTCTCTTCTGCTTCGTGCACATAATGTCACCTTTCACTTTTATGCAGATGACACCCAGATTTATGTGAGAATCACAAATATAGTTGATATACGGAGTAAGATGGAATTGTTGATGTCTGATATCAAGAAGTGGATGAGAGCGAGAAAACTTAAACTAAATGATGGTAAAACTGATATTCTCATCATCCGAGGAAATAGAAGAGCTGATGATATAGTAGGTGCCCTCTCCATCAATGTGGGTGGATCTCAGCTGCGACCGGCCAACTCTGTTCGAAATCTGGGTGTATATGTGAACTCCCGATTAGATTTCAAAGAGCATGTAAACCAGATAGTTAAAAGTTGTTACTTGCACATCAGAAATCTCTATTTGGTGAAGCCGTTTATAACCAGACGTTGCCTCCTGACGTTGGTTCACTCATTGGTCTTCTCTCGTGTTGATTATTGCAATGCCCTGTTGGTGGGTCTTCCAAATTATATTTTGAGGAAAGTTCAGTCTGTTCTTAACAGGGCCGCAAGACTAATTTTTGGTGTTCCACCTAGAACTCCTACTACATCTCTTCACATAGAACTGCACTGGCTGCCAGTAAGAGCAAGAATAGAATTTAAGTTGTGTTTGGTGACTTTTAAGGTTCTCAAATTTGGTGAGCCTAGGTACCTTGCGGAGCTGCTCAGGCGCCCACCGGCACACCATGGTGTAGTTGTGCGTCATGACAATGACCCTTTTCGTCTTGATGAACCAAGGGCTTTCCAGCAGTCTTCTTTCTTTGAGAGGTCATTCTCCTACATGGCTCCGAGGTTGTATAACAGGTTGCCGCTGTCCATGAGACAACTGAGTTCTGTTGAATGCTTCAAGAGACAACTTAAGACTTTTCTCTTTGAGAGAAGCTATGATCTTGAGAGAGGTGTCATGACAGATGGCTATAGAGTTTAGGCTATTTTGCCACTGCTAGTGATTGTTAAATGTGTGTTGTATATAAGCCTTCTTTTGATGCATTGATTTGTTCTTTTTTCTTTCTCTTTCCGAGCGCTAGTGAATTCTTCGGAAAAATTGGCGCTTATGAGAAATAAGTAACATGCTTATTATTATTATTATTATTCCACCCCGAGAAGTGCAAATATATGAAGATACAAGGTGGCCATAGACAAACAAGAGATACGCAATACCAAATGCAGGAGGGAAATGAAGGTACTATTGCAGTGGTGAGAACCCTTAAGGAGAAAGACCTTGGAGTGACAACTGATGAGAGACTTACGTTCGAAAAACACATCCACGAGAAAGTAAATAAGACCAACAGAATTATGGGGATGATACGGAGGACTTTCAAATACTTGGATGTGCCAACATTTAGGACTCTCTTTAAATCTATTGTACGGCCCCACCTGGAGTACGCTCAGTCGGTCTGGGCACCACACAAAAAGCCTCCAAGATGGTGCCAGGACTCGGAAGTCTCAGTTATGAAGAGCAGCTTAGAAGACTGGATCTACCAACGATGGTGTACCATAGACTACGTGGTGATATGATTGAAGTGTACAAGATTATGAACCAGAGATATGACCCAGAAATCAACATCAAGTTTCGAATGAGGGACAGCCCAACACTGGGTAACAGCTTGAAGATCTTCAAACCAAGATATAGAAAGACGTTTCGCCAGAATACATTCCATCTAAGAGTGATAAATGTGTGGAATAGTCGGCAAGAATGTTAAGTGCAGGCGTACCGCCAGCCTTGTTTACGCTACGTGTAGTGGCATCGGACCTTTGCCATCATGTTCCCGTCATTTTGACTGCCTTTGGATACAATAATATGTTGAGGGGGCTTTGCCCCCCTCACCCCCCCCCCCATGACATATTGTCATCATCATATATATTGCCAACAGGGGACAAATTACCAAAATCGCCGTCAAAATAGACGCGAACTTAACGACGACGATCGACAAATGTAAACATGACGGCGGCGGGGGAGGCGTCGGACCTTTGCAATCATGTTCCCGTCTATTTTGAATGCCATTGGATACAATAACATGTTGAGGGGGGTTTTGCCCCCCCCCCTCACCCCCATGACATATTGTCATCATCATAATTATATATTGCCGGTAGGGGGCAAATAACCAAATTAATCGCCGTCAAAATAGATGCGAAGTTAACCGCGGCGATCGCCCTATGTAAACATGACGACCGTACGCCCGGAGTCTACATATATACCGAATAGTCTTTCCAGGAAAGTAGTACAAGCTCACAATGTAAAATAATTTGAAAGGAGACTCGATAAATTTTAGGCAAATCAGGGTATCAAATATAACTTTGAAGAGAGCTTTGTACTAGCGGTCACGCCGGATCCGGATCTGTCAGAGGACTATTCAGACATTGAGGTCTGACCCACGTCGGTAGTGATCTGGACATAGAGGTCATACCGGCCTGCGTCCAGTATCTACGTAAGGTAAGGCAAGTACTGTAAACAAAGTTGGCAAGGAGATAAATCTATAGTTATACTACCCCTATTTTGTCGCTATTCTGGGTTTTTTGAGGCAAAAGGCAGAACTGCCTATAGCGAGTGCCTCCCCCATAGTTGAAAGAGTGACAGGGCCAAAATCAAGGGACGTTCGAGCTAAAATGCCTGGACATACAGAGTTTGAAGCAATTTAAGTCATAGGAAGAGGGAAAGACTGATTCTGGGAGAGAGTTCCAGAGCACAGCTGTTAAGTAGAAGAAAGTTTGAGAGTAACGTTTCACTCTTGGGTTGGAGAGTTGCACAGAGTAGGGGTGGGATTGAGTTGCAAGACGGGTACCACGTGCCCTACGTAAAAGAGGTGGTATACCCTGGGAAAGCTCTGAGGAACACTGATTATTATAGTAGCGATGGAATAACGTGAGAGATGTAACATTGCGGCGGAGAGAGAGATTGCAGAGAGTTGGTGAGTGGACAGGAGTTAATGATACGAAAGGCCTTCCTTTCAACTTTGTCTAGGAGAGCGGTGTGAGAGGAACCTCCCCACACATGTGAACAATACTCAATACAAGGGCGCACTATGCCCCTGTACAGAGCAAGAAGCTGTGCAGGGGAAAAGAACCCCCTAAGGCGGTTGAGCACACCCAGCTTCTGGGAGGCTGCCTTAGCAAGACTGGTAATATGATCCTTCCAACTGAGAGCAGAAGAAAAAGAGACACCAAGAATATTGAGAGAAGATGAAGGATTGATTTTTGTATTGTTGAAGAATAAGGGATAGTCCGCTGGAAGTTTCGGACAGGTAGATAGATGGAGAAATCGGGTTTTGGAAGCATTAAAGGTAACACGGTTTTCTCTGCCCCCAATTGGAGATAGTATTTAGATCAGAATTTAAGAGTTCTATGGCTTCATTACGTTTGTCGTTGAGGGATTGCTGGCTGGGGCGTTCTGAAAAACTAATGGAGTAGTGTAAGGTTGAGTCGTCTGCGTATGAATGGATGGGAATTGAGGTACAGTTGAGAAGATCATTTATAAAAATTAGAAAGAGAATAGGAGAAAGGACAGAGCCCTGAGGAACACCGGAGTATATAGGGTGATTAAGTGAACGATGGCCGTCCACAACTGCGGATATGGAACGGCAGGAAAGGAAATTAGAGACAAAGGCACAGATGGAGGGATAGCAACCGAAGGAGGGTAGTTTAGAAATTAAAGATTTGTGCTAGACTCTATCAAAGGCTTTCGATATGTCTAGTGCAATAGAAAGTCTCACCGAAGTCCCGAAAGGAGGATGACCAAGAGTTAGTAAGATATGAAAGAAGATCACCAGTAGAGCGACCCTTAACCTAAGAAGTGCGCATGGGGGTAATTGGACACCTCTGCCTGTGCTGACGTATTTGAGCTGTTTCCATCACTAAAATATTAATTTTACCATATATAGCATTAATACTTATCCATACGTGCCAATTATGGGTTGATTATAAAGGTATTAACCTGTTACAACAATAAAACAAGTGAAAACAGCGTTTGGATGGTCAAAATCGGAGATATAGGCCGCGAGTTATATAATGTATGGGTGAGGCAACCTGCTTTCCCGCCAATTTCCCCCAAGGCCACTGAGACACAGTCGATCGATACTCTCTCTCTCTCTCTTGCACTCGCTTGCTAACAGTGATGAGTGCCCTGCTTGCAACTCGCTAATGTTAGCACGAAAATATACCTCAGAATAAGGGAATAACAGGGAAAATAGGTGATAACTGAAGTTGAGGAGGAAAGTGGGGAAGGAGGGGAGGTAGAGGAATGATATTTTGCATGGCCCAGGGGCAAAACAAAATAAAAAATCGGTGTTTAACCCTCCTGGCCCGGTTGTCATTTTAAAATGACACCACGAATTAAGGGCAGGAGCCCGGGTGTCATTTTAAAATCTGTAAGCTTGAAAGCCTATTCAGCTTGGTCTGAACGCCGTGCGTCCGACGCATGTAAACAAAGCCGATCGTTACGTCACCGCACCTCCGAAAACAAGAAAGAGAAGACTCGTTTGTTATTGTATGTCTGTATGTCGTTGTTTCAGTAGTGAAAAGATCGTCATATTGCTAACATCGCCTGCAAGTGCTCTCCACTGAAATCGTCATCACAACTGAACCAGTTGACATAGAGAGCTCTACTCAACGCCAGTCTACAGATTGGAAACCGCACTACATTTATAGATGCGTGGGACATTTCTAGCAGTTAAACTAAACAAAAATACGGTAGCCTAGGCCTAGACGTTTTTCGGCCAGATCGCCCGGGTAGCCCACACTGTCATTTTGAGAGCCTGCCCGGGCCAGGAGGGTTAAAGTTGATTTTTTTTTCTCTGACTCTTAAGAGTCTTCCCGCAGTTCCCGGGTTAAGGAAGCCATACTGGCGATCTGAGAGCAGATTATGAGAAGAGAAATGCTTAAGAAATTTGGAAGCAACAATAGTTTAAAAAACTTTAGAAAGACAAAAGATGAGAGCAATTGGACGATAGTTGGAGGGTTGAGAGCGGTCATCCTTCTTTGGGACAGGTTGAATGTGAGCAAACTTCCAGCATGAAGGGAAGACATTAGAGGATAGACAGAGACGAAAGAGTTTGCCTAGGCAGGGAGTCAGCACGGAAGCACAGTTTTTGAGAACAACAGGAGGAACACCGTCCGGACCGTACGCCTTATTAGTATTAAGCCCAGAGAGGGTAGAAAGTACATCTTTAGAAGAGATTAGGATATTAGGCATAAGTAAGAGAGAGGAGGGTGGAGAGGAGGGTGGAGAGGGAAGAATAGCACCGGAATCATCCAAGGTGGAGTTTCTAGCAAAAGTTTGAGCGAAGAGATTAGGTTTGTCAGAGGAAGAAGTGATGGTTGTGCCATCAAAGTGGGAAAGGGGAGGGAAAGACAAGGAAGAGAAATTGTTGGAGAGGTTTTTGGCTAGATGTCAGAAAGCTTGGGATGAGCTAGAGTTGGATAGTTCAGTGCATTTATTATTGATGAAAGAGTGTGTGGCAAGTCGAAGAACAGATTTGGCTTGATTCCGGGCAGAAACATAGGAAGAATGAGAGTCTTGAGTTTTAAGGCGTCAGTACCGTTTGAATGCTTCTTCCTTATTGCGGACAGCAGTAGAACAGGCGTTAGTAAACCAAGATTTTTTAGCATTAGTCTGAGAGAAAGAGAATGGAATGTATGCTTCCATGCCCGATAGGATTACCTCGGTAATGCGTTCAGCATTCTCCGAGGGTCCCTGGCCACGGAAGCAGAAATAATTCCATGGGAAATCAAAGAAGTACTGCCGGAGAGCCTCCCAGTCGGCAGCGCCAAAGTGCCACAAGCGCCGCCGGCTAGGAGGATCGGGTGGCCGTACTAGAGAGATAGGACAGATGACAGAGATAAGTTTATGGTCGGAGGAGCCCAAAGGAGAGAAAAGATCGACAGTATATGAAGAAGGGTTATAAGTTAGAAACAAGTCAAGAATGTTGGGCCGATCTCCGGGGCGATACGGGTGGGTTGCTGAACTAACTGCTCTAGGTCATTTAGGATAGAAAAGACGTAGGCTTGTTCACCAGGTGGGTCAGTAGTGTGAGAGGAGAGCCATTGGCGGTGGTGAACGTTGAAATCTCTTAAGATGGAGATTTCTGAGAAAGGAGAAATGGATAGAATGTGTTCCACTGTAGAGTTTAGATAGTCAAAGAATTTGGGAAAGTTGGTAGAGTTAGAGGAAAGATAGACATCACAGAAATAATTAGTAAGAGAATGACAGGAAAGTTTGAGCCATAAAGTTGAGAATTCAGAGGAGTCGAAATCGGGAACACGAGAGCAAGTGAGTTTGTTGTGCACATATGCACAACATCCACCTTTGGCTTTGAAAGTAGGAGGATACAGAGAAGGGGCTGCTGGATGTTGCTACAGACATCTGAGTTTCGGTGAGGAAGAGAAGATCAGGTTTGTAGGAGGAGAGATGTGTTCAACAGAGTGAAAGTTAGAGGAAAGTCCACGAATGTTGCAGAAATTAATAGAAAGAGTAACAGGCCGAGGTCCAGGTAATTTTGTGGGGTCGTCAGGGGATGGTCGGTCGGGTGTGGTCCCCCCCCTGGAGACTCTGAGGCTGGGCTAAAATTCATAATTTTGTTTTTAATTTTGGTGTGGAGGAATGAAGTGTAGTGAAGTGGATAGGAGGAGGAGGTGTTTGTGAGAGCTAGCTGGATTGCTCTCAGTGTAAATGAGGCACAAAGAAAATCAGCAAGAGAGGCCAAGCAAATGAAACAGGAGTTCCAGCAACTCTTTATCACATGCCTATAACCTCACCTGGGTAGGTGAATGTGAATCTGGCGGTAACTTCTCGCCGAATGTGAATGTGACGGGAACTTCTCGGCGGTAATATATAACAATACAGTAAACCTTCGCTATCTCGGACTAATTGGGGGGAGACCCAGTCCGAAATGTCCGATTTTCCGAGATGTCCGAAGTCCGACTTAGGAGAGGAAAATGTCCGAATTGGAAGAGGGAGTCCGAGCCACCAGAGAAAACAGAGACTTCCCTATGACTAACAACGTAGATTCAAGATAAATTACAGTACCTGTACAGTATCCAGCAGACATATATTATAAATATCACTTTCCTTCTCCACCTCGCCTTAGATCTCGGAATTTGCCCTTAGATCTCGGAATTTTCCGAGATATATGACACCTGTCCGACAGACCATGTGGGCCCTCGGAGTTTTCCCCTTACATCTCGGAATTTTCCGAGATATACGGCGAAATTTCCGAGAGGCCGATGCCAGTCCGAAAAGTGCAGGTTTCCGACTTTTAGAGGTCCGAGATAGCGAGGGTTTACTGTATCTATATGTGAATGTGACTCTGGCGGTAACTTCTCGCCGAAAGTGAATGTGAATGTAATCTTACCCACACATTCACGTTCACATTGCGTTAATCTTAGTGAATGTGAATGTTTCTTACATTTTTTTTTTTTTTTTTTTTTTTTTCTCTATGTGATTGAGGGAGGCAAAAGGCATTACTGCCTATAGCGAGTGCTTCCCCCATAGTTGAAAGAGTGACAGGGCCAAAATCAAGGGACGTTCGAGCCAAAATGCCTGGACACACGGAGTTTGAAGCAATTTAAGTCATAGGAAGAGGGAAAGACTGATTCTGGGAGAGAGTTCCAGAACTCAGCTGTTGAGTAGAAGAAAGTTTGAGAGTAACGTTTCACTCTTGGGTTGGAGAGTTGCACAGAGTAGGGGTGGGATTGAGTTGCAAGACGGGTACCACGTGCCCTACGTAAAGGAGGTGGTATGCACTGGGATAGCTCTGAGGAACACTGATTATTATAGTAGCAATAGAATAGTGAGAGAGATGCAACATTGCGGCGGAGAGAGAGAGAGACTGCAGAGAGTTGGTGAGTGGACGGGAGTTAATGATACGAAAGGCCTTCCTTTCAACTTTGTCTAGGAGAGCGGTGTGAGAGGAACCTCCCCACACACATGTGAACAATACTCAATACAAGGGCGCACTATGCCTCTGTACAGAGCAAGAAGCTGTGCAGGGGAAAAGAACCCCCTAAGGCGGTTGAGCACACCGAGCTTCTGGGAGGCTGCCTTAGCAAGACTGGTAATATGGTCCTTCCAAATGAGAGCAGAAGAAAAAGAGACACCAAGAATATTGAGAGAAGATGAAGGGTTGATTTTTGTATTGTTGAAGAATAAGGGATAGTCCGCTGGGAGATCCTGACGGGTAGATAGATGGAGAAATTGGGTTTTGGAAGCATTAAAGTTAACAAGGTTTTCTCTGCCCCAATTGGAAATAGTATTTAGATCAGAATTTAAGAGTTCTATGGCTTCATTACATTTGTCGTTGAGGAATTGCTGGCTGGGGCGTTCTGAAAAACTAATGGAGTAGTGTAAGGTTGAGTCGTCTGCGTATGAATGGATGGGAATTAAGGTACAGTTAAGGAGATAATTTATAAAAATTAGAAAGATAATAGGAGATAGGACAGAGCCCTGAGGAACACCGGAGTTTATAGGGTGAGGAAGTGAACAATGGCCGTCCACAACCGCGGCTATGGAACGGCCGGAAAGGAAATTAGAGACAAAGGCACAGATGGAGGGATAGAAACCGAAGGAGGGTAGTTTAGAAATTAAAGATTTATGCCAGACTCTATCGAAGGCTTTCGATATGTCTACTGCAATAGAAAAAGTCTCACCGAAGTCCCGAAAGGAGGATGACAAAGAGTTAGTAAGATATGAAAGAAGATCACCAGTAGAGCGACCCTTAAGGAAGCCATACTGGCGATCTGAGAGCAGATTATGAGAAGAGAAATGCTTAAGAAATTTGGAAGCAAGAATAGTTTCAAAAACTTTAGAAAGACAAGAGATGAGAGCAATTGGACGATAGTTGGAGGGTTGAGAGCGGTCACCTTTCTTTGGGACAGGTTGAATGTGAGCAAACTTCCAGCATGAAGGGAAGACGTTAGAGGATAGACAGAGACGAAAGAGTTTGCCTAGGCAGGGAGTCAGCACGGAAGCACAGTTTTTGAGAACAACAGGAGGAACACCGTCCGGACCGTACGCCTTATTAGTGTTAAGCCCAAAGAGGGCTTACAGTAGATCCTCTGGAAAAAGGCAAACTAGGCCTGTGTATCCAGCTCAGTGCCAGTACTTGCACTACTGCGGTCGTTCACGGTGTTGGCGGCGGCGGCAGCAGACGCAACATTTTTACTATTCTGTAGTTTTGCTTTATAATCAAACTTCAAATCTTGTCTTCCCCATGCTTTATCAAGATTACTTTCAAACTTCCTTATTGATTCGGAATCGACTACATACTGGGGCAGTGCGTTCCACTCATTTACCACTCTATCACAAAATGAGTTCTTTGCCTTTTCAAGCCTATTTCATTCTTTGTAAATTTTCGTAGTGTCCTCTCGTTCTCGTTCCCTCCCGCATCAAGAAGATACCTTCACACACATCCTCATCATACTTTCCTGACACTATCTTAAAAGTCTCTATCATATCCCCTCTTTTTCTCCTATATGCCAGTGTCGGAAGTCCCAGTGTCCTCAACCTCTGCTCATAGCCCGCGTTCTTCAACGTTGGTACTAGCTTGCTAGCTCTCCTCTGCACTTTCTCCACTGCTTCTACAGTCCTCCCTCGGGTAGCGCGGCTTTGGACAGTGCGGTTTTGCTCTAACACGGGTACCCCAAATGTGCCGAGTCAGCATCTAACACGCTTTGTTTATGTAGCACTCGTGGCGGGTGGCGGCTGGTCGGCATCTGTCGGCCTGTGACGGAAGACTCGTCAGACCCGTATATACCGGCGTGTATAAAACACATTTATAAACCTCCAAAACCCTCCAAAACCATGGATGGCCTTATACGACGAATATACTTTCAATGCAAGTTAATTTGAAACGCCGAGATTCGTCAGCTGAGTTTCCGTGTGTTATTGTTGAGTCAGTTTG
Organism: Paralithodes platypus; assembly: GCA_032716605.1. NCBI lineage: Eukaryota > Metazoa > Arthropoda > Malacostraca > Decapoda > Lithodidae > Paralithodes > Paralithodes platypus. The sequence goes on from CM064481.1 coordinate 30,715,985, forward strand.
TGTGTGTGTTGTTCTTGTGTGGCTATGTCTAAACCCGAGTTATTTCTGTATGCAATAAAATGTTATTATAATTTACTCTATGGAATTGAATTTCATTTTACCAAATAATATTTATAATAGTAAAAGCCAAAGAAAAATACATTAAACTATAACTCTAATGAAGGCGGTAGATTGTTGGCAAGTTTAGCCAAGCTGCCGCCGCCTGCCTCTCACGCAGACGACATGTGGTTTGTTATTGTTGTACTACAGCTGAGCAGCATTGTTTTCGTGTCAAATAAATGGCATTTCATAGTACCAATGGTCTTAATTGGATATATTATTGACCCCTAGTATGAAGGTATGTTGCCAACGTAATAATAATGACAAATAAATAGATAAATCGGGTGCTAAATGGGTAAAAAAGGGGACTTTGGGGAAGTGGCCAGAAGCAATAGAATTAATCCCATAAGTTCTTTGCTTTGTGTAGCGCATGTTTGCGTAGCGCGGCGCGGTCCCAGTACGATATACCCGCGCTACCCGAGGGAGGACTGTATATCCTTTACCATATATGGAGCCCACACCTGGTTCGCATATTCCAGGTGCGGCCTAACCAGCGCTGTATAGAGATTCCTGAATATTCCTTCGTCAAGTGACACAAATGTCCTCCTTATCAGCCCTACAATTCTATTGGCTTTGTTTATCTTTTCCGCTAAATGTTCTGAGAAATTTAACTTATTGTCTATCACTACTCCTATATCCTTTTCTGCATTCACTTCCTCCATCGCTTCATACATACTGTATCCTACCTTGTCTATCTTGCTAGTCCCAATCCGCATGTACTTGCATTTTTTTGGATGAAAAGGCATTAACCAATGTTCAGACTATCCCTTCATGCCCTCCACATCTCCTTGAAGAAAACCTACATCTTCCTTACCCCTCACTCTTCTATACAGAGCTTAGTGTAATCCGCATACAGGTATATCTCACTTCCATTGGTTATAACTTCAGGTAAGTCGTTGATAAATATAACGAACAGTAGTGGTCCCAACACAGATCCCTGAGGTACCCCACTTGTAATTTCCCTCCACCCCGAGCCTATTCCATTCACCAGTACCCTGTCTCCGATCTTTCAGGAAGGTTTCTATCCATTTCACATATTTCTCCCCTATACTATAGCTTCTAACTTTCTCTATTAACCTTTTATGTGGGACCTTATCGAAGGCCTTCATAAAATCGCAATATACCACGTCTATAACATCACCATCCTCCAGAATTTGCATCCAATCATCTACCACCTTAATTAGCTGTAGTACCGTTGACCTCCCCGGCAAGAATCCGAACTGTCTCCCACTGAAAAGTTGGTTTGATTTCATATGCTCCATTATTCCTTCTCTAATTACCATTTCCATTAGTTTGCACACAACACTTGTCAAACTGACTGGTCTATAATTTCCTGGGTAATTTCTCTTTCCCTTCTTAAATATAGCTGTTATGTTCGCCTCTCTCCAGTCCATCGGGATTTGTCCTGTATTAAAAGATACCTCAAATTAAAAATGTAATGGCTCTACTAACATCTCACCTCCTGAATGTGATGGTAACTTTTTGGCAGTCTCGACATTACCAGTGAGGGTAGGCTAAATTGCAATAATAATAAGGTAAAAGTCTAGATCCGGTTTCACAGCGAATTTAGCGTTTTGTGTTTTTGTTTTTCTATTTTTTTTTTAATATACAGTGTTGTTTTATACTTAGGACTGGCGGAAATGAGTATTTACCCATTATCCAACAATCTAAAAACACGGCCCCCACTAGTGGAGAGAGCTATGAAGATCAGGGAAATTGCGGGGTAAAAGACGAAAATAATGGGTAATATTAGCCTAACCATAGATAACAGGAGAATATATAAAATTGGTAAATGTAAATTTATTTTGTAAGTTGCATCATGACAGATCTGAAATATGTGCACATTTAAAAAATCTATAAAATTGGTAAATGTACATTTATTTTGTAACTTAACTTAAAGTCCATAGATGACACAAGACATCTATTTCATCTACATGTTAAACAAAAAATTAACTTGAAGAAAAATGTATAACTATAATGAAGCACACTGTAAAGTTGGCCACACAAGTTCTGTTCCTCTCTGTGATCTTATACATGGATATATAAAGCGCATGATTTAATTACTAGTGTATTTTCTCATGCAGTGGTTATCTCATCTGACTAGTCAACTGATAATTATTTTACCACTCACAATTCATTCATACTAAATTTACTAGCATACATAAGATTACAACGAGGAACAGAACTTATGTGGTCAACTGTACATCAGTACATTTATAATACCTGAAGCCAGACGGCAGCATCTCATTGGACAGCTTGTTGTAGAAGTCGTCCACGTCAGTTATCTTGTCCTCTTCAAAGAATTCCTCAGTCTGGTCCTTGAACACCTGCTCCTCGTGGGACCGGCGGGCAAATGGCTTGGCACGGAAGGTCTGGCGCTTCTCCACTACTTTTGGCCTTGCAGTCTCTGGGTAGTTGTTGAAAACTGACGGGATGGTGTCAGATTTTAGCCTCAGGCGCTGGCGTTCCGTCTTGGTGCGGGGGGCGAGGTCCAGGGCAAAGTCCTGCGGCTTGAAGTGGAGCTCGCAGACGCCAAAGTTGTCAGGGTTCCAGCCACTGTCCTGACGGCGGATGATGGCAACCCACTGTGCCCTGATTTCTGCCTTCTTGGGGAAGGCAAAAACATGTTTCTTGCATAGGGGAGTCTCTCCCCTCTTAATCATCTTCTCCTCCTGCTTGTTGGGCCTGTAGCCCGATCGACAGTTGAATGCTGCGCACTTCACCATAATGGTAGAGTAGTCGTCTGAAAAAACATATTAATAAATATATACAAGGCCCTCGGTGTGATAAGGGCCAAGGGGGCGAATAAGTCACTATTGAAATTTCTCAGAAAATGGCTTCAAATTTTGAGAAATTCTATCGACCATAACTCATTTTGTTTTTTACTTGCACAACTTTTATTTACACCAGCCTGGGATCCAAACCGCGAAAACTCTCCCCTGCCCCACGCGGAGTACGAGAGCCTGAGAGCGGCTTCTGTCACCTGGGCGTTCCCGGGAACATTTCTATAGGGGTTTTGTGGGAGCACACGGTTCTGGCCGTAGTAATATTAGCAGTAACACTTCCCGCATAGGCTACTAAAAAAATTGCGGAAAATATTAAGGAAACTACCCACCAATTATTTTCATTATTTTTTTTTTTAGTTTTAGTTTATTTGCATCAATATATAGTGATTGACATTAGTTTCAACCTCCGCAAAAAATGTTTTCCCCTTTATCCAACGATCTTAAGACACGGCGCCCGATAGTGGGGAGGGCTATGAAGATCAGGGAAAATGTGGGGTTAAAGACATAAAAAGGCGATATAATGGCTTTTATGATGAAAGTTGGCTCGGATTTTGTTGTTCTTCAACTTGAGAAAACCCCAACATGAAAAAATCCGAGCCAAGCTTTGGCAAAAGTTGGCTCGGATTTTAAGATTTTTCAGCTGCATAAAAGACAGTAAGTGCAACAAAGAAGTTGGCTCGAGTTTTCTTGTTTTTCAACATAAGAAAACCCCAAAATGAAAAAACTCGAGCCAAGTTTTGGCAAAAGTTGGCTCGGATTTTAAGATTTTTCAGTAAGCTAATTATCCATTATCCAACAATTAAGCTACATTAAAGATATTAGCCTAACCTGCCAACCTTACCTAACCTAACCTAGTATTATGAGTGGGGGCTGCCGCCCCCACACCCCCGCTGGTTGGATGGTACATGGGATAGAAAATGAACTTACCCAGTAAGCTCATTATCCATTATCCAACAATTAAGCAACATTTAAGATTTTAGCCTAACCTACCAACCTTACCTAACCTAACCTAGTATTATGGGTGGGGGCTGCCGCCCCCACACCCCCGCTGGTTGGATAGTACATTGGATAGAAATTATGTAAATTCCTAGTGTTAATTAGACTGAAAGGCAGGGAGAAAGAGGTCCGCCGAGTCGTGTTGTGTGCCGTCTATGGGGACAAATATCGTTACAGGTTACAGGTTCTAGGTTCTGTATCTCCCTTAACCTAACAAGTGCGCATGGGGGTAATTGGAAACGTCCCCCTGTGCTGACGTATTTGAGGTGTTTCCGTCACTAAAATATTAATTGTACCATTAATAGCATTAATACTTATCCATATGCGCCTATTATGGGTTGATTATAAAGGTATTAACCTGAAACAACAATAAAACGAGTGAAAACAGCGTTTGGATGGTCAAAATCGGAGATATAGCCCGCGAGTTGTATAATGTATGGGTGAGGCAAGCTGCTTTCCCGCCAATTTCCCCCAAGGCCACTGAGACACAGTCGATCGATACTCTCTCTCTCTCTCTTGCACTCGCTTGCCATCAGTGATGACAACACCCTGCTTGCAACTCGCTAATGTTAGCACGAAAATATACCTCAAAATAAGGGAATAACAGGGAAAATAGGTGATAACTGAAGGAGAGGAGGAAAGTGGGGAAGGAGGGGAGGTAGAGGACTGAGATTTTGCATGGCCCAGGGGCCAAAAATAAATATATTTTTTTTTTTTTTTTTTTTTTTTTTTTTATGTCAAAAGTTGATTTTTTTTTTCACTCACTCTTAAGAGTCTCCCCGCAGTCCGCCGGGGGAACTCTTAAGAGTCTCCCCGCAGTTCCCGGGTTAATAGAATTTTTCGAGGGTTGAAACTTATTTTAACATGGAGTATAGGTTATATTACATCCTAAATGAAATTTTAAAAATCTGTAAAAATTCTTGGGTTGTTTATATAATAGAAGTTACTGTGGGACACGTATTATGTTGAAGGGGGAGCTCTGCCCCCTCTAAACACCCGTCACTTATGTCATCATAATCTGTTGTACCGTACTTCATAGGGGGTACAATTAAGGAGAAAGTGAATTAACAGACTAAATTAGGCCGCAAATTACAATAACATAGCGGGCCACCGTTTATGGGAGACTTTTTACACATAATTTTCAATGTTAATTTTCTCCCTTAATCGATTTTTTCCAAATTATCAAACTTACATAAAAATGAAGTAATGAAAAATTAAGTAATGAAGTAAAAATGAAAAATGAAGTAAAACGGAGCTGCCAACCCTCCACGGCCGGAGACAAGATCAACGACCAGTGGAGGACAACCGGATGCCGGCCGCGGGGAGCAGTTTCGGGAGCCAAACCGTCACAACTATCCCCTGCCCCCTCCCTGGGGGCACGGGTCCTTGGAGCGACTTCGGTCGCGCCGGGAATTTCCACACCTCTCACACCACACACACACATCACACAGTTTTTCCTACACCGAGAAATGACTCTCCGGCTGTCATTTCTCGAAGACTTCTTCTAGCCGGAGACATTGAGAGCAACCCAGGACCCACGTACACATACATATGTCCAACTTGCTCAAAACCCATCACTTCGAGTCGCCACACTAAGGGTTCAGTTCTCTGCAATTCATGCAGGAACTGGACCCACTTCACCTGTACAACACTTGCCTCCAAGAAACACTACACAAACACCTGGACCTGTTCCTCATGCCCCTCCCTCTCCCAGTCAAATCCCTCGTCTAAAACCCGTCCACCTCTCCTCCCCAACCCACCTAGCCTTCCCATATCATCCACTCCCCCCCCTAAAACCCGTCCACCTCTCCTCCCTAACCCACCTAACCTTCCCATACCATCCACATCCTCAACTCAACACCCAACATCTATCTACCAGTCAGGATCTCCCAGCGGACTATCCCTTATTCTTCAACAATACAAAAATCAACCCTTCATCTTCTCTCAATATTCTTGGTGTCTCTTTTTCTTCTGCTCTCATTTGGAAGGACCATATTACCAGTCTTGCTAAGGCAGCCTCCCAGAAGCTCGGTGTGCTCAACCGCCTTAGGGGGTTCTTTTCCCCTGCACAGCTTCTTGCTCTGTACAGGGGCATAGTGCGCCCTTGTATTGAGTATTGTTCACATGTGTGGGGAGGTTCCTCTCACACCACTCTCCTAGACAAAGTTGAAAGGAAGGCCTTTCGTATCATTAACTCCCGTCCACTCACCAACTCTCTGCAATCTCTCTCTCTCTCCGCCGCAATGTTGCATCTCTCTCGCTATTCTATCGCTACTATAATAATCAGTGTTCCTCAGAGCTATCCCAGTGCATACCACCTCCTTTACGTAGGGCACTTGGTACCCGTCTTGCAACTCAATCCCACCCCTACTCTGTGCAACTCTCCAACCCAAGAGTGAAACGTTACTCTCAAACTTTCTTCTACTCAACAGCTGAGCTCTGGAACTCTCTCCCAGAATCAGTCTTTCCCTCTTCCTATGACTTAAATTGCTTCAAACTCCGTGTGTCCAGGCATTTTGGCTCGAACGTCCCTTGATTTTGGCCCTGTCACTCTTTCAACTATGGGGGAGGCACTCGCTATAGGCAGTTATGCCTTTTGCCTCCCTCAATCACATAGAAAAAAAAAAAAAAAAAACACACCACACCCCATCCTAATCCATTCCAACCCCCATCTCCTGCTCCCCAATCCCCACCCCCACCTCACCCATCCCAACCCCCAGCCCCTCCCTCACCCCCACCCCATCCTCGTGCAGCAGCACCCAACATACATCGTGCACATAACATTAACATTCTCCAATTGAACATAGATGGCATTAACACAAAGAAACACGAACTCTCACACTTCATCAAACAACACAACATACACATTGCCATCTTACAAGAAACAAAACTCCGCACAACACAAAAAACACCCACATTTCATAATTTCACCACCATCAGACAAGACCGGGCTGTCGGCGGGGGCGGTGGACTCATCACCCTGGTACACAAAGAAATATCATACATAGTAACCAGTGTACAAACCATATCCCTCCTCCCCCCAAATGATAACACAACAGAAATACAATCAATTAAAATACGCACTGGCAACAACTCCATCATAAACACATACATCCCTCCCCAAACATCCCCTACAGTACCAAATGAATACAGACCACACTTACAACACATCACAAACACCCCAGACATCATCCTGGGTGGTGACTTCAACGCCAAGACGTCGGCCTGGTTTGTCGACAACCCCGACACAGACAGAGGGCTGGTACTACAAAACCAAACTGATAACCTCATCATCCTTAACGACATCCATCAACATACCCATATTCCTCACCAAGCCCTCTATAACCCATCATCTCCAGACATCACCTTTTGCTCCCCAGAACTCGCCCCCACAACATCCTGGAGGGTGGTCAGAACCTTAGGCTCTGACCACCTCCCGATCATTATCACCACCAAAACCACTCACCCCAGCTAGCCACAAACACACATACACCAATTATAAAAGAGCTAACTGGGAAGCATTCACAAATGAGACAGAACAACACTTCACAACTCTAAACAGTACACCCATCACTAACATCAACAATGCTGTACACATACTCAATAAAACTATCCAAAATGCTGACAAGAAACACATTCCAAGAGGTAACAGAAAAAGACACAACCCCAACTTCACACCAGAAATTCAAAACCTCATCAGACAACGCGACACACTGAAACACTCCCCAGCACCCCACACACAAGACATCACACAACAAATTCAAGCACTCCAACACCCAAACTAACAACAAAATACAAGAACAACAAAAACTAAATTGGAATAACTTCCTACAAACACTTGATCACAAAACAAACCCCAAAAAACTCTACAAAACACTAAACAGCATCACACTTTCCAACAGCAACACAACACAATCACATGCTGCAATCACAACAACAGACTCTACTCCTTCATGTAAACAACAAGCAAACACTCTCATCAATCACTTCTCACATGTCAGCCACCTAAAACCTCACAAAGACGACCGACGTGTCATCCGACGTAAGAGACAATTCCCCACAGACCCTGACTATACACCTTTCACCAATCACCAGACAAAGCATATCATCAAAAATCTCAAGCACTCACCCGTCTGTGGCCTAGACAACATAAGCAACATACACCTCAGACACCTGGGACCACAAGGCATACAAGCAGTCACTAACATATCAAACTACAGCTATTCACACAACACAATACCAGACATTTGGAAGTATGGTATCATCATCACATTCCCCAAACCCAACAAAGACCCCACACTACCCTCCTCGCACCGCCCCATCACACTCCTTTGCTCCCCCTTCAAAGTCATGGAACGCCTAGTATTACAACTAATTACACCCGACCTACCCCTAGCTCCAACACAACATGGCTTTAGGCCACTGCACTCCACAAACACTCTTCTCACAGACCTTACACAAAGAGCTTTTGACGGCATCAACTCAGCTAGACCACCACACAGATCACTATTAGCCACACTCGACATTAGTAAAGCCTTCGATGACATCCCCCGCCACAACCTAACAAACAAAATCTACAACACAAACATGCATAACAACACAAAAAGATGGCTGGCCAACTTCCTAGCAGGCAGAATGCATACGTATCTTTTGCCGGTCAGTCATCTAAAATCAGAAACTTTCCAAACGGAGTCCCACAAGGATCCGTCCTATCGCCCGCACTCTTCAATCTGTACATGCACGATATAACTACACCCAATACGCCCCAAATAAACTTAGCCTCCTATGCAGATGACATAACACTCACATGCACACACCATGACCCAAAAAGAGCAACAGATCTCCTTCAACCCTATCTCAACACACTACATGGCTGGTGCACTACAAACAGACTTAATCTAGCCCCAGCCAAATCCACCGCAACCCTGCTCACAAGCTGGACAGAAGAACACGAATACATCCCTCAACTCACTATAAACAACACACCCCTAACACATACACACACACCCAAAATCCTAGGAGTAACATATGATACTCATATGACATTCAAACAGCACACCACAAACATTAAAAAGAAACTGACACCCAGACTTAACGCCCTCAGGTCACTTGCTCACACAAAATTTGGACACAACAAAGAAACTACCACCACAGTATATAAACAATACATAAGATCAGTGATGGAATACGCAAGCCCAGCCTGGGCTTCTAACCTAGCTGAAACACATCATAAGACCTTACAGACTATTCAAAACAAAGCCCTGAAGATCATTACAGGCTGCACAGCTACTGCACCCACAGATCACCTACATCAAGAAACCAAAATCCTCAAAGTCAAAGACCATCTGGACATGAGAGGCACTCAATTCCTGGCAGCAGCCTCCACGAACCAAGACCACCCACTAAACTACATGGCAACACACCCACAGACACCAAGAAATATCAAAACAACACCCAGCACACGGTATCACACACAATTATTATCCTCTCTCCTTCCCTGCCCACCCTGAACCAACTTCCAGAAGCACATCCATACTCATATTTCTCGCCAATCCATCCACTCACTCACAGACAACACGCAGCTGCATGCACGACCTCCCGAAATCCATCCTTCCGAATCCTCCCTCCCTCGCGAGGACAGAGTCCACCTGGCCAGGCTGAGATGCGGACACCATCCAGCTCTCCTGAGCTATCAGAAGAGACTGGATGACTCCGTTGTCGACGCCTGCCCGGGATGTAACACAGCACCCCATACCATTAAACACATCATAGAAGACTGCATTTCACACAACCACTTACGCCAACAACACAATCTACACTCAATGAGAGCTCTGTGGGAAAGCCCGATCGTGGCCATGGCCTTCCTCAGGGACTCGGGGCTGTTCGGCCAGGCAGCTTAGGGAACAACAACAACAACAACAACAACAGTTTATAGGGATTCCAACATGCATTTCAAAATTGTCATGAAAATTGGTGGGTGGTTTGCTTAATATATACCAAAATTGCTTACATAATGCAGAAAGATAAAGTGATCCTACTTAACCCTCCAGCCCCGGCTACGCATTACATAAATATTCCCCGAAACCCGGGTGTTTTGGCCGAAAAACGTCTAGGCTAGGCTACCGTATCTTTGTTATTCTGACTGCTTCCGCATTCCCGCGCATCCCCAAGCGTAGCTGTGTTATTTACCTGTAGAATGGCGATAAGTAGAGCTCTCTAAGTCAACTGGTTCAGTTGTGATGATGATTTCATTGGAGATAACTTTATGGCAACAACAGCCACTTTACACTACTTTTCGATACTTAACAACAACATACAGGCACACACGAACAAGCGACGCTCTCCTTCTTGTGGCCGGAGATGCGGGGCGTTGGTCCAGCCGGCTGTTGTTTACATGCGTCGGACCGACGCCTCGCACACCAAGCTCACAGGCTTTCAACCACTGGGCGTTAAAGAGCCCTTCCGGGCAGCTGTTGTATGCTTTTTTATGGGCGTTCAAGAGCCCTTCCGGGAACAGAGGGTTAAAGTATGATATTGTATATTTATGGGTGCATTTCAAAGTTTTAGGAGTTTTAGCAATATCTACTATTTTTAAACAATATTTGAAGACGTTCATTGACGCTATCGCCGACGAGTAGTTTACCCTCGCATCTCACCGTTTTCTGTTGACCCATTTTCTTACGATGTGCAATTTTGGGTTTGTTTTTCACTCTCCCGCAGTAATATTTAGTTATTTGACATCGTCTACATCATCTTTAGGAGCAACAGTGGTCTGGGGGTGGCAGACCCAAGTTAGCTATGGTTGTCAGGTTAGGTTAGTAACACTATTGTCGGAGGAGGAGGAGGCGGGTGCTTACCTAATCGTAATTGTCGGCCCTTGTCTATTTAATATTATACTCATGATTCACCTGGGATGAGGACTGATTGTGATCGGGTGTTTGTGTGTGGCCATGATCTTGCTGACCACCTTGGTTGGGGTCTGGTGGTGTCATTAGACTATGTGGATATGTGTGTATGTTTATCTATTTTTGGATTTATGTAAGTACACTACAGTAGGGTCCCCAGTTGTGCGTGTTCGAGTTGTGCGTTTCACGAGATGTGTGAGCTACCAAAAATATTCATTAATACAGTAATTCCAAACTGTGCTAATATTGTTCCAAGTGTGCGAGCGCCGAAATAAAGGTAAGCAAATCCGTGGAGAAACCCAAATGTACGAGTTTCTTCACAGCTGTGCGAGATACGTCATGCGCTGTGACGTGACAGCCAGCTACTGTGCCACTTGGGTACCGGGTGGGAGGGGGTAGTCGGCCATATTTTTTTACCCCCGCTCTAGTGCACGCATACCTCCATGAGAAATTTGTATACCTTGAGCGAAATTGGCGTTAAAGAAATAAAACTTCGCTTGGATAGAGCTATGAATCAAGGGGAGGAGCGTAGCACTGATGGTGAGTCAGACGGAAACGGGGCCGGGGCCGGGGTAGCATAGCTGCAGTCGCCCTGCCGCGAAGCTCCGAAATTGCTAACATCGCATCAAATCTCTCTCCACGGAAATCGTCATCACAACTGAACCAGTTGACTTAGAGAGCTCTACTCAACGCCAGTCTACAGATTTGAAACCCCAGTACGTTTAGAGATGTGTGGGAATGTTCTAGCCGTTAAAATAACAAAGATACGGTAGCCTAGGCGTAGACATATTTCGGCCATATTGCCCGGGTCTCAACAATGTCGTTAGGATAGCTCGCCCGTGCCTGGAGTGTAAATGTGAGTAAACAATGACTTATTATTGTTTAATTATTGCTTACTTTTATTTATATTATGTATTGTTATGAACATGTGTCAGTTAGTGTTGTTTTTTATAGGTAATATGAAGTTGAACCCCTAAACTCAGGACCGTCCATCCACCAAATTAATTATTTCCCATAAGATACACGTTTCGAGTTGTACCGTACGATTTTGAGTTGTGCAGCCTCGTTCATCCACCAAATTCTCGCACAACTGGGGACCCTACTGTATTTACTTATACTGCAGATACTTCTGCTGGTTAAAATGATAATATTTTCTTTATACAGTTAGTCCCCCTAATACACGTACAGTATCCTTAGTCCGCGTTTACCCTATTCTGCGCCGAGGGGTAAAACAGGTACTCAAAATCCCTAAAACACGTATTGACCCCACAAAACACGAATCACAGTTGAAGAGTGGTGTAAAAATGCTGTTTTTTGTATTCCGCGCCACACCCCTCCCTACTCCGCGCGCACACCCCTCGGGCCTTCGGAGGCCTAGGCTTCCCCGGCCCCGCCACTGTCACTGGCCCCGTCCCCGTCCCCGGATAAACTCATAGATTTCCCGATCGCAGTAGTGCCTTCACCAGTTTATTCTTCCTAGGTCTTTTGAAGTTGTTGAAGGGTGTAGGAAGGTGGTTGTTACACAATAAATAGGCCAAGTCTCAGCGCAAGGACACTTAAGGATATTGGGACTGAGAAGGAAGCACACACACACACGCATAACCACACGTACGCTTCCTTCTCAGTCCCAATATCCTTAAGTGTCCGTGCGCTGAGACTTGACCCATTTATTGTGTAACAACCACCTTCCTACACCCTTCAACAACTTCAAAATGCCTAGGAAGAATAAACTGGTGAAGGCACTACTGCGATCGGGAAATCTATGGGTTTATCCGGGAACGGGGCCAGTGACAGTGGCTGGGCCGGGGAAGCCTAGGCCTAGGCTATATGAACTCGCCCTGTCGTGGGGGTCTGCCTCGGAGCCCCCACTCTTCTCACCTACTTATAGCATTTAATTTTAATGTAAGGAATGACTTGTTTATGTTTCTATTATTGTGTATGCTTGGTTGTCCAATTAGTATTGATTTAGATAAAAAATTACTGTCAAATGTGTGTGGAAATGCGGGCTGCCGCCCATATGTATTTTTCTCCATAAGTTATGTTATCCCCAATACACATCGTGTAATGCCGCCCATATAGGCGCGGATTGGGGGGGCTGACTGTACTTGGGTTTGGGTGCATATCTCCTTTTTTTCTTCATTCGCCACTACTTCCAATTTTGTATTTAGTATACTCGTATTTCAGGACATACTGTATATACCAATAGGTATCAAATCCTCTTTGTTATGTGATAACCTTTGAACACAACTTATTTTTGTATTATGTATATTTGTCATATACAAATATATGACTCTGTGAAGTCACAGAGTGTGAGGTGAAGCTGAACGGTCAGGCTATGGAGATCGTCAACTCTTTTAAGTATCTGGGCAGTGTGTTGAGTAAAGATGGGACTATGGATGAAGAGGTGCGGGAGAGGGTACAACAGGGGAAGAGGGTTGTAGGAACGCTAAAAGCAGTAACAAGAAATAGGGTGGTCAGTATGGAAGTGAAGAAGTCCTTGCATGACAGTGTGGTAATCCCGACACTGACTTACGGAAGCGAAGCATGGACGTTGGTTGAGAGACTCAGACCAAGAGTGAGAGCAGTAGAAATGAATTACTTAAGGAGTGCGTGCGGAGTTACATGGAGGGATAGACAGACTAATGAGGAAGTAAGAAGGAGGTGTGGTGTGGAGGTAGATGTGGAAAGTGTGAAAAGGAACAACTGAGATGGTTCGGCCATATGGAACGTATGGAAAGCGAGAGAATGACTAAGAGGGTGTACGAGAGCGAGGTGGAGGGACAGAGGGGGAGAGGTAGACCGAATATGAGGTGGAAGGATGGAGTGAGGAACTACATGAACGAAGGCGGTGCTGGTTGGGGGGAGGGGCGTCGACTGACTGGGGACAGAGGTGCATGGGGGCGGTTCGTTCGTGGCCACCCCTTCGGGGATCGCGGCGTCAGGCAATAGATAGATAGATAGATATTTGTCATATAACAATAAAACTATTTGAATTTGAATTAGCGGGGGAGTAAGAAGAAGCCTTCTTGTATAGACCCACATCTCTAATATTTAGTTATTTTAAGCTAAAGCCTCCCAAAATTGGAGGTGGGTTTGTTTATGTTCCGCCGCGAGTGCAGCCTAGCTGAGTCGCATTATCATTGGAAGCATTAACCTAACCTGACAACTTAAACTAACCTGAGAGTTGCCGCCCCCATACCCCTGCTGCTGTCCGGAGTGTCCGCACATCAGTAGGCTAGTAGGGCTTCTTATAAGGTAAGACTAAAACAAAACTAATTTCAAGTAATAATCATTATTATAGAAAGATTATAAATCTAAAAAAATAACATCCAAAAGAAATAAAAAAAAATAAAATAGCTGTGGTCCGTATCCTTAACACTTTGGCTGCGGGTATATTTTCTATATTAGGGCTCATTCAGGCACTCCTGATTGATTAGGCCAGTGTCTGAATGAAATTAAATGTATTCAGCCAAAAACTAGAAGAAATTGGCTTCAAAATAACACCAAAACGAGCTTCGTAGCTTGAGGGCTTCACCCACAGCGCTACCATAGACATTCGCTAAAATGAGCAATTATCACTAATGTCGCTCTACATTTGCCTTTGGCAGCGCTGTTTATCTCGCAAGTGCATGACTCAGATTCCTCAGTGCTGCGGTCGGCTGGCTGGAGGAAGAACGTGTGGCCTGTCGTGCTCCCGCTCCCTCGCACTCGATTCTACAGGCTTTAAGAGGCAGTCTGTAAATTGCCATAGCGTTCGGGAACGTCTCCCGCAGGCAATGGGTTAAGGTAATTATAGGGAATAGGCTCCACCCTTATTGTTCATGTTTTTTCCTCCAGATTTTGAGAAATGAGTGTTTTCATGGTCTTAGTTATAATTCCAATGTGGGACAAACTGGATTTTAGGTCACGTATGGGATATAATGTTCTAAATGTGTACTATAGCTTTGCCATAGAGTATTAGTCACCACAATATATGTCTTTACCGCTGCATATTAAATTATTTTTCCTTAGACTTTGTGGGTTAAATAAGGGTGGAAGGAAAAATGGCGGCCATCTTGGAGAACTAGGCTAATATTTTTATCTTTTTTTACCGTATTTTTAGTATTTTGTCATATTCTATATCAATGCTAACCCTGCGGGGGTCTGGTGGCGGCAGCCCCCAGGTTAGGTTAGGGCAATGACAAAATATGGTTTTAGAGGGCATGTTTTAATATTGCAAAATAATGGGTAAATATGAATTTGCAGAAGGAAAAGCACCTTAAAACACACTAGCCTAATCAATGAAGAAACTGATGAGAAAAGGATTATAATACAAAAAACACATAGCCTACGTGACCTAAAATCCAATTTGACCCTAATGTGGGATACACGATCGGTTGAGGGGGGGCTTTCAAGGCTTTGCCTCCCCTCACCTCCCCATGAGTTATTGAAATCATCATCTATGTTGCCAGCAGGGGGTAAATATCGACTATACTGCATAAAGAAGGCGTTTGTAAACTGTGAAAACTGAACAGAGAGGATGTCCGAAAGAGCTCTGAGATTGATCAGAATGGGCGTTTTTTCGGTAAAAATTGGAGAGACCCCGGACAGCCTTTGGCAAGAATGTTATGTCTTGTCTTGTCTTGGGGGGTTAAGGGCAACCTCAGGCGAATACTCGCCCGCACCGGCCCTACCGCAGTCGCGAAAGTCCTAGGCCACAAGTAAGTTAAGAATTATAGGTTAAAAGTCTCCACAGTAACACTGACACGCCAAATCACTCACAGGACCGTAAAAATTAAAAAGTCAACAACCCAATAGGTCATCAGGCGGCGAACTAGAGACCTATGAACCGCGGTACTAGGGCCAGAGCGATGTCCCGGAGTGAGGTGCCCTTATCGATCAACCCCAGACAATCCAGCAGGAGGTGACGGAAGGAGTCCATCGTTGCAGCCAGAAAGGGACGCCCATCCTCTCAGTCAGGGACGGGACGAGGCGAGGCTTTGGAGGCGTACGTAGGACGACCAGACGAGGGATGTGGAGGAGGAGAGGGACGATGATCCATGGGATGCGGAGACTGCGGAGGGAAGAGCTCTCCAAGGTCACACGGTTCCTCAACAATAACCGGGGGACGTCTGGGGCGGGGCGGATGAAGCGGGGACTACGCAGCATGGAATACGACAGCTGACGGGGACCGAGGCCTGGAAGTCACCCCCAACTCCAGGCCTTCCCACTCAGGCGGGTCCTCAGTACCATCCAACTCATCATCCAACGGGGAAAACCGGGACCCCTGAGCAGCCGGCGGACCACCCCCCAACGAGCGCCAGCCAGCCAATGGGGAATCCTGGGGCAGGGATGGACCACGTCGCGGGTTGAGGAGGTGCAGTCGGTCGTTCATGTCCCCCAGGGTCAGGGACCCGTCACGGTACCCCTTGTGCAGCAACCACGCCTTCTGGAGGACGGCACCGCATCTAAAGAAGCATATTCACAAGTTAGAAAGAATCCAGAGAGCAGTCACTAGATTGGTTCCAAGTCTCAGAGAACTGCCAAATTGGGAGTACAGGATGGGAGATAATATAATTAGCAAGGCCGAAAAAGAAAAGGATTTAGGGTTGATTATACAAGACAATTTGTCGCCAGAGAAACATATTAACAAGCTCTTTAGCGGAATGTATGCAATGGCCGGGAATATGAAAGTTGCTCTGAACTACTTGGATGAGACCATGGTAGCGAAAATTATGAAGAGTATGATTAGACCAAGATTGGAGTATGCAGCAGTGGTGTGGTCCCCGCATCTAAAGAAGCATATTCATAAGTTAGAAAGAATCCAGAGAGCAGTTACCGGTACTAGATTGGTTCCAAGTCTCAGAGAACTGCCATATGAAGGGAGGCTAGACAAATTAAATCTACCGAGTTTAAAAGAGAGGAGAGAGAGGGGAGACATGATAATGATGTACAAATGCACCCGGGGGCTGGAGAGGCTGGATAGGGAGGATATGTTAATTATGGATACAGGAATAACTAGAGGCCACAGCTACAAAGTAAAAAGACCTACCTGCAAGAACGATATCAGGAAGTTTAGCTTCCCCTATAGATGTATTGACAAATGGGATGGGCTGGAGGAGGAGGTGGTAGGGGCAAGGAACATCCATATTTTCAAAAAAAAATTGGATAAAAAGTAGACTGAGAAACGGGACAACACGAGCTTAGCTCAACTCCTGTAAACTACAATTAGGTAAATACAATTAGGTAAATACACTCCCCCGATGACACCCTGTGCGGGCCCCCACAAAACTAACATTTAACCTCGTTGGAGCATTTCAGGGCATCTTTAGGAGCCTCCTCGTGATACCCACTGCACCTGGCACATCGAACCCTGTTTCTGCAGGACACAACACCATGGGAAAACAGATGGCAGAAGTAGCACCGGAGAAGAGGGAAGGTATAGCGCCCCACCCGGTAACAGACGTGGCCGTGAAGCATCCGCAGGTTCGACGGGAGCTCAGCACCCTCAAAGCGCAACCTGTAGAATACAGAGGGCACCAGCGTCCCATCCTCCGTCCGAGTCCTCATCCGCTGCACCTCCACCAGCACTAACGGCGCATCCCCCAAAACACGGAGGGACGCCAGGAGGTCCTTGTCAGCAATCCCCGCATCCACTGGCCCAATCTTCCCATACACAAACACCCCACCCGATGGAGAAGCAGACACCTTACACGACACGTCCCAGTCGCCCAACTTCGTCATCGTCTCCGGCGGAGAGGGGAGAAGGTCAAGGCAGCTCATGGGCAGCCCCACACACAGCGCCACTCCATCCCCAGGCACCCGGACGTCACCTTCCGCCACATATTTACCCAATGGCGATTCGTTGAGAGCATCGGTAACCTTATTTGGACACTTGAAGACTGGCCGGCAATCCCTCTCCCGAAACAAATAGTAGAACTTGCCAACAGTACCGGGAGCTGGGCCCCCCCCACCACCGACATCAGGAGAGCACGTATCCGAAGCGGGATGATGACGCTTTGAGACCTGGCGGTCCTTGCCGCCACCCTCATCACCGAGGGAGTCCACCAGCTGCCGGCCCCGCTTCAGAGCGGCCTCCGATGATTCCTCATCGCCGCCATGGCGCCAGCTGGCACGGAGACGGCCGCCACCCCACCAAAATGGCGGTAGATGAAGTCTTCTTTGTCTATCGGTCGAGGTCGCACACGCCGACGACCCCAACCCACCATTCACTGTGCTAGAACCCAGGCGCACAAGGTCCAAGCACAAAGGTCGCACACGAAGTAAAGACGCCACTGTGAGAGGCACGTCCACACTGCGCGACGGTCACAAGCGGCCCCCAAGAGAGAATGTTAAGTGCGGGCGTACCGCCAGCCTTGTTTACACTACGCGTAGTGGCGTCGAACCTTTCCCATCATGTTCCCGTATATTTTGACTGCCTTTGGATATAAAAATACATTAGCCTAACCAAACAACCTAACCTAACCTAGGCCTAGTATTCATGTAGTAATGACAGGGGGGCAAATAGCAGAAAATATAGCGTCGAAATAGACGGGAACGTAACTGCGAGCGCACATGACGACCGTACGTCCGATCACTACATCCATCCCCAGCCTTTTTACTAGTTAATTCTATTTTTCTTCTTCTTTGATATAGGCTACAGTGTTGTTTAACCCTCCAGACCCGGGCCCTCTAGCTCGCGACTGTACTGTGGTACCGTGGGTTTTGACGATCTTTGGACTATGTTAACTCGTCTGTAATTCAATAAATATGGCATGTAATGTTATGAATAAATCGGTAAAATGTTCCACAAACCTTCCTCTGCAGAATGCCGTTGAGTAGAGGTCTCTAGCCCTAGTGGTTGCATAATGGTGAGAGCGGGAAGACGAGTGATTTTCGGCGGAAAATTCTTCCCGCGTTAGGATGCGTCGCCCCGGCCACGGCTACCACGCACCAAGCCACTCGTCGCGCCAGAGTGTTTATCTCCCTTAGACGATTTTAGTGATTGATATTGAGAATGTGATGTTTATTTGATATTTTTATAGTTATTTTGAGGCCAATTATATAAAGTATGTGTATTAGGGTATCACTGTCACTAATATTGCTCATTTTCACTCGATACCGTACGCTTTTTTAGTAATTGAGGTAGGTTATTGTTATATTAGGCACTGATTATTCGTTATCACAGGTGTTTATTATACTGTACTTTGGCCATCAAATATTAGGTCTTGTGTCACTTTCACTTAGTTATATGCTTTGTAAACGTTTTCTATACAATTTATTGTGTCTTTTTTCACTGATTTATATATTTCTATAGGTTGTAATCATATGAATGTCACTTATTATATACATATGTGTCTATCTATCTATCTATCTATCTATATGCTCAGGCCCAATCCCCATTTTGGGGGTAGCCGACTCAAGACAGAGCAAGAACAGGGAAAACACAAAAACAACATAAAACAAAAAATAAACACAGATAAAAAACACAAACTCTCACACATCCAGGTCACCCAGGAGAAGACCCAGAGACCAGGGTTACCAAGGTCGCTCCAGCACTCCCCCGGCCCCTGACCACCAGGAGAGGTTCCGATCTCGGCAGGCAGACATGCAGCGGAGCCAAAGCGACAAGCCCTCCCACCACACTTCCAGGCACACCCTTCATATTAATCGTCTCCCCGGGCCAGGCGCCTGATGGACTATTATCTAGTCCAACTTGCGCCCGACCCCTTACTCCAAATATGTGTCACTTTCACATATTATTATGGTGTAATTGTATTTGTATAAATGTTCTCATAATACATGACTTTTGTATTACAATAAATTGTTTTACTTCCACTTTTTGCCTATATATATACTGTACATATTGTCACTGTCTTTGGCACTTTCACTATGATTATTAGAACTCCTGCTTGGAGTGGTAATCAAAGAAGCACCCTTCAGCACAGAGTGGCACCTTGCACTCCCACACTCCAGGGTGGACTTTTTACCTGACCTCGCCCTCAGCCTGGTGTTGTAGCAGACATGGCACCGCTTCTGCTGCTTTCTTCCTGCTGCTGACTGAGGCAGGGAAACAAGCCTGTGCATATTCATGTAATATGCACAGTGCAAGCGGTCAGTAGCGGCGGGCCCAGCATGTGGCACTGCCCTCTGTGGTGTAGCATACTTCTCCAGGAGCTCCTTCAACACCTGCTTTTGGAATCTCCACAGGCTATTGAACTTCCTGGGTGTGTTCTCAGTCCGAAGCTTGTAGATGTTGTAAGCGTTCAGAATGGACATGTCCACCATGTGCAGAAAGAACTCTTTGTACCATCTGCACGAGGTACGCAGACAGTCAATGAAGCCTATCTGCATGTCGAACTTGTCCACCAGCCTCATGTTGATGTTGTAGTCCAGGACAGCATCGGGCTTGGTCACCCTAGCCTGGGTGCGGCGATCCACCTTGCCAGTCTCCACCATTTTCCCCTTGTGGATGGTGCTCAGGAGGTTGACCTTCCGCTGGTCGTGCCAGTGGATAGCCAGAATGGGCCCCGACTTCTTCCTGAACACATCGCCTTTTTTGGTCTTTGGAGGGAAAGGTGGCATGCCCTTCCTTCTCCCTCGTACTGTGCCTACAGTCCCCGTCTTGCGCTCATGCAGGTACAGTACTTTGAGAGAGTGGGGGACGTGTAGTAATTGTCCGTGAAGAGGACGTGATTCTTGTGGAAATAGCGGTCCATCATGGCTTGCACCACTGCTCCGCCAAAGCCAATGAGGGGGTCCACAAGCACGTCCCCTTCCTTCCCGCTGTAGACCAGGAAGTCCAGGACATAGCCAGTTCGGCAGTCGCACAGCACAAAGAATTTGATGCCAAAGCAATGTCTTTTTGAGGGGATGTACTGCCGGAAGCTGAGTTTTCCCCGGAACAGCACAAGAGACTCGTCAATGACGACCTTGCAGAAGGGCTTGAAGTAGGAGCTGAAGCGTTCTCGCATCATCTCGTACAACGTCCTAATCTTCCACAGCTTGTCTGGGCGGTGGACGTCGGTGTTGGTGACAAGATGGAGCGCTGCGAGGATATCAAGGTACCGGTCGCGAGACATATATTTCCCGAAGGCAGGGGTGGATATGAGATCATTGGTTATCCAATAGTCAGGCAACCTATGCTTCTTGACATGAGGCATTAGCATGGTGAGTGCCAGGAACACCATTAACTCGTGATGAGTCACATCAGTCCACTGCCTCATGTGGCCCTTGGTCACCTTGTCAAAAAAGTGGACCTGGAATTGGTGCTGCTTATTTGTCTCCTTGATGACATACCCTACCACCTCCTCATCAAAAAAGGCCTCAAAAAGTTCATGTGGTGGAGCATTGGGGCCTGCGGGAAAATTGGGGGTAATGCCTGAACCCTCCTGTACCTCATCAAAAGCTGGCACATCAGGGTTGTAATCTTCCCCGTCAACTACGTCTTGCCACTGGAAAACGTAAAATGGGTCTTGGCGACGCTGACGAGGAGCTCCAGCTGGTAGCCCAGCACGCCCACGGCCAACTCGGGAGGCGCGCCCTAGGGCGGGCCACAGCACGACGTCCCCGGGCGAAGCGGATGGGTTGAGGGTCGTCCATGTCCATGTAGTCGTTGTCGTCGTCAGAGTGGTCATCTTGCCCTGACGGTGGACCTACATAATCATGGCCTGAGTCTTCATCGTCAGTGGCCCCCACATAATCTGGCGGGGAAGGAGTGATGCGTGGGCGGCGTGCGGGGGGGCAAAGTGGGGAAGGAGTGGCAGGTGAGGCTATGTCCCCCCGAGGTCCTGGGCTCCTTGGCCTGCGACGAGTGACAGAAAGCAATGCTTCACTGTCACTAGGCCCAGGTATTGGTGATGCGAGCTCAAAGACTTTGTCAGGAATATATGTTGATGGCTGGAGAGGTGGGGAGGACCGTGGGGAAAGTTGCGGGGGCGTATGGCTGGGGCCGGCAGGGGTGGACGCCGCGGGAGCCTCGAACAAAGCCCGCTTAGTTTTCTGTCCTTTTTTGACATATTTCCTGCCTTTCCCCTTTTCGGTAGCAGTATGTCTACTGTCGGGGGACCTAGGAGGCAAATAGGCCGAAAGTGGGGGGTCCTCAACCCTTGGCAGTGGTGGGGGTGGTGGGGAAGAATGCGGGGCGGCCGGGTCATCTTGGGTGGCTTGGGGAGATAAGGGAGACAATGGCGGGCGAGATGAGTCACCACGCTCACCCTCACTCACAGTCTCATCCTCACCAAGTCTTTTGGCTTCTTCCCTAGCTGCTGCGGCCGCCTTTTCAAGTATCTGCTTCTTATAGAAGCGTAGCTTGAAAGGCGATTTAGCTGGCGAAGGGCTTGGAGTCGTGTCACTCAACTGAAACTTGGAGAGTGACCTTGAACTCTCCCACTCACTCACTTTCCCCACTTCACTGTCTTCAGCTAAAACAGCTTCCGCAAAAGCTGCTACATCACCTTCATCACTCTCATGTTCACTCGCAAATCCCACGAATTGAGCGTCTTTGTCACTCTCATCGCCATAGTCACTCGACTGATAATTAGCCGATTTATCACTGTCTTCATCGTCAACATTATGCACTTAATCAGCACGCTCATATACCTTACCTTTTGATACCTTTTGATGTGTTCGCCACTCTAATATATATTCGTAATGTCTGCTCAATACCTCCGGGAGATAACACATTTAAGCGGTGGCGTCTGCGTAAGACGCGAGGAGCTTGGGTGGGTGTCGTAGGGAGCACGGTATCGGACACAGCGGAATCACTATTTGGCGTACTATCCATGATGGCGTCGGGGTAGATACTGTTGTTGTGGCGTAGTTCACATCTGGTGGCGCCACCTACCCCCCACGATACCAAAAATGTACGCGCGTCATTCGAAAGCACGTACACAAGCACTCGGAGCCTCAGAGCCCGTCAGGGTTGCGCGGGCCGTGTTTGTTATGAAGGCCTCAGAGCCCAACCGGGTCTGAGGGGTTAATACTGAGGACCGTCGCATTTTAGTATTTTCAACATTAGCCTAACCTAACCGAAAACTAACCGACGGTCTAAACCCAGCTCACATTCCCTGTTTATGGGTGCGCAACGGTCTAAACCCAGCTCACGTTCCCTGTGTATGGGCACGCGACGGTCTAAACCCAGCTCACGTTCCCTGTTTACTTTTCGGTTAGGTTAGGTTAAGTTAGGTTAGGTTAGGTTAGGCTAATGTTGAAAATACTAAAATGCGACGGTCCTCGGTATTAAACAACACTGTATATCAAAGAACAATAAACCAAAAAATAGAATTGGTAAATATCTTGTTTTACACCGGGGACGATTTTTACAAGTATTTTTTTGTTTTTTTTCCTTGTTTTGGGTTTTTTTAGGAATGTTTTTGGCAAGTGCGGGCGTACCGCCAGCCTTGTTTACACTACGCATAGTGGCGTCGGACCTTTCCCATCATGTTCCCGTCTATTTTGACTGCCTTTGGATATAAAAATACATTAGCCTAACCAAATAACCTAACCTAACCTAACCTAGTATTTATGTAGTAATGACATGGGGCAAATAGCAGAAAATATAGCGTCGAAATAGACGGGAACGTAACTGTGAGCGCACAACATGACGACCGTAGGCTCACATGGGCAGAGTATGTAAGATTTAGACAGACATATGGTCGTAGATCTCATTTGACCATCCAGAAGCTTTTTCTCTTCCAATCTGCCACTATAACCCTAAGACAATCCGTTATTTCCCAGCAGCGTGAATATGAGCAATACCTCATCTCACAACGAAAAGTCAAGCCAAAGCTATTCCACTCCTATATCAGACACAAGAAGATCGCCCGCCCTTCTGTTGGCCCTCTTCTCATAAACAATCAACTTTCGGACGAC
Organism: Paralithodes platypus; assembly: GCA_032716605.1. Taxonomy (NCBI): domain Eukaryota; kingdom Metazoa; phylum Arthropoda; class Malacostraca; order Decapoda; family Lithodidae; genus Paralithodes; species Paralithodes platypus. The sequence goes on from CM064481.1 coordinate 30,739,623, forward strand.
CCACAAGACATGTCGAACAAGTTTGTTAGCGCTTTTGCCTCGGTTTATGTTAGTGAAGTCCTAGACAACCCTAGCCCCCACCAACAGAGCCTGGCCAATATCTCGCACGTAAACTTCTCAGTAGAAGACGTTGAATGTCAACTCAAATCTCTAAACCCCGATAGTGCTATGGGTCCAGACAACCTCCATCCTGTTCTCCTAAGACAATGCGCCCCAACTCTTGCTCGTCCATTTTATGACTTGTTCAAAAAATCACTTGACTCTGGCGTCGTACCTGATATCTGGAAACACTCCCATGTCACGCCTATTTTTAAGAAAGGCTCCCGTACTGACCCTCTCAATTACAGGCCAATCAGCCTCACCCCTGTTCCATGCAAGTCCCTTGAGCGCATCATAACCAAAACTCTGTATGGCTTTCTCGATGATCATCTGCTCCTTGATGATGCGCAGTTTGGGTTCCGTGCCACCAGGTCAGTGACTGATCAACTTCTGCTCTCATATGACAAAATCACAAAATGGTATGACTCTGGTCTCACTGTTGATCTGATCCTTTTTTACTTTGTCAAAGCCTTTGACAGTGTTCATCACAAGACCCTACTGACCAAGCTGTCCTCCATCGGCATCTCAGGTAATTTGTTTTTGTGGATTAAGAGTTTCCTTACCAGCCGAACGATGAGTGTGTCCATCAGTGGCATCCATAGCAGAGCCCTACCTGTTACAAGTGGTGTTCCACAGGGTTCAGTCCTTGGACCACTGTTGTTTCTCCTATTTGTTAATTACCTTGGAGCCCTCCTCACCTGTTATTACAAGTTGTTTGCTGATGACCTCAAACTCTACATCCAGCATCCAAGTAAGTCACCACAATCAAGCTCTCAAGATCTCCAACAAAATATCAACATTCTAGCATCTACCGCCTCCTCTTGGGGTCTAAAGTTCACACCCAACAAGTGTGTCCATCTCCGATTTAAGCGTGGACTCGCGCTACAAAACAATGCTATCTATCATCTAGATGGAAATGTTTTAAGTACAGTATCTTCACACAAAGACCTAGGGGTTACCGTAACCATAGACACTAAATTAAGATTCCATTCACACATTCGAGAAACTGTGGCTAAAGCTGGAGGAGTAGCTACAAACCTACTACAATCTACCATATGCCGGTAACCTTCCTTTATGATCTCCCTCCTCATCTCCGACATCAGACCCTTGCTTGACTTTGCTTCTCCTGTTTGGAATACTGGATTTCAAGGCGATCTTAATCTTCTAGAGTCTGTTCAACGTCGATGGTCGAAACAAGTAACCAACCACTCAAGTCTCACTTATCATGATCGTCTCTCTACCTTAAACCTGTTTTCAATTAAAGGCAGATTGTTGAGGACCAACCTTATTCAGCGTTACAAAATATTCCATAATCTCTCGCCCATTAAACCCCATGACCTGTTCACTATGTCACCCCACCAAGGAGTAAGAGGTCATAAATACAAGATCTTTGTTCCCCACACAGAAACCGAAGCAAGAAAAAGTGTTTTCTCCTGTCGTATAATCCATCAGTGGAACTCCATACCAGCTAAAATAGTTAATTCCCCCTCCCTTGCTCAATTCAAATCTAAATTGACCCAACACCTCCACAACTCACTATTCAACCCATAAAATCCCCCTTCCCATTTTTTAGCAACATCTCAACCCCTGATAAACTACCCCATCATATTATTGGTCCGACACACACTACCAGTCACCCCATTGTCAAGCATCCCCAGTACAGTACATTCAAATGTTGCATCTGACTGGCGTGTCATGCTATCTCCTGGGCTGCCTAATCCTTGGCCTGTCATGCGCTACCGATTGGCGGCCCTACCAGGTGAGTAAGTTAACCAGGTGAGTCACCGTACACCCGATCACTACATCCATCCCATGTTTTTTTATGAACCCCATCGGAAAATGCAAAACAATTAGCCTAACCTAACCGAAAACTAACCTGTCTCTGCGACGGTCTAAACCCAGCTCACGTTCCCTGTTTATATAGAGATTTAGGGATTTTTTTTATAATGAATTAGGCTACCGACGGGGTGGACATATATGGCAATGAAGTACATGACCTAACTAACATATTTGTCTAAATAATATATCGATGGTTTCGACCCGGTGTAAAACTAGATAAATTCCATAGAATTAACTAGGGCCTAGTAAAAAGCCTGTCCGGGGTCTCTTCAATTTTTACCGTTTTTTCTATTAATATCGGGTTTTATAAATAGCCTTTTAGCCTTTTATAAATAGGAAGTAAGAAGGAGGTGTGGTGTGGAGGTAGATGTGCTGGAAAGTGTGAAAAGGAACAACTTGAGATGGTTCGGCCATATGGAACGTATGGAAAGCGAGAGAATGACTAAGAGGGTGTACGAGAGCGAGGTGGAGGGACAGAGGGGGAGAGGTAGACCGAATATGAGGTGGAAGGATGGAGTGAGGAACTACATGAACGAAGGCGGTGCTTGTTGGGGGGAGGGGCGTCGACTGACTGGGGACAGAGGTGCATGGGGGCGATTCGTTCGTGGCCACCCCTTCGGGGATCACGGCGTCAGGCAATAGATAGATAGATAGATAAATAGCCTATGATCAAAATTATTCGGTAATTATTGAAGACGCCCCACAACGTGTTTTTATGGGGGTTTTTCGTTGGTTTTTGTTGTTTGAGTGTTTTGTATGTTTTTTTTTATTATTAGGAATTGATATTTTTTTTTTGCATTTTTGAGACCCATAAAACCCATTTTCTTGAAAACCGGAGCCAAGTTTTGGCAAAGTTGGCTCGGATTTAAGTGTTTTTTTGTATTGGAAATGCACAGTAATGTAAATGAAAAGTTGGCTTGGGTTTTTGGATTTTCGAGAGCCATAAAACCCATTAGTTGGCAGTAATGTAAATAAAAAGTTGGCTATATAATTTGTATCTGGCGGAAACATTTTTTTTTATAACCTAACCTAACCTAACCTAACCTACACGGAAGTAAAGGTGTACAGCCAACTCGGCCCACTTACTACCAACTCGGCCCGTCTTGCATTACCAACTCGGCCCGTCTTTCATTACCAACTCGGCCCATTTATTTGAAAATCTTCAATCAGTTTTTTGAACAATGGATTCAGACTTCAGTGGTTTGAATTAACATACAGTAAATAGGTCCACCAAATACAATGATACACTGATTTGAAAGAGATTAATTTTCAAAACACGTAACGTTGACAAACTTTAATAATCAGTGCTTCGAACAATGTATTACTTTAGTGGTTTGAGTCAATATAATATATTGACTCAAACCACTAAAAGACTTATAGGCTATTGACTCAAACCAATAAAGTAATACATTGTTCGAAGCACGTCTGATTATTAAAGTTTGTCAACGTTGCGTGTTTTCATAGTTAATCTGTTTAGTTAAAAGTGGGTTCCCCAAGGGTCGGTTTTGAGGCCCCTTCTGTTCATTATCTACATAAATGATCTTGACTCAGGCATAAAGAGTAGGATCAGTAAATTTGCTGATGATACTAAAATAGGTAGGATAATAGAGTCAGCTAGCGACAGGAAATGTCTTCAAAATTATCTCGATCACTTGCACGAGTGGTCCATAAATTGGTAGATGAGTTTCAATGTAGACAAATGTAAGGTATTAAGGATTGGAAATCGTAATTTAGATGCAAAATACAAACTAGACAATGTAGAATTGGATAACTCAGAGTGTGAGAAGGATCTGGGGGTGCTCGTTAGTAATGATCTGAAACCCAGAAAACAGTGTATAAGTGTTAGGAATAGGGCAAATAGAATTCTAGGATTCATATCTAGGAGTGTTAGCAACAGGACTGCTGAAGTTTTCTTAAAACTATACTTAGCTCTAGTAAGACCCCATTTGGACTATGCTGTTCAATTTTGGTGCCCTTATTATAGAATGGATATCAACCCTTTAGAGGCAGTCCAAAGAAGAATGACCAAAGAGATACATAATATTAGAAATTTATCGTATGAGGAGAGGTTGAAAGTCTTAGGCCTGCACTCACTAGAGAGACGAAGATGTAGGGGAGACATGATAGAGGTATTTAAATGGATAAAAGGTTTAAATAAGGGCGATATAGATGAGGTATTAACGCTAAAGAACGACGACATAACCCGCTCAAATGGTTTCAAGTTAGATAAGTTTAGATTTAGGAAAGATATAGGAAAGCACTAGTTTGGAAATAGAGTTGTTAACATGTGGAATGCACTGCCCAGAACAGTAATTAGCTCAGAAACAGTTGAAAGCTTTAAGCATAAGTTGGATTCCCATATGGGTGATATGGGCTGGGTGTGAATGGGAGCTGCTTCATGTGGGCCGCATGGCCATATGCAGTTTCCCGCGATCTTATGACCTTATGTTGTTATGTAATTGAGGTTGGGTGTGACAGGGATCTGCCTTGTGTGGGCCGATCGGCTTTTTGCAGACTCCCATTTTCTTATGTTCTTATGTAAATCAGTGTATCATTGTATTTGGTGGACATATATACTTATATTAACTCAAACCACTAAACACTTTAATAATCAGTGCTTCGAACAATGTATTACTTTATTGGTTTGAGTCAATAGCCTATAAGTAGGCGCACCACTGATAAAGAAAGGAGGGAAAAATGTTATTTTAATACCACAAATTTTCCAAGTGTTTATTATAAAAACAATTGTTCATTTGCATCAATATATAGTGTTTGTAATTAATTAGAAATCTCGGGAAAACCTATTTTCCCCATTAGGCCTATCGATCGATGTTGAGACACGCCCCCCGATAGTGATTTGAAAAGACATTAGCCTAACCTAACAACCTTACCTAAACGGGCGGGTGCCCGACCCCAAAAGGGGTTGAAATAGGGGAGCTATCCCCCCGCCAAAGGCGGCTTTCTAGGGCCTTTCCTAGCTGATGCTGAGAGGATTGGGTTCTAGTCATGTGGTGATGGGCTGGTCTATCAGAGTGAGAACTGAGCAATCTCTGCCATACCCATAGCTTACTCTGACTGTTCCTTTAACTTATATATTTTCTAGATCTCAAGTGACGGCGTCTTTTCCGTGGATTGACCTCCCAATCTACCAAGATTGGAAGCCAAAGCGTCACATTTTTCCCTTGCCCCTCAACTTTCTCTTCATAATTGCTGAGGGGCACAGGGCCCTGGGTGGAGCTTTGGTTTCCCGGGCGTTTCCGCACCCTCCTCAGCTCCCCGCCATGGAGTGGCTTCGGTCACCCAGGCTTTATTGTGGTCGGCAGGGAGGGTTCTGTGGGGGCGCTCGGTTATGGCCTTGGAATTGCTCGGGGCCTTGGGGCTGTTCGGCCAGGCAGCTTGGGGAACAACAACAACCTTACCTAACCTAACCTAGTATTATGGGTGGGGGCTGCTGCCCCCACACCCCCGCTGGTGGAGTACTAATCCCTTAAAAAAAAAAAAAAAAAAATTGGCTGTCGATTATACGAAGGTGAAAGAAAAGTCGATAAAGTCTATGGTGTTTACTCTGCAATCTTCAGCTTGATTGTACATTGATAACGGGAAAGTACCGTATTGACAACCTTGTTACGAAAATTAAATTTTAGTACCATACTTTTATATTAGTTTTTCCGAGGGTTTAACACATTTTCATATGATCTTTAGAGCTATCGATAACTGGAAGTACCGTATTGACAACCTTGTTACGAAAGATATTTTAGTATAAAAATTATCCCCCTTGTAACTATATTTCTGTTGTCCCCTGTATATTTTTGTTCTCCCTATCTTCTTAATATTTTCATTTTTACTGTGTTGTATGTTTTTTTACTGATGTTGGTATCAGTTTTTAGTTTTTCTTTTAGTATACTTTTGACAATCCGGCGCCCTGTTTGGAGGCATTATGTCCAGGCCCCAAGTACTCCTGGGAAACAACTGTGCTCGGTATGCTGCCGGCCAGGACCCCCTCTGGGGTGGAGGAACAAAGCAGAAAAGTGGTGGAAACGTCGTTCGGGTGAAGGAAAGCGTGCTCCGTGTCTGTGCCTTCAATGCCAATGGCATAAATGATTTTAGCAAGAGAGAGTGTCTGATGCAAGAGCTTAAAGATGGATGTGTGGATGTGTGTGGGGTAGGTGAGACGCACCTGTTGGGTTCTGGAGTGTGGGATGGTGAGAGTGAGCATGATTTGTGGGGTGGGGAAGGATGGGTTGTCTGGTCTGGATTGGATGCAGGATATAAACGTAAGAAAAAGGAAGGGGTAGCAGTAATTTTGTCAGAAAGGTTGAGGAAGTGTGTGAAAAACTATGGATGCGTGGACTCAAGAATTGTATGGTGTGAGTGCAAGATTGGGATAGATAGGTATACTTTTATGTGTGTCTATGCACCAGTCAACCAAGAAACTGGGAAAGGTGCAGAAGAAAATAGAAAATTTTGGAATAAAGTCAATAAATGTATAAGAGAAAGGCAAGAGTGTACACAAGTAATATTAGTAGGCGACATGAATGGTAGAGTTGGAAACGAGGAGATAGAAGGTATAGTGGGTAAATGGGGTGTGGAGGGTAGGAATATGAATGGTGACTTCCTTTTAGAAGTATGTGCGGAGAGAGAGATGTTTCTGGCTAACACATTTTTTGAACATCGTCACATTCATAGATATACATGGCACAGAGGTGAAGGTGAGCAGGAACAGAAATCTCTAATTGACTACGCCATGATGGACTCCGGACTAAAAGGAAGAATTTTAGATTCAAAAGCTGTAAGAGGTATGCTGACGGGATCAGACCACTATACAGTGCTGACAAAAGTGAGGATAAGGAAAGAGTGGAAATATGAGAGGAAAGAGAGAAAACTGACAGTAGAGAGAATAAATGTGAGAAAATTAAATGAAGAATGTAATGCAACAAAATACAAGGACATCCTGAAAGAGACTATAAAGGACATGGATGTTATGATAGATCTGGGAAATACTGTAGACGAAGTATGGAAAGGTACAAGAGACTCCATGATTAAAGCAGCTGAGAAAGTATGTGGGAAGAAAACCTTTAAAATGTGGAAGAAGAAAGGTAACGCATGGTTTAGTAAAGAGATAGAAGAAATAGTGAAAAAGAAGAAAGAGTTCAGAAAGAGTATGCTGCAAAAGAATATACCTAGAGAAACTAGAGATGCGAGGAAAGAAGAATATACAAATTTGAAACAAAGAGTGAAGAGGGCGATACAAGACGCTAAACGGAGGACAGATGAGGCATATGGGAGAAAGATTAGTGAACAGTTTCTGAATGACAGGAAAGCATACTACAGAGCTGTGAAAGAAGCCAGAGGGAAGAAGACTGAGAGTGTCTCAGGTGGTAGGATGAGGGACATGAATGGGGAAGTGGTAGAGGGTGATGGTGTGGTGAAAGTATGGAAAGATCATTTTAGTAGCTTAGCTGTAAAGAGTAGGGGGAAGGAAAAGATTTCATCCATAGGAATGGAGAGAGGTAGAATAAACAGGGTAGTTGAAAGCCAGATAAGCAGAGAAGAAGTAAAAGAAGCAATCAATAGACTTAAAATGGGCAAAGCTGCTGGAGTAGATAACATCCCCGGTGAAATGCTGAGATATGGAGGAGAAGAAGCTGTTGACATAATGCATAGGTTATGTAAATTAGCATGGGAAAAGGAAAGTGTACCAGAGGACTGGAGGAAAGCAGTGATAGTACCCTTGTACAAAGGGAAGGGTAGTAAAGAAGAGTGTAAGAATTATAGGGGAATTAGCTTGCTTAGCATACCTGGAAAGGTACACGCAAGAGTAGTAACACAGAGGCTACAGAAGATAACGGATGACAAAATAGGCGAGGAACAGGGAGGTTTCAGAAAGGGCAGGGGCTGCGTTGACCAGATAGCCTCAATGCGATTGTTGGTAGAGAAGTATCTGGCCAAAAACAGAAAACTCTATGCAGCATTCATGGATTTGGAAAAAGCCTACGACAAAGTAGACTGGGAGGGCCTGTGGGATGTGTTAACAGTATATGGTGTGGGAGGAAAGTTGCTAATGGCAGTAAAATCTTTTTATAGGAATGCAATGGCAAATGTGAAGGTAGGGGATAAGTTAAGTGAAAGTGTTGAGGTCAATGTAGGTGTAAGACAGGGATGTGTCATGTCAGCTTGGTTGTTCAATATATACATGGATGGAGTGATTAGGGAATGTAGGACTGTATCAATGGGTGTGGGAGCTAGACTGGAATCAGAGGGAAGAGCATGGAAGATTTTAACATGCCTATATGCGGACGATGCAGTCCTGTTGGCGGAAAATGCTGAAGAACTTCAGAGAGTGGTCACTGACTTTGACAGGGTATGTGAAAAGAGAAAGTTAAAGGTCAATGTAGGGAAATGTAAGGTAATGGTGTTTGAGAGAAGAATGCATGAAACTATAGAATCAAGAAAGAACACAAGAAAAGTTGTAAAATAAAATTGAAAAATGAAGTACTAGAAGAGGTTGAAAGTTTCAAGTATTTGGGAGCTGTACTATGCAAATATGGTAAAATGGAGAGTGAGATAAAAGAGAGAAAAATGCAAGGGAGAAAAGTGATTGGAGAACTTGATAGTATTCTCAAAGGAAGAATGGTTAGCCAGGAAGTCAAAAAGTCACTGAGAAACAGTGTGCTGCTCCCAACACTCTCGTATGGAAGCGAGACATGGACGGCAAGTGACGAGGACCTCTTCAAACTAAGAGCTGTGGAGATGAGCTTTTTCAGAATGGCAGCTGGCATGAATAGGCTAGATGGGCCAAGTAATAGGGAAGTGTACGAGTCCTTTGGAATGGAAGAGCAGGCTTTGGGCATTGATTGTGGTGTGGTTGAGTGGATAAAGAGAAGTACTTTGAGGTGGTATGGTCATGTTCAGAGAATGGATGAAGACAGAATGCCAAGAAAGATATATGGGAGTCAGGTGAGTGGAACCGCTAGTAGTGGGAGACCACCTATGGTATGGGAAAAGAAAGTGGAAAAATATATTGAAGAAAAGCTTCCACGTAGTGGAAGGGGCATTGTGGCACGGGCAAAGGAGGCATGTCTTGACAAAGTAGCTTGGAGACGTTTCTGTCATGGCCATCCTCTAGTGGGGGTTTCCCAGGGGGAAGCAAGGCGTCGGAGATGATGATGATGATGATGATGATATTTTAGTACCTGTACCATACTTTGTTATTAGGTTTTGCTGAGGGTTAAAACAAATTTTCTTATGATCTTTAAAGCATATAGATTAAATATCTATCTTCAAATATATCAACAAAATTTGTGGTATTAAAATAACATTGAACCGAAAGGAGTCAAAGAAAATTAATGATACAATGAGTTGAGTCAACTACATATGATATATGTATTACACTTTACACTTTGTTACACTTTGTTGTATTCCGTCCGTTAGTGACACAGTTGAGCTGGGGCTCCACTGCGACCAGGCAGCTCCCTTTCTTCCACTCTCCATTCCAGAAGTCGGTTGGAGTTGGTGCTGGGGTATCCTGGTGTTGGTGGCCGGTCCGGTATTTTGGCCAGCCACATGTCCACGTGTTTCTTGAAGGTGTCTGGAGACACCCAAGGTGTCTGGAGACACCCCGGTCATGTTCCTGAGAGGGGCTGGTATACAGTTGAACAGTCTGGTTCCATTGTATGCAAAGCTGTGATGGATCAGGGATTTGATTTTTTGTGTTGATCCCGGCGTAGTCCTCACATAGCACAGCCTCCTCGCCTTTGGTGTTGAGTCTCTTGGATGTTTGGATTTGGTACCTTTTTTTCCAAAATCTTCCAGACGTAGATGATGATGTATCTCTCCCTACGTCTTTGAAGTGAGTACAGCTGCAGCTCCTTGAGTCTCTCCCAGTAGTTAAAGTGTTGAAACCCATGGATTTTGCTGGTGAATGTCCTCTGGGTGGCTTCAATTTCTGTTATTTCTCCTACTTTTTGGGGAGATCAGAGCTGAGAGCAGTACTCCAGTCATGGTAGGACCAGTGACTTCCACAGTGTTAACATACACCTCTCATTTCTTGTGTGGAAGGTTCTCAGGATCCAGCCTGCTATTTGTTTTGCTGTTGTTGTGGCTTTGGTAATATGCTGGGAAAAAGTGGCGTCACTGCTCATATTTACTCCCAAGTCCTTCACTGTGTCCTTGGCGGTAATTTCTTGCTGTCCACTTTTGTAGTTGGTGTCGTTTTGTAGTGCTCTCTTGTTCCCGTACCTTAGAAGCTCGAACTTGTCTCCGTTTAGGGCCATGTTGTTTTCTTCTGCCCACTTCAGGATTTTGTCCAAGTCTTGTTGTAGTAACTGTGCATCATGTTGTGAGGTGATTTTCTTCATGAGTCTGGTGTCGTCTGCAAACGATGAGGCTGTTGAGTGTTCCAGGTCCCTGTCGATGTCTCCTATCATGATGAGGAATAGGAGAGATCCCAGTACTGATCCTTGTGGTACTCCGCTGATGACCCCACCTGCTTCTGATAGGCTTCCTTGAACCGTGACTCTTTGTTTTCTGTTGGTGATGAAGCTGTGGAGCCATCTTCCAAGGTCTCCCCCTATTCCCAGTGATTTGAGTTTATGTAGAAGGATCCCATGGTCCACCTTGTCAACAGCTTTGGCGAAATCTAGATATATGACGTCTACATTTTCTCCGTCTTGAATATCCTGTAGGATTTTGTCGTAGTGTGATAGTAGTTGTGAAAGGCAGGAGCGGCCTTGTCTAAAGCCATGTTGACCCTCGTTGAATGCCTCGTTATCTTCCAGGTAGCTGACCATCTTAGCTCGTATTGTTCTTTCTATGATTTTAATAAGATGTTACGTCAGCACCACTGGTCTGTAATTTTTGGCTATGCCTTTACTACCCCCTTTATGTATTGGTGTGACGGTACCTTCTTTTAGGGATTGTGGTACATATCCAGTTTGGAGGGACTTGCTCCACAGCAGTTTTAGAGGCAAGGCTAGCTGGTGTTTGCAGTTTTTTAGCAGTTGGGCATGAAAGCCGTCTGGTCCTGCCGCAGAGTTTGGTCCAATCTTATCGATGGCTGCTATTATGTCCTCTGTTGATACTGTTACCGAGGAGAGTTGATGTAGTGTCCCAGGAGCGTTGTCAAAGAAGGTCGTTGCATTATCGATTTTCTTGTCTTCATTTGGCGGGCTGAAGACACTTTCGTACTGCTGTTTGAGTATCTTGGCCATTTCGGTTGGGTCACTCTCAAGTTCGCCCGTAGGTTTTGCAAGTGGTCCTATTGTTGAGGTGTTCCTGAGTCTCCTTTTTGCGTATGCATAGAAGAATTTGCTATTTACTCGTATGTTTGCAACTGCTTGGAGTTCTTCACGTGTTCTTTGCTCTTGGTGTGACTGGATGAGTTTTCGTTCAACTTCATCGAGCTCTTCTTGTAGTTTGGTGATAGTGTGCGCATGGCTGGTCTTCCTTTGCTTGGCTCTCAAGTACGTCCTTTTCTTCATTAGTATTTTTCTATCTCTGGGAATTAGTTTAATCTGCTTCCTGCTTGATTTGGGTGGTATGATGTTTTTACAGGTCTCCTTTTATTTATAGGCTATAAACTTAAATGATTTAGTAGCAGTCTCTACGTTTCCAACGTAGGGCTTATGATCTCAGCCGCTACCACAGCAGGCCGATTTATCGGTACTCACGCGAAGTAACCAAATAATCTCTAGAGTTGCACCTCAATTCACTACTAGGCGCGTTGTACACACTCCGAGACGACTAGGAAAGAAGAGATAGCGAAGGAGAGAAAGAATTTTTATAGTTACCCCTTTAATCTAGCTGCTCTCCTCTGAGCCATGCTCCATGTTCTATGAGCCTGCGCCAGGACCTGCCAAAGTATCAGTCACTTCGCGCCCACCGTCGATGTCACACGCCTTTTTTGTCTGTGCTTCGCGAGTGCCTGCTTTGCTTCCCCTTCGCTTCAACTATTAGTGAGTGTGAGCCTTTTCAGGCTGTTGAGGTTTTAGAAGGATGTTCCGTGATGTAGGCAGCACTTTATACGGATTTATGGCGTGTTTACTGGGTGTGCGCGTAGTGCTGGAGACGTGTTTGTTTATTTGTTTTCTTCGGGGGTGTTTGGTCCGCGACGCCGCGTAGCGGTCGTTGTGTGTCAATTCTACCCTCGCTTTCGGGTTCATGTTCACTTTAACTACCCTTAACGTACTTGGAGGGGGGGGGGAGATGCTTCCCGCAGGATGCATTATTGTTTCTTTCCCTTTGTGACTTTTTGTTTTATTGTTTTTTCATATGACTACGTGTCGATGTTTTACAAGACTTGAGCATGAAGTTTCTCTGGATTCTGCTTTGTGTGAGCATAGGCCACATAGCCTTTATTCTCTCACAAACATGCTGCTTTGGTCTCAACTGACCTATAGCCCTTCTGACTTGTTTATTAAACTTGTCCATAGTTGGTGGTCTTGTATTTCGTTTGCATGGTTCACGCTTTTGTCAGTTCCTTTTCGTTTCCCCGGGCCTACTTGACTCGTGGATACGTGGTTCTGGTGAAAATGTCGGTCAAGCCCTAGGCTATCCTCCTTTTATTTTATTAATTTAACGTAATTGTGGGGCTTCTTGGGCAGTGTTTAGCTTTGTTACTAGGTTTTTTCACTTAGGGATTGACGCTGCCCTAGTCTTTTCTCTTTTATGTGAATTGTGTAACTATAGGCTAGGCCTGTGTTTTTTAACTTGAGCTGACCGCCATCGGATTGGGCCACATAGTCCTGTCCTTCTGTTTTCCTCTTGTCTCTACTGACTTGCTGGTTGGTCTTCTACGCTCTTGTTAAAATTCTCATTAATTGTGTGTTTAAGCTAATCGGTTTTTGCCTTGAGCTGCCCGCCGTTGGAATGATCCACACAGGTCCTTTCTTTCTGCCTTCCTTTTGTCTCCACTGACTGGGAAGTCTCGGTCTCGTAGCTCTCGGTTAAATTCTCGTTTTTCTTACAGTACATGTTTCTGTTCTTCCCCTGCCTGTGGTTACTTGATCACTAAAAAGGGGGGGGGGATGTCTGGAAACTGTACGCGATAGGGGCCCCACTCACAGGGAGGATATGCTTGGACAAGTTGACTCGATTTTAGTGTTTACTCAAATTTTTTCGGCACACAGGCAAGGGTCTTCTGGTGTCCTCAGCTCCTTCATCTTTTTAAATCCGCCCTAGAAGCGCCTTTATCTTTTTGATGTGCCCTGTGCCTTGTCAAGGCCTAGGCCACATAGCTTTTCACTTGACTTGGTTTATGCGCCCTGTTCTGCCCCCCTCTTCATGTACCTGGACAGGGCTTTTTGGACAACGGCTGATTGGCTGTTTTCCTATCCCTTATGTCCTGTTCCTTGTGTCCTCCTTCTGTACCTGGTTCCCGCCCTATGGGCGTCCTCCTTGTATACTGGGAGGACCCAAAGACCACCTGAAAAGTCCTAGGACTCGACCCAAAGTGGCGATGTCCTGTGTGTTTTGGATTCCCTCCCCGCCCCTATTTACACTTATAGGGTACTGTTGGATTGCTCACACTTGACCTTTTCCTTCCAGCTGGTGCCCGCTCTACTGCCGGCTGTCCCTCCGCCACCGCCACTTCGCCGCCTCCTCCCTCCGCTCTCACAGAGGGTTCTCAGGTATTTCGAAGGGTACCACTTTCCCCACGATTTTGGTTGGGACCTGTTCCCAGGGTTGGGCCTCACTAAGGGGCTTGTCCCAGCCCTGGTGTTGAGGGTCTCTGGTGTGGGTGTTTTCTTTTGACTTTCCTGTTATACTTGCTACATAGCTTCTTACTGGATATTGTCTTACTGAGTCTTACATGCTGAATTGGCTCTACTGCCTCATATTGCCTGTCTCACCTCTACTGGTGGGTAATGCTTCCCAATTTTGCAGTGCTGTGATGCCGGCTCCTCCCTGCTCTCGGCCGACGTGTCAGCGGACGGCCTTGCGGGTTCATCGGGAATGTTGCCTCCACACGGCCTGCTATGGGAAGGATGTTTACGATCCCCGCCGATGTGGGGTGTGTTTCTCCGCTCTTCAACTCCTCGAGACTCTCCCTACGTCGGCGGATGGACAACGGGCCAGGACGTCTCTGCGCCGATCATGGGACGTCATCTCCCGTCACGTCCAAAGGGTCCTGCACAGGGCTCCTTCCTTCCGTGAGGATGACGTCCGGGTGTTGTTAGGGATCCCACCTACCTCCGATGGTGCACGCCGTTCCCGCTCCCCTACTGTTCGTCACTCTCGCTCTCCTCATACGGCTCGGGGCTCCCCTCCCGGGAGTTCGGGTCAGGCGGGCGGGAGGGCGCGTTCCAGGGAGCGGGCCCCCAGGCGTCATGAACATCGTGTGCCTCCCTCCGACCTATCCATGACTTCTGGAACTTCTGGCAAGACGAAACGTCACCGATCTCCATCCCCTGCTGATCGACCCCGTCTTGCTTCTCCTCACCTCAGGATGAGCCCCCCTCCTTCGTAGGGTTCCACGGTCTTCAGGGCCAAACGCCGTCCTGCCCCGCCTGCCGAGGAGGTCGTTCTCCATCCTGCACCATCTTCAGCCACTGGTGGGGTGGAGTTCGAGCCTCTGCCTGCCTCCCAGCCTGTGAGGGGTCCCGGCCTCTTCCCTATGGCGGGCCCGGCGGTGGTGGTCCCGGCGGCGATGCCCTCCACGCCTCCTCCTCAACCTGGAGGTTCCGACGCCTCGATCCCTTGTGGCCAGCAGTCTCCTCCTCGTCTCCCTGACCATTTAGAAGATGTTCTTGAGATGGAGGTTGCGGATTTTGATCGGCTGGAGGACGAGGATATGGGGGTCGACTCGTCTTCGGACGGTGCTCCTGATTCGGGCCAGGAGGACCCCGACGTGGCGGCACAGTCCTCTCCACCGTCCCGTGAGTTCTCCCCGCTCACGGACCATGGGGCCCGTGGGCCCAGTGAGGCTGGTTCCCTGTCTCCTCTACAGACGTCCTTCCCTCCTGCTGCGGAGACGGAGTTACGGGCGGAGTTGGCGTCTATTCGTCTTGAGATGGCCTCCAATAAGGCAGACATCCTCTCCTCTGTCACGGCGGCCATGGAGGCAGTGGTCTCCCGGTTGGGTACTACTAACCCGGTGCCTCTGCAGACTCCGCTTGTGGCTCCTCTCCCACCTGTTGCCGACCACATCCCATCTCGGCCTGCTCTCCCGGTCGTGGTACCGTTGACATCATCTACTTCATCACCTGCGCCTCCGACACCGCCTACGACTCCTCTCTGGCCCGTTGTTATCCCGGGCCAGGGTTTGGGGTTGTTCTCTCACCCCCTCTCCGTGCCGCCTCTCTCCAAGTTTAAGATCCCCAAAGTCAAGATGCCATCCCTGTATGGGGATTCTGTTGCTTGGAGAGCTGTGATCGCCTCCAACCCTGAGGGGGCGGTCCACCTGCCGGCCGGAGAGCGGGCTGTGCTATCCAGGTGAATGAGAAAAACATTTTCAGGGCCATTACTCCACTGGGTCTGGTCCCTGAGGTCGATGTGAGGGTGTACCCTAACCGGCAAGACATGCGGTATTTTTCATATCGTCCGTCGGTCTTGCCTTACACTGCCACCAAGCCCTGGGCTGACTACTCCCGCCAAGACCTGTCTGCGGATGTCCACTCCCTCTCTGCCATCTCAGGAATGTGCGAGATCGGGACGGGGTCCTGATGCTCGAACTCCCGCACGTCTGTCCGGGTCCCTGGGATGAATGGATCCGTGAAGCAGTGGAGTTTGGTCAGTCCATGGCTGAGACCTTGCCGGCCATCCCATCCATGGAATCTTCTTTTCTGTCGGGCATGCTCCTTACCTCCTCGGGCTTCCCTCTGCCTGTGTGGGAGTGGCTCAATGCTCCCAAACTGTCGGTGGGCCCCCTTCCGTGTTCCTTTTTCACGGCACCGGAGAAAGCACCCCTGGACCGGGACTTTAAGTTCCGTCAGCGAGCGGCGCGCCAACTTTCAACTCTTCTTGCTCAGTTGGAACTGGCGCGGGTTCACCTCCGCCTTATTGAGTCGCTGGAATCGGCTGATCATCGCCAAGGTTTTGAGCATGTCTGACAGATCACCCTGCAGCTTGCCCTCAACCCTGTTCAGGACATCCGCCACTCCCTCCATGAAGCCACTCGTTGCCGTCAACAACTTCGGGTGGCTTTCTGTAAGAAGGCCCCTGCCGACGTCCGCAACCGCCTCCTACTGACTGACCTTCTGACCCCTGGACTGTTCCCTGAGGAGGCTTGGCAAGGGGCTTTCTTACTGGCGCAGAGTGACACGTACTCTGCTCAACGGAAGGTGTGGTGGCGAAGCCCACTTCATCCTCCTCCACCCGCGGACGCGGGGGCAGGTACATCGCTGGCAGAGGGCGCCAGGCTAGAGGTGTGGCCAGGGGACTGGCTCACAGGGGGCGTGGTGTACCTACCTTCCGTGGTCGTCGGTCCCCGGATCGCCGTCCCCGTCAAGAGGGGATGCGGCGCTGGCAGGCGCAGGGCCCCAGTTCCTCCGCTGCCAGACACAGCCTGGAGGGGGATAGGCCGGAGCGCGAGGCTCGTCCATCGTTTCGGCGGGGCGGGGGGACGTCTGGAGGAGGACGTGGTGGCTCTAGCTCCCACTACGATAAGTCCAAGAGGGGCTCCGCGCCAAAAAACGCGTAGTTCCTCCTGGCCAGTCCCCTCTTCCCTCGCCCGACCATCTCGTCGAAGCGGTGATGGGCCTGACACATGGCACCCGCACTGGCTTCTTCCGCCCCCACTACCGGCAATGGCCCCGCCGGTCGTGGGCGCGTCGGGTGGTCAAGAAGGGTCTGACTTGGAGGTGGAGGTCCAGGCCTCCTTTCAGGTGCCCTCCCCGACAGTGACCAGTGTCTCAGGAAGTGGCCCAAGTGATCATGTCTATGCACGAGGAAGGCGTTATCAAGGAAATATCTTCTACACAAAAGGTATTTCTCTCTCATGTGTTTCTGGTCCCAAAGAAGGACTGCGCTGCTATGAGGCCGGTGGTAGATCTCTCAGTCCTCAACTCTCACATTGTGAACACCCGTTTCCGCATGCTCACCATCAACCAGGTACGCCTGGCACTCGAGCCCTTGTCTTGGGTGGTCACCCTGGATCTGAAGGATGCTTATTGGCATGTGCCGATGGCTCCTCGGTTCCAGGGCTGCCTAGCACTGCAGTCGGATCAACGGGTGTTCCAATTCACCAGACTACCATTCGGCCTCAACATAGCACCGCGGGTCTTCACCAAACTGGTAAAGCAGGCTCTGACCCCCTTGCTCTTACAAGGGATTCAGATCCTGTTTTACCTGGACGATTGGCTCATCTCCGCAGACTCTCTCACACACTGTGTACAAGACACGCTCACTGTAGTCAGACATATCACAAACCTGGGGTTCAAACTAAACATTCCCAAGTCCTGCCTCTCACCGTCACGAGAAGTGATGTGGGTGGGCTTGCACTGGGATCTCCAAAGCGCCACCGTTTCCCAGAGTCGAGTGAATGCGGCGAAACTTCGAAGGAAGCTCTTTGTCGTGTTGCACTCGATCTCGATAACACAAAAAATCTGGGACTCCCTACTAGGATCTTTGAATTGGGCGTCTCTGACCGTGCCCTTTGGCCGGCTCCGACTAAAACGCCTCATTCAGCTGGGCAACAGGCACTTCCCTATCTCGCCCCCTTACCGTTTGTGGACGGTACCGCGCTCAATACATCTGAGACTGACACACTGGGTCGCTCGGGGCACGCTCTCTGCGGCTGTGCCCTGGACTGCTCCTCCGCCGACCATCTGGGTAGACACAGGTGCGTCGAGCGAGGTGGGGTGGGGCTATCAATCAGACATGGGACATCAAAACCACGGCAGGTGGTCGGGGCTCTCACACTTCCACATCAATGCCCTGGAACTGTTGGTACCGTTGTTCTTCCTGCGGGATCACGGACTGGCCCTCACGAGCAAGTCGGTGGCCTTCAGGATGGACAACATGTCCGCGGTTCATTGTATCCAAAAGCAGGGCTCCTTCAGGTCTGTTGTGCTCCAAGACCTGGCGGAGAAATTGTTTTACCTGGCCGATCATTACAGCATCACCCTGCATGCGACTTACCTGCCCGGGACGGCCAATCTTTGGGCGGATGCTTTGTCGAGAGGACAGAGCACCAAGGTAGAATGGTCATTAAGACAAAGCGTTTTCGACGACCTCGCAGCCTCCTGGGGCCATCCGCAGGTGGACTTGTTCGCCTCCTCAGGGACGAACAAGCTGCCGGACTACCTCACCTGCTGGACTTGTACTCAGGCGGGGGGGCCGGATGCCTTCAGCGAGGACTGGAGCAGGTGGCAGTCGATTTACGCTTTTCCACCGCCCGACGCACTGCTTATGTGCAAAGTCCTACACAGGCTGAGAGAGTACCGTGGCAAGGTTTGGTTAATCGCGCCCCTCTGGCCGGCCCAAGCCTGGTACGCTCAGCTGAAGCGATGGTGCCCGAGTCCCGTTCCCCTGTCTGTCTCAGACTTCCACTTGGGACAGATTGGAGACCTAGGGACCTCGTTGGCATTCGCATCGTGGATGTTTGTGAGGCAGGGTGGTTGCTGGACTGATATGCTTAATCAGCACTGGACTAAGGCTACTTGGAAGACTTACGAGTCTCATTGGAATACTTTCTCTAAATGGGTCAATGACACCGAACAAACAGTTCCGTCGGTTGCGTTATTCTTCCATTACCTTAATCACTTGTTTGCGACACGCACATACATGTACAACACCATTAAGAACCACCTGTCCGCTATTAGGGAGCCTTTTGAGACCTTGACGGGGCTGGTGCTCCCTCACAAGGAGCTGTCTTTTTCATGAAACCCTGCTTTAGGCTCAGACCACCCCCACGCCAGATACCGCCTCAATGGTCTCTGGCGAAGGCTCTAAGGCTCCTTACCTCACCCATCTACACCACTAACCCAACACCTGTTCATCTGCTTGATAAAACTTTGTTTCTTTTAGCGTTGGCTACAGGAGAGAGGGTCTCGGAGTTGGCTGCCATGTCGAGGGCCCCGAATTGCATGAGTTTTTCGCCTTCCTTGGGGTCAGTCACTTTGGCCCCTTCCGTTCATTTTGTGGCTAAGAATGAACGTGAGGTGCACATTTTTAAGCCGTTTACTGTACCAGCTTTAAAATGTGGGAGCACGCATCATCCGCTATGCCCGGTAAGAGCCTTGCATACATATGTGCGTGCCGCTGTGCCGACGTCGGGGACGGCGCTCTGGTTGGCCCCTAAGACAGGGACACGGTTAGGCAAACGTGCTGTGGGACTTCATTTACGCCATATCATTACTGCGAGTAATCCCCTTACGAAGGGCTCCGCTCATGATGTCCGCTCTTATGCAGCGACTGTGAGGTTTCTCAACAATTCATCACTTTCGGATATAGCCGACACAGGGTTATGGTCCTCCCACAGCACTTTTGTCTCATCGTACCTGTCCATGTCCACTGCCAGGCCAGGTGTGCCTTGTGTTGCGTTAGGCCAATGTGTCACGTGATTCATCTTCATCCTGTGTCTCTTCTCATCCCATACTGTATTTTCTTCCTTTCCCTACACTGGGGGGGGGGGGGGGTCATTTTGTATGATTGTACAATGCCTTTCTCTCTTTCATTTTACACGTATGTCATCCCTGTTTAGTATTAAGGTTATCTCTCTTACTTCTTTACGTATAGACTCTACTGTCTAGGGGTTACTTGTTTGGTATGCCTATGCCTCATACCCGGTTTTTGTAATTAAAGTGTCCTTGGAGATCTTCCGCCTACTGTGCCTTGCCTTCAGATTCTTGTCTTCATGTACAAATTGCCTTCATTCTTCCCAGATTGGTGTGCCATTTTCCGGTCGACATGACCTATTCCTTAACATGCTGCGGCACTTTTAAGACCCTAGACTGATACTGGTAACATGTACTTCCTTAATATGCACCATACTGTTACGCTCTTTTTCTAATAATAAACTGATTTGTTTATTTGTGTCTTTTCTTAGTCCTCTGCTTGTGCTACGGCTTGGGGTTTATGGTTTATTGGATGTCCGCCTCCAATTTGGGATTCAAGCCCTACGTTGGAAACGTAGAGACTGCTACTAAATTGGGAGGTTTGACGACCTCCCTTATAGGCTAACCAAATAAGGAAAACCTCTTATTTGGTAGCAGTCTCGGAGTATCCAACGACAGAGTATCCCGCCCTCATGCCGATCCCCTGCCCATCCAATCTAAACTGATTACTTGATACCTCGATACTTTGGCAGGTCCTAGCGCAGGCTCATAGAACATGGAGCATGGCTCAGAGGAGAGCAGCTAGATTAAATGGGTAACTATAACAATTCTTTCTCTCCTTCGCTATCTCTTCTTTCCTAGTCGTCTCGGAGTGTGTACAACGTGCCTAGTAGTGAATTGAGGTGCAACTCTAGAGATTATTTGGTTACTTCGCGTGAGTACAGATAAATCGGCCCGCTGTGGTAGCGGCTGAGATCATAAGCCCTACGTTGGATACTCCGAGACTGCTACCAAATAAGAGGTTTTCCTTATTTGGTTATAAGGGAGGTCGTCAAACCTCCCATTTCGAAGATGATTAAGCAGTGGTCGAGTGAGTGAATCAAACAGAAAACTGTGCAAAGTTAATTAAGTTGGAGAAACTAACAAATCTTACCCTTCTTACACTGCATCGCTACAATCAACACAATGGCTAATCAATGCTTAGTATGCTTCAAGGATGTGCGTCCTTTGCAGGAGGGACTGCTGTTTGTTTGAATGCTAAGGTCCTTCCTAAACTAACTAATGTTTTGTATAAAGATTATGTATACAAATATACATATTATATTTTATCACTGACTTCTGTAGGCCTAATAATAAAAAATTTTTAAAAGTCGTTTTAAATTGTTTATAAGCCCTAGTCTGTTCATTTAGCCTAAGATTCGTATAGTAGCCTAGAATAAAAACCATAAGGGCATTGGGCTATGTGGTCCGAGTTGGTATTTAATGGGCCGAGTTGGTATATAATGGGCCGAGTTGGTATATAATGGGCCGAGTTGGTATATAATGGGCCGAGTTGGTATATAATGGGCCGAGTTGGACGGTATTTGGAAGTAAATACCTATAGAATAGTAGTAATAATAGTTTCCTAAAACATCTGATTAGGCCTATGTAAATATGTTGGGTAGCCTATAATATGTAGAATAAAATGGCATGTTAAATGATTTTCTACCAATATTGTGGTGCGTCTTCAATATTGACCAATTATTCTCCCACAGTGGATTACACACGAGTACAGTAGGCTATAAGGATTCCATAAACCTACATTGACATTAATTTGTCTCTTATAAATGATGTAGGCCTATAGGCCTAGCCTAATATGGCTGCGAGCCTATTCCCAATAATTAGGCCTATCCCAGTTTGAATCCTTATATAACAGATAAATAGGCCTAGTTGCCAATTGTAAGTAGCCTACCCTGACTGGTAGTGTCAACTAATGTCTTCTTCTTCTTATTGTTTAAATGTGCAGTTTGCTTAGAGGGTTGTCTCCAGATTACTGCACAGGCGTTTAGATGGGACAGAGTAAGAATAGAAGGGGAAAATCATAGAATGAGGAATGAAAAACTACTCAAAATTAGTCACTGAAGCCCCACAACCGCGTCAAGGAGAGTAGTATCAGGGGGGCAACAATAACAGGAGCTCTTCCGCTGAGAGTTTGGCAGGACACTGAGGACAGGACAGTTTTGCCAATGGGCTCATCGAAAAAAAAATCCAAGATTGCTGTTAAAATATCCAAGATTCTATTAAATAATCAAAGATACAAATTTGGTAATTTGCACATATGGAGAAACTAAATTTATTTTGATTGATCTTAGTCTTAAATACAATGGAGTATATACACTTTACCTTGAAACTCTACTGCCTCAAGGGAGTGCTGCTTCCCCGATGATCAAATAATAATAATAATATTTATTCAGTTAGCAATTTACAGAGTTGGTACCACATAGTAAGTTACAAATATGACATGTACCAGCTTTGCATAATTCCAACAAAGGATAGCCCAATAAGGCCGTTAGGCGTATTTCCATTGGGGCCCTTGTGGGATTAGGTTAGCTGGGGGAAAGGGGAGGATAAAAGAAATAGATACTTTAGAGAAATTATTTCTAGGGGGTTATTTTAAGAGCTGATATTTTAAGATACCTTATAGTAAATATCAGTAATCCGTAATCAGTAATCATTTCAGTTTGGTTTGCCTATCTCTTATGTCGTATTTAGTAGTAGACATAAGCTTGGTGCTCCCTTCTCGCAGCTGTCTGGTTCAGGTGTTCCTTCAGGCTACGTCTGAAGGAATACAGTGGAAAAACATATTGGAAAAGTATTGTGATACCTGCAGTCCTGTATGGCTCAAATGTTATAGGTTTTTCAAAAACAGAAATAAATAAATTACAAAATATAGAGAATAGGGTTTTTAGACACATATTAGGGGCACCCAGATATGCCCAAAAGGTAACCTTAAGGGGTGAAATAGGAGCCTCATCAATGGAGGCAAGAATTATGGAAGGTAACATAAAATATCTTAAATATTTAGTAGGAGAGGAAAGTAATTACTTGCTAAGAAGAATCACAGAGGAAAAACTTAGAAATAGTAAAGATCCCTGGACTGCAGAAATTAAAAAGTATGTAGGGAATTTGAAGTTAGGAGAAACAAATTTAGCAAATATTAAGAAGGACGACATTAGAAAAAGAGTTCTGGACTGGGATTCGGGAAGATGGCGAGAGGAGTTGGCAGAGAAGAGTAGCCTAGAAGTGTATAGAAGGTATAAGAAGGAGATTAAGAGCGAGGAAGATATTTATGACAACACACAGGCATCTATAATATTTTACAGATGTAGGACAAATAACTTAAATCTAAAAGATAGAAATAGGCATGTGGGAGGAGAGACACAATGCGATCTGTGTAAGGAAGGAACAGAAGACCTGTAATGCCCTCGAAAATGTCCCGCAACCACAATAATGTACTACCCGAGTTGACGTCATGTATAGCGTAAAATAGTCGTGGATGGTAAGTCCAATAAACTCATCACGTGATAACACCACAAGACTATCACCTGGTTCTTAAAAATCGGACTAAGATTGCTATACTTTTAGTACGTCCGTGGTAGTACAGTGGGTTAGCGCGCGGGCCTGGTGGTGATGGTGGTGCGTCACTAACCAGGGTTCGAACCCCACCCAAGGCATCTCAAAACCTGTGGGTTTTTAGGGGGGTTAAATTCCCTTCAGAGGTTTGTACCCCGCGCTAGGTACCAGGAAAGGTTGATCCTAAAGGTAGCCTGGGGAAAATTCCCATTCCTGTTTAACCTGGAAAAACCTAGCATTTCATTGGTGGCAGTAAGGGAACGTGACCTGGTAGCTACGTGCTGGAGCACCCGTCACGCGAACCCTATACCAAGAATTGAGATGGCTAAGGTAAAAAGGCTATGATACCTTACGACCTTACGAGGCTAGGGACTAGCCTAACTAAAAAGGAATGTTGTGTAATGCCCTCGAAAATGTTCCGCAACCACAATAATGTACTACCCGAGTTGACGTCAGGTATAGCGTAAAATAGTCGTGGATGGTAAGTCCAATAAACTCATCACGTGATAACACCACGAGACTATCACCTGGTTCTTAAAAATCGGACTAAGGTTGCTATACTTTTAGTACGTCCGTGGTAGTACAGTGGGTTAGCGCGCGGGCCTGGTGGTGATGGTGGTGCGTCACTAACCAGGGTTCAAACCCCACCCAAGGCATCTCAAAACCTGTGGGTTTTTAGGAGGGTTAAATTCCCTTCAGAGGTTCGTACCCCGCGCCAGGTACCAGGAAAGGTTGATCCTAAAGGTAGCCTGGGGATAAATTCCCATTCCTATTTAACCTGGAAAAACCTAGCATTTCAAGACCTAAAACATTTTCTACTACACTGTTCATTTAATAAAGCATGCAGAATAAAAGATCCAGGGTTCCAACAGCCTTATATTGAAAATGAAAACCAAGTCATCGGACATCTTTTATTTAACAAAGAAATAAGCGATAGAGTGAAACAGACAATCTATCAAATGTGGAGAGTACGAGAGAAAAAATTGAAAGAACTGAAATAAGAAGACTGAAGAGAGAAGAAACAAGAATGAAGGAAGATTACTTGGTTTTCGTTTTCAATATAAGGCTGTTGGAACCCTGGATCTTTTATTCTGCATGTTTTATAAAATGAACAGTGTAGTAGAAAATGTTTTAGGTCTTCTGTTCCTTCCTTACACAGATCGCATTGTGTCTCTCCTCCCACATGCCTATTTCTATCTTTTAGATTTAAGTTATTTGTCCTACATCTGTAAAATATTATAGATGCCTGTGTGTTGTCATAAATATCTTCCTCGCTCTTAATCTCCTTTTTATAACTCCTATACACTTCTAGGCTACTCTTCTCTGCCAACTCCTCTCGCCATCTTCCCGAATCCCAGTCCAGAACTCTTTTTCTAATGTCGTCCTTCTTAATATTTGCTAAATTTGTTTCTCCTAACTTCAAATTCCTACATACTTTCGAATTTCTGCAGTCCAGGGATCTTTACTACTTCTAAGTTTTTCCTCTGTGATTCTTCTTAGCAAGTCATTACTTTCCTCTCCTACTAAATATTTAAGATATTTTATGTTACCTTCCATAATTCTTGCCTCCATTGATGAGGCTCTTATTTCACCCCTTAAGGTTAGCTTTTGGGCATATCTGGGTGCCCCTAATATGTGTCTAAAAACCCTATTCTCTATATTTTGTAATTTATTTATTACTGTTTTTGAAAAACCTATAACATTCGAGCCATACAGGACTGCTGGTATCACAATACTTTTCCAATAAATATCTTATTACAACTTTGTGATATTACCGGGTATGTAAGGTTAGCCATTCTATTTGCTTTATCCAAAGCTTCTATTTTCTGGGTTTTAAAACATTTTTATTATCATTAATTTGTATTCCTAGATATTTAATTTGTTTTACCACTTCTATTTCTCGTATATTGTTTGGTTTGTTTTTCATATTAAATATTAGGATTTTACTTTTGTCTTTATTTATACTTAAGCCACACTCTCCCCCTATCTCTATTAATTTATCTATTACTCTTTCTGCTTCCTGGATTGTATGAGCTAAGAATAGCCCGTCATCGGCATAAAACAATGAATTTATTATGTCCACTCCTCTCATTTGCTTTAACAAAATCACTTTAGATCCCTGAGGCAAGGCCACGGCGTCGCCAAAACCCTTCACTGTGGTGTAGGTACGCTAACGCAATCTTACCACCACATTCACTTCACTTTCGGCGATAAGATGAAACAGTTTATATATGTGAATGTGAATCTTGCGGTAAATTCTCGCAGACTGTGAATAGGAATGTGACGGTAACTTTTCGGCGGCAATATAAACCCGGGTCTATATGTGAATGTGAATCTGGCGGTAACTTCTCGCCGAATGTGAATGTGACGGTAACTTCTCGGCAGTAATATGTTCAGCTGGTCGGGAAGCTATGCCTTTGCAATGCGCCTCCCTTTTGTCGTGTTTTCTGTTTTTCTAATTTATTATGTGCTATGTGCTGTTTTTTTCTTTCTTGCTTGTTTTCCTTCTTGATTGTTGTTCTTGTTTCTTCTTTCACCTTTATATTTTCTTTGCAGTTTCTTCATGTGTCGTTCCTTTGCTTTTCTCTCTTTCTCCAAAAACTATATTGGGAGGTTTGACGACCTCCCTTATAACCAAATAAGGAAAACCTCTTATTTGGTAGCAGTCTCGGAGTATCCAACGTAGGGCTTATGATCTCAGCCGCTACCACAGCAGGCCGATTTATCGGTACTCACGCGAAGTACCAAATAATCTCTAGAGTTGCACCTCAATTTACTAATAGGCACGTTGTACACACTCCGAGACGACTAAAGAAGGAAGAGAAAGCGAAGGAGAGAAAGAATTGTTATAGTTACTCATTTAATCTAGCTGCTCTCCTCTAAGCCATGCTCCATTTTCTATGAGCCTGCGCCAGTACCTGCCAAAGTATCGAGGTATCAAGTAATCAGTGTAGATTGGATGGGCAGGGGATCGGCATGAGGGCGGGATACTCTGTCGTTGGATACTCCGAGATTGCTACCAAATAAGAGGTTTTCCTTATTTGGTTATAAGGGATCGAGGTCGTCAAACCTCCCAATTTAGTAGCAGTCTCTACGTTTCCAACGTAGGGCTTGAATCCCACATTGGAGGCGGACATCCAATAAACCACAAAAACCCCAAGCCTTAGCAAAAGTAGAGGACCAAGAAAAGACACAAATAAACAAATCAGTTTATTGGAAAAAAGAGAGTAACAGTACGGTGCATATTAAGAAAGTACATGTTACAAGCGTATCAGTCTAGGGTCTAAAATGCACAGGCAGGTAAAGGAAGAGGTCATGTCGACCTTGGAATGGCACACCAACATAGGAAAGGTGAAGTCAATTGTAAATTATTATAATAACAAACAGCACAGCGCAGCATGTGGATGACCTCCGAAGACACTCTTATGTACAAGACATGGGTATGAGGCATAGGCATACCAATACAAAAACCCGTGGACAGTATAGTCCAAATGTAATAAACCCTAAGAGTTACATCCTTAACACTAAACAGACAGTACTGTTCAGACAAGTATTGAAAGAGAAAGTCTTTGTACAAGCATACAAAAATACCCCCCCCCCCATCCTGTTTTAAGGAAAGGAAGAAAATACAGTATGGGATGATGAGACACAGGAGACGGTGGACGTCACCATATGACACTCTGTAGTTACATGACATGGGTAGGAGGCAGAAGCATACCAACACAAAACCCGGAGACAGTTGAGTCAGAAAGTAAAAACTGTAAGAGCGAAATCCTAAAGTGAAGCCAAGTGGAAAGTATTCACAAAAACACAAGGCACGGCATAGCCGGCGGACGCCATCATATGACACTCTGGAGGTACATGACATGGGTTAGGAGGCATAAGCATACCAACACAGAACCCGGAGACAGTGGAGTCAGAACGTAAAAATTGTAAGAGCGAAAACCTTAAGTGAAGGCAGGGGTTAAGTGTTTACAAAACAAAATGGCACGGTATAGCCGGCTGACGACATCATACGACATTCGTCATGTACATGACATGGGTATGCGGCATAAGCATACCAAGGCAAAACGCGTAGACAGTGTAGTCATAATGTAAAAACCGTAAGAGCTACATCCTCAATACCAAACAGACATGTATTGAAAGAAAGGCTTTGTACAAGCATACAAAACAGACCTCCCCCCCCCCCTTTGTCAGGGAAAGGAAGAAAATACAGTATGGGACGAATACACCATGAAGAGAATCAGGATGGATGACGAAGCAGGGGACACGTTGATTGAACGCGACCCAAGGCATACGAAGCCTGGCCGTGGGCATGGAGAGGTATGAAGAGACAGATGCCCTGCGGGGGGACCATAACCCTGTGTCGGTCATGTCAGTGAGATAGCAAGACTGTAAAAGCGGAAGGCATATGAGCAGAGCCCTCTGTAAGAAGTTTACCGCCTCCAAGAACATGACGGAAATGTAAGCCCACAGCATGCACACCGAAGCCCGTCCCGGCACAGTGGCACACACAGAAGCAAACAGGGCGTGAATCCGGCATAGCAGAAGTTCCATACGAGTCTACAAAACGAACAGAAGGGGTCAAAGTGACGAACCCGAGGGAAGGGGCCCTGGCTATGGTTTGGGGCCGGACGGAGCCTAAAGCAGGTCTTCAGAAATATGACACCCCTTGTGAGGGAGCACCAGCCCCATCAAGGCCTCTAAGGGTACCCCAAGGGCGGGCAGGCGGCCTCGAAAGATGTAGGAAGGACCGTACATGCCGGTGAGTGTCCCAAACCAGTGATGAAGGTAACGGAACACAAACGCAACCGAGGGAGCTGTGCGCTCACTGCCCAGCGTCATTGAACCAGTTAGGGAACCCAATCCAATAAGACTGAAGCCCTCCATGGAGACATCAGCCAGCGCCAACGAAGCATATCAGCCAAGCCGAGGTCAAAAGGTGGCAACCACCCTGCCACACAAACATTTACGACACAAATGCCAACAAGGTCCCTAGGGCTCCAATCCGGCCCAAGAGGAAGCCGGAGACAGGGAGGGGAACGGAACACGGACACCATTGTTTCAGCTGTTTGGCAACACACTTGCGGCGGCAACAGTGTTTACATGTTGGAGCAGTGTTGGGGCAGGACTTTATTGTTCCATAGGCCAATTGTCTAACCGACAGTAGAGTCTTGTGAAGGTGCTGTCTCTTTGGAACACTGTTAAGGCTGGTGTGGAACAGAGACTGCAGGAGCAAGGGCTGCGGGGGGACTCCGGCGAGTCGTGCCGAGGCACGGTTACCACTACACCAACATCATCCACAGTGATGACCGGGCGGGGCAGTGGTGAGGCGGGACTTTATCGTCCTACAGTACACCCCAACTACCGAAAAACCCGTCTGAGCCGTTACAATGCATGTGAATGAAAAAATGACGGGAACCCAGTACACGTATGTATAGCGGAGCGTACCAAGCACGGGCTGGCCACATGGGCGCGATCAACCAAACCCTGAGCCAGAAAAATTCCAGCCCGTGGAGGATGTAGCACATGAGGAGTGTGACGGGCGGAGGTAATGTGGACACCGACTGTCACCCACTCCAGTCCGTGCCGAAGGCATCAGCGGATAAGATGACCAACCAAAAGGCCACCGACATGCCCGCCAGGGCAAGACAGCGATCCCGCAGGAAGAAGAACGGTACCAACAGGATCATGGCCCGGACGCGAAAGCGAAGAGCCCTGACCACCTGCCGAGGTGGCGATGACCCATGTTAGATCGGGAGCCCCACCCCAGCTCACACGACGCATCTGTGTCTATCCAGATGGCCGCCGGGGGAGCAGGCCAGGGCACCGCTGCAGCGAGCGAGCCCCGAGCGACCCAGTGTGATAGTCTCATATGTAGCAAGCGCAGTACCGGCCACAGCCAGTAAGGGGGGGGGGGGGGGGGGGGGGGGTGGGGTGGGGGGGGGGGGGGGGGTGATACAGGGAAGTGTTAGGGGACCAGTAGAACAAGGTGGTCGAGTCCGAGCTGGCCTAAAGGCACGGTCAGTGCCGCCCAAGGTAAAGATCCCAGCCGGGAAAACACCCAGAACACGACACGCGAAGTGTTGACGCGTACACCCGACCCCGGGGAACAGGAGCACTGTGTAGGTTCCATGGCCCTCAGTGTGAAGGTGGGAGGACCGCCTTGTGAAATAGCGATGGTGAACCCCAGGCTTGCGACACGGACGACTACAGCGAGTGTGTCCAGGACACAATGTGTGGAGATGTTATCGCGACGGCACCTCCCCCAGACATGGACCGGAGTACCTGGGCCACCTCCTGAGACACTGCGTCGATGACGGGGAGGGCGCCCGAGAGGAGGTTGATACCTCCACCTCCAGGCCAGACCCTTCTATACCACCGCCGTGCCCACGACCGGCGTGGCTAGCGCAGGAAGTGGGGGCGGGAGAAGCCGGTGCGGGCGCTTTGCGTCAGGCCCACCACCAAGTCAATGAGACGGCCGGTTGATGGGAGAGGGTATGGGCCAGGAGGAGCTACGCGTTGTGCGGAGCATAGCCTCCCTTAATTTGTCACGGAGAAAGGAACTACCATGGCCAACCCCCGTCCACCTGGCCGTCCTGATGAAAACGGAGAGCGGGCCTCACACTCCGGCCTGTCCCCCTCCCGTCCGAGCAAGGAAGAGGAGGATGAGGGTCCCGGAACTTGCCAGCATAGTCCACCCACAGGACGGAACGGCAAACCGGGTACGAATGGCCACGGGAGGAGCGTATACAACGCCCCCCATGGCCCGTCCCATAGCCCAAGCCCCAGGGCTCCTTGCCGGCGACGGACCACCACTCGCATGGTTGGAGGAGGACGACGAGGGCATCGCCACGACCTCCCATTGTGCGGAGCATGTGTCGCTTAGCACAAGCAAGAAAGCCTCCTGCCAAGCCACCCCCAGGAACGTCAGTCCCAGACTTAAAAAGGCCGGCAGGAGGAGGTGGCTGCGGACGTCGGCAGGGGCTGACGAGCAGAGAAACCACCCGAACCAGTCGACGGCAATGGGTGGCGAACGTCCTGGACCGGGCAGGAAAAGCGAATGCAACGTAGGGCTGAAGATCCCAGTGAAGTCCGAGGAGCGGAGCAGCAGGCCAGACACAAAAGTGGAGGCCACGGTGGGGATGGACGGTAAAAGGGCAATGAAGAAAGGGGGGGATCCAATACACAGGACCAATGCCACGTGAACGGAGGCCTGGGACCTGTCAGCGAGGCTCTGTGGCGATCTAGGAGCAAGAGGCCGCCTGTGGAGCGGATTCGAGGCACAGAAGGAAATTAACAGAGGACACATCAAGGGCGGGAAACCCAGCTAAGCAGCCGTTCCCTGGGTGCATATGAATGCAAAGGGCATAAATAACCAGAGGAAAAAGACACGTGGCCGATTCCTGGTGACAGATACAGGGCACAGGGCACATCCAAGACTAGAAAATCCACCTGTGGAGTGAGGTTCTATAGAAAGAGGAAGAGGCAGAGGCCTGTTTGGTGGAAAACGTGTGTAAACACAACGAGGAGTCAAGGCCGAACCCCCCTGGCAGTAAAAAGTCAAGCGTGAGCTACCCTACACCTAATTGGTACAAATAGGAGGGGGAATCCAGATACACAGGACAATCGCCACGCGAGCAGAGTCCTGGGACTAGGCAACAGGTCCCTGAGGCCACTAGAAGGCCGCCTGTATGGCGGAAACGAAGCACAGAAGGAGGACACAGAGGATAGGAAATCAGCCAAGTAGCCATATCCAGGACCACATATACATGCAAACGTAGACAGGGCACCAACTCCATCAATAACCGAGAAAAAAGGCGATTTAGTAGCAGTCTCTACGTTTCCAAAGTAGGGCTTATGATCTCAGCCGCTACCACAGCAGGCCGATTTATCGGTACTCACGCGAAGTACCAAATAATCTCTAGAGTTGCACCTCAATTCACTACTAGGCACGTTGTACACACTCCGAGACGACTAAAGAAGGAAGAGAAAGCGAAGGAGAGAAAGAATTGTTATAGTTACCCATTTTATCTAGCTGCTCTCCTCATAGCCATGCTCCATTTTCTATGAGCCTACCCCAGTACATGAATCAGTCACTTCGCGCCCACCGTCGATGTCACACGCCTTTTTTGTCTGTGCTTCGCGAGTGCCTGCTTTGCATCCCCTTCGCTTCGACTTAGTGAGTGTGAGCCTTTTCAGGTTGTTGAGGTTTTAGAAGGATGTTCAGTGATGTAGGCAGCACTTTACTACGGCTTTATGGCGTGTTTATGGGTGTGCGCGTAGTGCTGGAGACGTGTTTATTTATTTGTTTTCTTCGGGGGTGGTTGGTCCTCAACGCCGCGTAGCGGTCGTTGTGTGTCTATTCTACCCTCGCTTTTCGGGTTCATGTTCACTTTAACTACCCCTTAACGTAACTTGGGGGGGATATGCTTCCCGCGAGATGCATTGTGTTTCTTTCCCTTTTTGACGTGCTTTTTGTTTTATTGTTTTTTCATATGACTACGTGTCGATGTTTTACAAGACTTGAGCATGAGGTTTCTCTGGATTCTGCTTTTGTGTGAGCATAGGGCACACAGCCTTTATTCTCTCACAAACATGCTGCTTTGGTCTTAACTGACCTGACTTGTTTATTCAACATGTCCATAGTTGGTGGTCTTGTATTTTGTTCGCCTGGTTCACGCTTTTGTCAGTTCCTTTTCGTTTCCCCGGGCCTACTTGGCTCGTGGATACGTGGTTCTGGTGAAAATGTCGGTCAACCCCTAGGCTATCCTAACTTTTATTTTATTCCTTTAACGTACTTGTGGGGATTCTCGGGCAGTGTTTAGCTTTGTTACTAGGTTCTTTCACTCAGGGATTGACGCTGCCCTAGTGTTTTCTCTTTTCTGTGAATTGTGTAACTAGACTAAGACTGTTTTTTACCTTGAGCTGACCACCGTCGGATTGGGCCACACAGGTCCTTTCCTTCTGTTTTCCTCTTGTCTCTACTGACTTGCTGGTTATGGTCTTCTACGCTCTTGTTAAAATTCTCACCTTTGTTTTTGTGTGTTTAAGCTAATCGGTTTTTTGCCTTGAGCTGCCCGCCATTGGTATGGTCCACACAGGTCCTTTCCTTCTGACTTCCTTTTGTCTCAACTGACTGGGAGGTCTCGGTCTCGTAGCTCTCGTTAAAATTCTTGTTTTTCTTACATTTTACCTGTTTCTGTTCTTCCCCTGCCTGCGTTTACTTGATCATAAGGGGGGGGATGTCTGGAAACTGTACGCGATAATAAGGGCCCGCTCACAGGGATGATATGCTTGGACAAGTTGACTCGACTTTAGTGTTTACTCACGTTTTTTCGCACACAGGCGGGGGTCTTCAGGTGTCCTCAGGTCCTTCATCTTTTAAATCCGCCCTACAAGCGCCTTTATCTTTTTGATGTGCCCTGTGCCTTGTCAAGGCCTAGGCCACATAGCTTTTTCACTTGACTTGGTTTTAAGCGCCCTGTTATGCCCCCTTTTTCTTGTACCTGGACAGGGCTCCTTGGACAACGGCTGATTGGCAGTTTTCCTCTCCCTTATGTCCTCCTTCTGTACCTGGTTCCCGCCCTACAGGCGGCTTCCTCATATACTGGGTGGACCCAAGGACCACCTGAAAAGTTCTAGGACTCGACCCAAAGTGGCGATTGTCCGGTGTGTTTTGGATTCCATCCCCTTCCCTATTTAAACTTATAGGGTACTGTTGGGTTGCTCACACTTGACCTTTTTCCTTCCAGCTGGTGCCCGCTCTACTGCCGGCAGTACCTACGCCGCCGCCACTTCGCCCCCTCCTCACTCCGCTCTCCCAGAGGGTTCTCAGGTATTTCGGATGGGGCCCTTTTTTCCCCAAAATTGGTTTGGACCCGTTTCCCAGGGTTGGGTCTCGCTAAGGGGCTTGTCCCAGCCCTGGTGTTTACGGTCTACTGTGTGGGTGGTTTTTACTTGACTTTCCTGTTCTGCTTGCTACTTAGCATCTTCCTGGATGTTGTCTTACTTGGGTATCACATGCTGTTTTGGCTATACTGCCTCATATTACCTGTCTCACCTCCACTGGTGTGTAATGCTTCCCCCATTTTTCAGTGCTGTGATGCCAGCTCCTCCCTGCTCTCGGCCGACATGTCAGCGGTCGGCCATGCGGGACCATCGGGAATGCTGCCTCCACACGGCCTGCTACGGGAAGGGTGTGTACGATCCCCGCCGATGTGGGGTTTGCCTCTCCGCTCTTCAACTGCTGGAAACTCTACCTACATCGGTGGAAGGACAACGAGCCAGGACGTCTCTCCGTCAGTCGTGGGACGTCATCTCCCGTTACGTCCAGGTAGTCCTGCACAGGGCTCCTTCCTTCCGTGAGGATGACGTCCATGTGTTGTTGGGGATCCCACCTACCTCAGATGCACAACGCCGTTCCCGCTCCCCTACTGTTCGTCACTCCCGCTCTCCTACAACGGCTCGTGGCTCCCCTACCAGGAGTTCGGGTCCGGCGGACGGGAGGGCGCATCACAGGGAGTGGGCCCCCCGGCGTCATGACCTTCGAGTGCCTGCATCCGACCAGTCAGTGACTTCAGGAGCGTCTGGCAGGAGGAAACGACGCCGATCACCCTCCCCTGCTGATCGACCCCGCCTTGCTTCTCCTCACCTCAGGATGAGCCCCCCACCTCCGTCGCAGGGTTCCACGATCTTCAGGGCCAAACGACGTCCTGCCCCGCCTGCCGAGGAGGTCGTTCTCCATCCTGCACCATCTTCTGCCACTGGTGGGGTGGAGTTCGAGCCTCTGCCTGCCTCCCAGCCTGTGAGGGGTCCCGGCCTCTTCCCTATGGCGGGCCCTGCTGTGGTGGTCCCGGCGGCGATGCCCTCCCAGCCTCCTCCTCCACCTGGATGTTCGGACACCTCGATCCCTTGTGGCCAACCGTCTCCTCCCCGTCTCCCAGACCATTGCGACGATGATCTCGAGATGGAGGGTGTGGACTTTGACAGGCTGGAGGACAAGGATGTAGGGGTCGACTCGTCTTCGGGCGATGCATCCGATTGTGGTCGGGATGACCCCGCCGTGGAGGCCCATTACTCCCATCCGTCCCCTGCGTTCTCCCCGCTCACGGACCGAGAGCCCAGTGAGGCTGGTTCCATCTCTCCTCTACAGGCGTCCATCCCTCCTGCTGCAGAGACGGAGTTAAGAGCGGAGTTGGCGTCCATTCGTCTCGAGATGGCTTCCACTAAGGCAGACATCCTCTCCTCTGTCACGGCGGGCGGCCATGGAGGCAGTGGTCTCTCGGTTTGGTACTCCGAACCCGGTACCTCTGCAGACTCCGATTGTGGCTCCTCTCCCGCCTGTTGCCGACCACATCCCATCTCGGCCTGCTCTCCCGGTCGTGGTACCGTTGACGTCCTCTGCATCATCACCTGCACCTCCGACTCCTCTCTGGCCCGTTGTTATCCCGGGCCAGGGTTTGGGGTTATTCTCTCACCCCCTCTCCGTGCCGCCTCTCTCCAAGTTTAAGATCCCCAAGGTGAAGATGCCATCCCTGTATGGGGATTCTGTGGCTTGGAGAGTTGTGATCACCTCCAACCCTGAGGGAGCGGTCCGCCTGCTGGCCGGAGAGCGGGCTGTGCCGGAGGGCTGGGCTATCCAGGTCAATGAGAAGAATGTCTTCAGGGCCATTACTCCACAAGGTCTGGTCCCAGAGGTCGATGTGAGGGTATACCCTAACCGGCAAGACATGAGGTATTTTTCCTATCATCCCTCGGTCTTACCTTACACTGTCACCAAGCCCTGGGCTGACTACTCCCGCCAAGACCTGTCTGCGGATGTCTACTCCCTCTCTGCCATTTCAGGGACGCCGTACCTCCAGAATGTGCGAGATCGGGACGGGGTCCTGATGCTAGAGCTGCCGCACCTCTGTACGGGTCCCTGGGGAGAGTGGATCCGTGAAGCGGTGGAGTTTGGTCAGTCCATGGCAGAGACTTTGCCGGCCATCCCGACCATGGACTCATCCTTTCTGTCGGGCATGCTCCTTACTTCCTCGGGCTTCCCTATGCCTGTGTGGGAGTGGTTCAATGCTCCTAAACTGTCGGTGGGCCCCCTTCCGTGTTCCTTTTTCACGGCACCGGAGAAAGCGCCATTGGAACGGGACTTCAAGTTCCGTCAGCGAGCGGCCCGCCAACTTTCAACTCTTCTTGCCCAGTTGGAACTGGCGCGGGTTCACCTCCGCCTTATAGAGTCCCTGGAATCGGCTGATCATCGCCAAGGATTTGAGCATGTCCGACGGATCGCCCTGCAGATTGCCCTCAACCCTGTTCAGGACATCCGCCACTCCCTCCATGAAGCCACTCGTTGCCGTCAACAACTTCGAGTAGCTTTCTGCAAGAAGGCCCCTGCCGACGTCCGCAACCGCCTCTTCCTGACTGACCTTCTGACACCTGGTCTGTTCCCTGAGGAAGTTTGGCAAGGGGCTTTCCTACTGGCGCAGAGCGACACCTACTCTGCTCAACGGAAGGTGGTGACGAAGCCCGCTTCATCCTCCTCCACCCGCGGACGCGGGGGCAAGTCTGTCGCCGGCAAAGGGCGCCAGGCAAGAGGTTTGGCCAAGGGACTGGCTCCCAGGGGGCATGGTGTACCCGCCTTCCGTGGTCGTCGGTCCCCGGATCGCCGTCCCCGTCAAGAGGGGATGCGGCGTTGGCAGGCGCCAGGCCCCAGTTCCTCCGCTGCCAGACACAGCCTGGAGGGGGATAGGCCGGAGCGCGAAGCCCGTCCATCGTTTCGGCGGGGCGGGGGGACATCTGGGGGAGGACGTGGTGGCTCATCCCACTACGATAAGTCCAAGAGGGGCTCCGCGACAAAAAACGCGTAGTTCCTCCTGGTCAGTCCCCTCTTCCCTCGCCCGACCATCTTGTCGAATCGGTGATGGGCCTGACAAAAGGCGCCCGCACCGGCTTCTTCCGCCCCAACTACCGGCAATGGCCCTGCCGGTCGTGGGCGCGTCGGGTGGTCAAGAAGGGTCTGACTTGGAGGTGGAGGTCCAGGCCTTCTCTCAGGTGCTCTCCCCGACAGCGACCAGTGTCTCAGGAAGTGGCCCAAGTGATCATGTCCATGCACGAGGAAGGCGTTATCAAGGAAATATCTTCTACACAAAAGGCATTTCTTTCTCGTGTTTTTCTGGTCCCAAAGAAGGACTGCGCTGCTATGAGGCCGGTCGTAGATCTCTCAGTCCTCAAGTCTCACATTGTGAACACCCGTTTCCGCATGCTCACCATCAACCAGGTACGCCTGGCACTCAAGCCCTTGTCTTGGGTGGTCACCCTGGATCTGAAGGATGCTTATTGGCATGTGCCGATGGCTCCTCGGTTCCAGGGCTGTCTCGCACTGCAGTCGGGTCAACGGGTGTTCCAATTCACCAGACTAGTGGTGGTCAAGTGGTGAGCACGCTCGCGTGTGAATCTGAAAGACCCGGGATCGAATCCCTGCCACGGCGGACATTTAGTGGGTGCGGTAGTACGTCCTAGCATTTTTCACATGCTTGCACCCAGTCAGGGGACATCCTGACGATGTATACAGACTAAAACACACATAACAAAGCCACTCCAACACCTTCCTCTCTCTCCAACACCCCTTCTCCCCTCTCAACACTCTTCTCTGAGCTAGTGCCGATAAAAATGGCATGGTCAGTCCTGTAAAGAATCGTAAAGATTCCAGGACGAGCTCATTAGCGGCGGATCCCCAGATCGACCGTGGTGATTGTCACCTAAACATCTACAAAAGTACAAAGTAAGTACAAGTAGCACCGCGGGTCTTCACCAAACTGGTAAACCTTGCTCTTACAAGGGATTCAGATCCTGTTTTACCTGGACTATTGGCTCATCTCAGCAGACTCTCTCACACAATGTGTACAGGACACGCTCACTGTAGTCAGACATATCACAAATCTGGGGTTCAAACTCAACATTCCCAAGTTCTGCCTCTCACCGTCACAAGAAGTGACGTGGGTGGGCTTGCACTGGGATCTCATAAGCGCCACAGTTTCCCAGAGTCGGGTGAATGCGGCGAAACTTCGAAGGAAGCTCTTTGTCGTGTTGCACTCGATCTCGATAACACGAAAAATTTGGGACTCCCTAATAGGGTCTTTGAATTGGGCGTCTCTGACCGTGCCCTTGGGCCGGCTCCGACTAAAACGCCTCATTCAGCTGGGCAACAGGCACTTCCCTATATCGCCCCCTTACCGTTTGTGGACGGTACCGCGCTCAATACATCTGAGACTAACACACTGGGTCGCTCGGGGCACGCTCTCTGCGGCTGTGCCTTGGACTGCTCCTCCGCCGACCATCTGGGTAGACACAGATGCGTCGAGCGAGGTAGGGTGGGGCTATCAATCAGACATGGGACATCAAAACCACGGCAGGTGGTCGGGGCTCTCACACTTCCACATC
Organism: Paralithodes platypus; assembly: GCA_032716605.1. Lineage (NCBI taxonomy): Eukaryota > Metazoa > Arthropoda > Malacostraca > Decapoda > Lithodidae > Paralithodes > Paralithodes platypus. The sequence continues at coordinate 30,777,104 of CM064481.1, forward strand.
AATGCCCTGGAACTGTTGGTACCGTTGTTCTTCCTGCGGGATCACGGACTGGCCCTCACGAGCAAGTCGGTGGCCTTCAGGATGGACAACATGTCCGCGGTTCATTGTATCCAAAAGCAGGGCTCCTCCAGGTCTGTTGTTCTCCAAGACCTGGCGGAGAAATTGTTTTACCTGGCCGATCATTACAGCATTACCCTACATGCGACTTACCTGCCCGGGACGGCCAATCTTTGGGCGGATGCTTTGTCGAGAGGACAGAGCACCAAGGTCGAGTGGTCATTAACCCGGGAACTGTGGGGAGACTCTTAAGAGTTCCCCCGGCGGACTGCGGGGAGACTCTTAAGAGTCAGAGAAAAAACAAAATCAAATTTTAACATCGAAAAAAAAAATATATATATATTTTTATTTTTTGTTGGCCCCTGGGCCATGCAAAATCTCAGTCCTCTACCTCCCCTCCTTCCCCACTTTCCTCCTCTCCTTCAGTTATCACCTATTTTCCCTGTTATTCCCTTATTCTGAGGTATATTTTCGTGCTAACATTAGAAATCCGGTTGCAAGGTGTGGTCATCACTGATAGCAAGCGAATGCAAGAGAGAGAGAGAGAGTATCGATCGACTGTGTCTCAGTGTCCTTGGGGGAAATTGGCGGGAAAGCAGCTTGCCTCACCCATACATTATACAACTCGCGGGCTATATCTCCGATTTTGACCATCCTAACACTGTTTTCACTCGTTTTATTGTTGTTTCAGGTTAATACCTTTATAATCAACCCATAATAGGCGCATATGGATAAGTATTAATGCTATTAATGGTACATTGAATATTTTAGTGACGGAAACACCTCAAATACATGAGCACAGGGAGAGGTGTCTAATTACCCCCATGCGCACTTCAGAGGTTAAGACAAAGCATTTTCGACGACCTCGCAGCCTCCTGGGGCCATCCGCAGGTTGACTTGTTCGCCTCCTCGGGGACGAACAAGCTGCCGGACTACCTCACCCGCTAGACTTGTACTCAGGCGGGGGGGCCGGATGCCTTCAGCGAGGACTGGAGCAGGTGGCAGTCGATTTATGCTTTTCCACCACCCGACGCACTGCTTATGTGCAAAGTCCTACACAGGCTGAGAGAGTACCGTGGCAAGGTTTGATTAATCGCGCCCCTCTGTCCGGCCCAAGCCTGGTACGCTCAGCTGAAGCGATGGTGCCCGAGTCCCGTTCCCCTGTCTGTCTCAGACTTCCACTTGGGACAGATTGGAGACCTAGGGACTTCGTTGGCATTCGCATCGTGGATGTTTGTGAGGCAGGGTGGTTACCGAAATATGGACGTTGCTTGACTGATATGCTTAATCAGCACTGGACTAAGGCTACTTGGAAGACTTACGAGTCTCATTGGACTACTTTCACAAAATGGATCAATGACACCGAACAAACAGTTCCGTCGGTTGCGTTAGTTTTCCATTACCTTAATCACTTGTTTGGGACATGCACCTACATGTACAACACCATTAGGAACCACCTGTCCGCTATTAGGGAGCCTTTTGAAACCTTGACGGGGCTAGTGCTCCCTCACAAGGAGCTGTCTTTTTTCATGAAAGCCTGCTTTAGGCTCAGACCGCCCCCGCGCCAGATACCGCCTCAATGGTCATTGGCGAAGGCTTTAAGGCTCCTTACCTCACCCATCTACACCACTAACCCAACACCTGTTCATCTGCTTGATAAAACATTGTTTCTTTTAGTGTTGGCTACAGGAGAGAGGGTCTCGGAGTTGGCTGCCATGTTGAGGACCCCGAATTGCATGAGTTTTTCGCCTTCCTTGGGGTCAGTCACTTTGGCCCCTTCTGTTCATTTTGTGGCCAAGAATGAACGTGAGGCGCACATTTTTAAGCCGTTTACTGTACCGGCTTTAAAATGTGGGAGCACGCATCATCCGCTATGCCCGGTAAGAGCCTTGCATACGTATGTGCGTGCCGCTGTGCCGACGTCAGGGACGGTGCTCTGGTTGGCCCCTAAAACAGGGACACGGTTAGGCAAACGTGCTGTGGGACTTCATTTACGTCATGTGATTCTTGCGAGTAATCCCCTTACGAAGGGCTCAGCGCATGATATCCGCTCTTATGCGGCGACAGTGCGGTTTTTACATAACTTCACTATCGGACATAGCGGACACAGGGTTATGGTCCTCCCACAGCACTATTGTCTCATCGAACCTGTCCATGTCCACTGCCAGGCCAGGTGTGCCTTGTGTCGCGTTAGGCCAATGTGTCACGTGATTCATATCCATCCTGTATCTCTTCTCATCCCATACTGTATTTTCTTCCTTTCCCTACACTGGGGGGGGGGGGTCATTTTGTATACTTGTACAATGCCTTTCTCTCTTTCATTTTACATGTATGTACTCTATGTTTAGTATTAAGGATATATCTCTTACTTATTTACATATGGACTCTACTGTCTAGGGTTACTTGTTTGGTATGCCTATGCCTCATACCCAGTTTTGTAATTAAAGAGTGTCCTTGGAGATCATCCACCTACTATGCCATGCCTTCAGGTTCTTGTCCTACTGTACATTTGACTTCATTCTTCCCAGATTGGTGTGCCATTCACAGGTCGATATGACCTATTCCTTGCCCTGCTTCGGCACTTTTAGACCCTAGACTGATACTTGTAACATGTACTTTCTTCATATGCACCGTACTGTTACGCTCTTTTTCCAATAAACTTATTTGTTTATTTGTGTCTTTTCTTGGTCCTCTGCTTGTGCTACGTCTTGGGGTTTAAGGTTTCTTGGATGTCCGCCTCCAATTTGGGATTCAAGCCCTACGTTGGAAACGTAGAGGCTGCTACTAAATTGGGAGGTTTGACGACCTCCCTTATAACCAAATAAGGAAAACCTCTTATTTGGTAACAGTCTCGGAGTATCCAATGACAGAGTATCCCGCCCTCATGCCGATCCCCTGCCCATCCAATCTAAACTGATTACTTGATACCTCGATACTTTGGCAGGTCCTGGCACAGGCTCATAGAAAATGGAGCATGGCTTAGAGGAGAGCAGCTAGATTAAATGGGTAACTATAACAATTCTTTCTCTCCTTCGCTTTCTCTTCCTTCTTTAGTCGTCTCGGAGTGTGTACAACGTGCCTATTAGTGAATTGAGGTGCAACTCTAGAGATTATTTGGTTACTTCGCGTGAGCACCGATAAATCGGCCCGCTGTGGTAGCGGCTGAGATCATAAGCCCTACGTTGGATACTCCGAGACTGCTACCAAATAAGAGGTTTTCCTTATTTGGTTATAAGGGAGGTCGTCAAACCTCCCAATTAGCTACCAACACAAAAATCGAGGCAAAAGGCTATGTGGCCGAGTCCTTGACAAGGCACAGGGCACATCAAAAAGATAAAGGCACTTGCAGGGCGGATTTAAAAGATGAAGGAGCTGAGGACACCTGAAGACTGTGTGGCCTGTGTTTCGAAAAAACGTGAGTAAACACGAAAGTAGAGTCAACTTGTCTAAGCTTATCCTACCTGTGAGCGGGGCCCTTGGCCCCTTACAGTTTCCAGACATCCCCCCCCCCCCCCCCTTTTGATCAAGTAAACATAGGCAGGGGAAGAACAGAAACAGTACACTGATAAGATATAGAAGCAAGGGGAGACCGAGAAAAGAGGAGTTCTATGACGGAAGTTGGGGAGCTGAACTACTGTTTAAGGCTAGGGCAGGAGCATTAGAGACAAATAGGAGAACATGGAGGTGGAATGGGGGGGTGAAAGAGTGTCTACAGTGTGAGGTGGGAGGGAGGAGAGTGGAGGAGACAATAGAACATATAGTGACAGAGTGCCAGGGGTATGAAGAGGAGAGAGAGGGGTTGGAAAATGAGTTGAAACGGGTGGTAGGGGAGAGGGAATGGGAAGAGCAGAAAGAGGAGGAGGATGAGGGTGTAAAATTTGTGTTAGGTCTCGAGACAGAAGAGGGGGTAGATGGGGAAATGGGGAAAAGATGGAAGGTAGAGAGACGATGCCAGGAGCAGGTGTGGCAGAAGAGAAAACGGAATAGGATAGAATAGGATGAGGGGGGAGAAGGGGACCAGAGCGGGGGAGGAAGAAAAATGAGATTAAATAGAGAGGGGAAAAGATAAATTAAGAAAAGGAGAGAACAAGATAGGGGGGGGGGGGGGAGGGGGTAAAAATAAGGAGGGGAGAGTTCTGCTTAAGCTATATACTTCAATTCTTTGTCTTTAACTATCCTTTCTACGACTACATAATTTCTAAACTAATTCTTAAATCTAGCTCTATCTGTTTCTGGAGAAGTCACCGGTGCATAGGTGAGCTGGCTTTGAGAGGGGACAGCAACTCCACAAAAAGAAGAAGAAGAAGAAGAAGGTAAAATGTAAGAAAAACGAGAATTTTAACGAGAGCGACGAGACCGAGACCTCCCAGTCAGTTGAGACAAAGGAAGTCAGAAGGAAAGGACCTGTGTGGACCATTCCAACGCGGGCAGCTCAAGGCAAAAAACCGATTAGGCCTAGCTTAAACACACAAAAACAAAGGTGAGAATTTTAACAAGAGCGTAGAAGACCATAACCAGCAAGTCAGTAGAGACAAGAGGAAAACAGAAGGAAAGGACCTGTGTGGCCCAATCCGACGGTGGTCAGCTCAAGGTAAAAAACAGGCTTAGTCTAAGTTACACAAACACATAGCCTAAAAGAGAAAAAACTAGGGCAGCGTCAATCCCTGAGTGAAAGAACCTAGTAACAAAGCTAAACACTGCCCGAGAATCCCCACAATTACGTTGAAGGAATAAAATAAAAGTTAGGATAGCCTAGGGGTTGACCGACACTGTTACCAGAACCACGTATCCTCGAGCCAAGTAGGCCCGGGGAAACGAAAAGGAACTGACAAAAGCGTGAACCAGGCGAACGAAATATAAGACCACCAACTATGGACATGTTGAATAATAATAATAATAATAATAATAATACTTTATTTCAGACTCACACAGTACAGAGGGGACCGTACTGGGGTCCATATATACCTTACAGTAACATAAATATATATAAGCTACTGTACATAGGCTACATAAAATAAAAAGAAATTAAATAATACCCAGCTTGCTATCATGTAGTTCACAGCACTGCCTCAACCAAAAACAGTGGTCATCAAACTACTGTGTTACCAAAACCACTGTCCTAATTGTGTACAGTACCATGCCTCACATCATTTAGCTTCCGGTACAGTATGTTGCTACAGTACAGTATAGGCTAGGAATATCGGTACTGTACTGCACTATGAGGTTCAGTACCGGTATGCTAATTCTGTAGAGTAGCAGACCTGAAATCATTACTTATCCCAGGAACTGCGGGAAGACTCTTAAGAGTTCCCCCGGCAGACTGCGGGAAGACTCTTAACCCGTTGAGCCCCGGCTAGTTATAATATTTTGTTCACCCCAGTCCCAAGCCATTTTAACTTCTTTTTTTTTTATTGCTAAAATGGAAGACAAGGATGAGAAATTAAAAAAAAAAAAAAAATCACCTTGGACATTTTTTTGGTGGGGGGGGGGGAGCCTCAAAAACATTTGTTGAGCCAAAATGGAAGAGAATGGTGAGAAATGAAAAAAAAAAAATCATTTCGGTCATTTGGGGGGCGGGGGGGGGGGGGGGTCGAAAGTTCGTCTCCCCGCATGACCACCCGCCCGGGAGCACTAGGGTAAAAACTGAGTATGGCATTGTACGGCATACATCCTAAGGAGTGTCTCACATAAATCTCAAGCCTCTAGCTCCCATACGACCGGAGTAATGAAGGTTCAAAGTGGCGGTGAACTAAGGGTGTAAAGTATCCCCACTAAGCCCACCACCACCAGCCGCGCGGCTGTCTCACACCTACCGGCCCGGCTCCCACACACACTACGGTACCTCCCCCTCCTATTCTCCCGCCATTTCCTACCTTACGAGCCACGTAAGTGTTTTTTATATGTCGGACGCACGTGATGCGTCGCTGGGAGTTGGTGATCAAACACTGCCGACGCATCACGTGCGACGCTGGGTCTCACTGGGTTAAGAGTCAGAGAAAAAAAAATTGACTTTAGGCTAAACATCGAAAAAAAAAAAAAAAAAAAAAAATTTTTTTTTTTTTTTTTTGCCCCTGGGCCATGCAAAATATCACTCCTCTACCTCCCCTCCTTCCCCACTTTCCTCCCCTCCTTCAGTTATCACCTATTTTCCCTGTTATTCCCTTATTCTGAGGTATATTTTCGTGCTAACATTAGCGAGTTGCAAGCAGGGCATTGTCATCAGTGTTAGCAAGCGAGTGCAAGAGAGAGAGAGAGAGAATATCGATCGACTGTGTCTCAGTGGCCTTGGGGGAAATTGGCGGGAAAGCAGGTTGCCTCACCCATACATTATATAACTCGCGGCCTATATCTCCGATTTTGACCATCCAAACGCTGTTTTCACTTGTTTTATTGTTGTTTCAGGTTAATACCTTTATAATCAACCCATAATAGGCGCGTATGGATAAGTATTAATGCTATTTATGGTAAAATGAATATTTTAGTGATGGAAACAGCTCAAATACGTCAGCACAGGGGACGTTTCTAATTACCCCCATGCGCACTTCTTAGGTTAAGGTTAAATATAGAGCAACTTCCTCCAGTGTGCCTGGATCCTAGAGGTGTACACTATGCTTGGAGTTTGTAGCATTTTAATGATACTGTTCTCAGAAGTGTTAAGGCGCTGAATGAATTTATATGTTAGCTTTCTAATGAGTGATTGGTAACAGTGTAAGTTCATATAGGCACATAGCGTACTTGTACTCTCATATTTTGAGAGACCCAGAAACATTTTCATGATATTGTGATATGAGATACTTAGTCTATTCACTGTCATTTTCTTATAGTTCCACCATAGTTGTGCTGTATACAGTACATTGGTGAGCAGTAGGAGTTGAACAATGTTATTTTTGTATCCCATGTGCACATATGAAATTTTCTTAATATTGAATTTCCCTGCATGTAAAGTTGCCTTCGCTGACGACCCATATCCTCATCATCTGAGCGATCACTTGAAATATAGTGTCCTAGATACTTTACTTTAGTTACTTCTTCTATAATTTCTTCATACAAATGGAATTTAGGTAGCTTTGATTTCAATAGAAGGTTAGATTTAAATATTATGATATTGCTCTTTATAGGATTAAATTTGACTGAATGTTCGATTCCAAATTTTTCACATACTCTTAATAATTTATCCAGTCCTGCTCCAGAGGGCGTGATTAAGGCTAGGTCATCAGCATACATGAGATGATTTACAATGGTGCTGCCAATACAGCACCCAGTGCGAGTCTTGTTCAGCTCCAGACTAAGATCATCCATGTAGACGTTGAAAAGATACGGAGACAATATCCCCCCCTGCCTAACACCATTGGTTACGGCAAAAGAGCCTGACAGGATGTTGCCCCATCTTACACACATTTTTTGATTAGCATACCAGAAAATAAGTATCGTAACAATATAGCTAGGCACTCCCCTGTTAACTAATTTTTCAAATAAGGTTTTGTGTCACACCCTATCAAAAGCCTTACTTGCATCAAGAAAACAAGATAAAATTGAGCTATTTAGTTTGTTGTATGTATCAATCACTTCTTTCAGCACATAATTATATGCATTGGTCTGTGCCGTGATTTTTCTTAAAGCCAAACTGATTGCTGCTGGTGACAATATATGCAGACATTCTTTCTAGCATTATCATTTCAACTACCTTACTCACCACACTAGCAAGTGCTACTGGGCGGTAGTTGTCTTTAGCTGTAATTTTACCTGATTTATCTTTAATGACAGGAACAAGTATTACGGATATCATAGACTCCGGCAGGACACCATGCGTAAATAGACTGGTGATGCAAGAACTAAGTTTATCTAACAACTTATCTGCATATTTAAGATGTTCTGCATATATACCATCCAGCCCACAAGCTTTGTTTAGGTTAAGTTTTCTTATGGCATTCTCAAGATCACTTTCAGTCACTTTAATGTCTTCATAATTACTATCTTTCACATATTGAATTGCACCATTAGTAGACCTTTGGTTTACACTGTTAAGTAGTTCCTTAAAATGAGTTTTCCATAAGTCAGCAATGTTCTCTTCACCCGTAACCCCCTCAACACTGACAGGTAATGGTGTGTTACAATTTTGCATGGATCTGATGTCCTTCCAAAAACAGTTAGTATCCTTTTCTGCCAGACTCTTTGCAAGGGCTTCCTTCCTTAATTGGTTTTCATTTTGCTTAATAAATCTAATGGCATATTTGGTCCTAGCCTTTGCTCTTTTGTGAAGTTCAAATATAGGCCCCTGTCTGGGCTGACCTACTTCAAGCCAATGAGACCTAGCATCTCTGGAGGCCTGATACAGGTCAGCCACATAGTCTTGCCAACCTGGCTTATTGAATGAGGACTTATATTTATGGCTATTAAAAATACTTTCCCCCGCTTTTGATAAAGAATCTATTATACTACCGGTATTGTAAAATTTAATAATGTCCTTTCTGTGTTGTGCATCACTACATTTTGGATCCCTGCATTGTGCTACACCATTACCATCATATTGCACCCTATTTAATAAGTCTGGTTTTATCACAGTACATTTGGCACTCTTCATTTGAGATAACATTCCATGGAACTTTTGCCTTGATGCTATTGCTAGTTTCTGTTATTTCCGGTGCCTTATTAATTTGGATTGTTAATTCTATAGGTATGTGGTCGTCATCCGTAATGTCGTATCTTATGGCCATTTCTGAGATAGAGTCATGAAAGTCAGAGCTAGAGATTGCATGATCAAGCCACGACCTGGTCTCCCATGCTTCACTAACATATGTACAGTCAGGACCCCCAATTCGCGAGAATAGGGGTGACAGGAGGCATCGCGTATTGTGAATTCGTGTATTGTGGAACTAACTTTAAATGGGAATAATTAGATTGGGTGACATCTCTCAATTATGGCCTATTTTCGAAATTTTTGGCCCTATTTTCGACATTTTTGGCTCTACAGTACAGTCTATATCTTATATATAAGAACAACAATGAATACAAATATGAAACCTTACCTTAAAATTAGTAGTAGATAGGCTAGGACTAGGACCGTAGGACTTCACGATTTTCTCAAACTTCTCCCTCCCTGACCAAATCGTACGAACAGTTTACTCTGACAAGCCTATTGCACAGTTTCCTTCTCCTTTTTTCTTGCGATCCAACACTTCCACCTTCATTTTGTGTGTTATCTTCTTATATTGGCGTGGCATGGCGAAAAAAGTGGCAGGCACTACCAGCTTTGCGCAGTGGCAGTATCGTAACCAATGAGGTTTAGTTTTCCGAGTGACGTATCTGCTACTGCTGAAGGCCCAAAACACGGTTAAAGTTTTTAATTTCATCTTTGCCTAGTACTTGCGACACCTCGGTTGGGTTACCTTCTTAGGAAGGTAATCAAGTCGTACCCCACCTGCTCGTGGTGACCTCGCAAACACCCATTTCTATTTATTTTTTCCATTTGTTCTTTTTTCAAGATAGGGTGACACAAACGGGGGCGGCGCTACCTGGGTTTATCCCAGGTAGTAGTTTAATTTTACTGTAATTTTATTAAGTGTTTTGTATATTTTTAACTGTAGGCTACATAAATATAAACAATGGCCGGCCAAGGCAAACGGAGGCAGAGTTTATTGGGAGATGAAGAGAGCTATGAATTTGAGGGATTTCTGGCAGAGGGTAATGAAGTGGAGGATCAATTGACTGTGGTGAAGAGACAGATGATGGGTCTGTTAAGATGGAAGGGAGTTATGGAGAATTGGAGGAGAGATATAGGTGTGAAGGTGGAGTCACTGACAGAAATATGTGGAGCCAGTTCAGTAGCAACTGCAGATGGGCCATTAATTGCTAACCTAGATGCTGTGATAAGGAAAGTAGATGAGCTGGAGGCAGAGAACATGGCACTCAAGGAGCAGCTAAAGGAGTATGAGGGCCATTTAAGTGAGAAAGTAAAGGGAGTAATAAGTGAGGAGAAAAATGAGTGGACAAGGGTGGGGAATGCTAAGGTGGATGCATTGGAAGAAATCATGAAGGAGCAGGTGGAAGAGAGAGAAAAAGAGAAAAGAGAGTTTGAGAAGAATGTAGTGCAGGTTTTGAAGAGCAAGGAAAAGGTAGTGAGGGAAACAGTAGATAGAGGTAAAAGCATAATAATTTTTGGAGACATTGAAGAACATTTAGCAGATATGAGGGAGAGAAGGGGAAGGGATGAGGACAAAGTACAACAACTATTGGAGTGTCTAGACGAAGGCTGTGATTGGGGGAGAGAACTGGACGAAGTAAGACGGCTAGGAAGATATAAAAAGGGTGAGATGAGACCGATAAAAGCAGAGTTTAAATCTAGGTCAGTGGTTGAAGCATTAACCATTGTAAGCTGGAGGCTAAATAGTTGTACTGGAATGAAACATATTAGGGTGAAAAAGGACTTAAGCATAGAGGAAAGGGAAAAGTTGAGAGAAGTTCAAGCAAGGGCTGACGATGAAAATCGAAAATTGTCAGATGAGGAGAAAAGGATTTTTTTTTGGAGAGTAAAGGAAGGGAAACTAAAGAAGTGGTACACTCAGAGTCAGAAAGAACGGAAAATACGAGGAGAAATGAACAAGGAGACAGTGAGTCAGGTAGTGGATCAAGTCGGGGACAAGGAGATAGTGAGGGAGGAGCAGGAGATAGAGACAGTGAGTCAGGTGGTGGATCAGGCCGAAGACAGGGAGATGGTGAGGGAGGAGCAGGGGATGGAGACGGTGAGTCGGGTAGTGGATCAGCCCGAGGACGGAGAGATGGTGAGGGAGGAGCAGGGGATGGAGACGGTGAGTCGGGTAGTGGATCAGCCCGAGGACGGAGAGATGGTGAGGGAGGGGCGGGAGATTGTGGAGGGGGGGGGGGGGGGGAGGAGAATAGAACTAGCAGGGAATGTGGAGGTAGGTCAGGGAGGGGATGGAAGAGGAGGTGAACCTGATGGGAGGCAGGGAGGGAAGAGAAACAAGGAGGAGGATTCCAATATACTGTGCTACTACACTAATATAGATGGAATAAACAGTAAAAAGGTAGAATTGGATGATATATTAAGAAAGGATCAACCACAGATAGTCTGTTTGACGGAGACAAAGCTGAACCAGGACTTTGACAGCAATATAGTGTTTAGTGAAGGATATAATATATGGAGATATGATAGAAAGGGAAAAAGGGGAGGTGGAGTGGCAGTATTAGTTAAGAACCCTATGACAGCAAAGCAAGTGGAGTTAAATAATGACAAGGCAGAAATAATGGCAGTTGAACTCAATGATATAGAAGGAAAAAAGCTAGACATAGCAGTAGCTTACATGCCACCAAAGACCAGAGCATGGAGGGAGTTGGAGTTTGAGGAGATGGTCGAGGATATGATTCAGTCGTTGAGAAGATTGCTTTTAAGGAAGAATCGATTGATCTTGGTAGGAGATTTCAACTGTAGTGAGGTTGATTGGGAATCGGGAGATGCAGGGCCAAATCAGAGATCTTGGGGAAGTCGGCTAGTGGAGTTGGTTACGGAAAATGTACTTGCACAACATGTGAAGGAAAATACAAGAATGAGGGGTAATAACGAACCTTCTAAACTCGATCTGATTTTTACAAAGGATCCTCACGAAATTAGTGATATAAACTATCTATGTCCTGTAGGTAAAAGTGATCACCTATTACTAAAATGGAAGTTGACCTCGAGTAATGCCAATAGATTAGACAATAGCTACATAAATGACAGATTAAATTATAGTAAAGCTGATTATGTATCCTTGAAAAGATATTTAGAGGGAGTAGATTGGGATCTTATTTTGAAGGAACAGGACGTACAAGGTAAATATAGTAGATTCCTCGAAATTTATAGAGTAGGAACCAATCTGTTTGTCCCAAGATATAAAACTGGAAATTTTACTAAGCAGAAAGATTGGTTTAATTTGAAATGCAAAAGAGCTTTGGGTAGGCGTGATGCAGCTTGGGCTAGATTAAGAAGAAGGAACACTGAGAGTAATCGGAATAAATATAAACAGGAGAGGAATAGATATGTTAACATAATTAGGCAAGTTAAAATGAACTATGAGAAGAACATAGTAAATAAATGTGAAAGTGATCCTAGATTATTTTATAAATATATAAACAGTAAGTTGAAGGTAAAGAAACAAATTACTAAATTAAGAGTTGATGCTAGGACGTATGAAAATGTATCGGACATGTGCGAGGTAATGAATAACAAATTGGGGTCAGTTTTTACTAGAGAGGAAGGTTTTGATGAACCACAGGCGGGAGTACTGGAGAGTGGTCTTAGTAAGATTGAAATAACTAGAGATGAGCTGTTATCTGCGATGAGAGGACTTGAAGTAAGGAAAGCTATGGGACCGGATGAAGTGTCTGCCTGGGTTTTAAAGGAGTGTGCAGAGCAATTAGTGGAGCCAGTGAGGGACATAATTCAAGCTTCCTTAGATAAAGGACAGGTTCCTGTTGAATGGAAAAGAGCTAATATCATTCCGATATACAAGAATGGAAACCCTGAAGACCCTCTAAACTATAGACCAGTTTCACTTACTAGTATTGTATGCCAGATTTGTGAAAAGCTAATTAGGAAGAGATGGATGAAAATGTTGGAGAGAAAGAAGATAATAACCCCAAAGCAATTTGGATTCAGAGAAGGGACATCTTGTGTTACCAGTTTGCTATGTTATTACAGTAGGGTGATAGATGTACTCCAAGAAAGAGGCGGATGGGTGGACTGCGTCTACTTAGACCTTTCCAAAGCATTCGATAAGGTACCACATAAGAGATTGTTATCTAAGCTTGAGATGCTAGGATGTGTCAGGGGGAGTTTGCTGAAATGGATGGAGAGCTATTTAACAGATAGGGAAATGAGGACCAACATTAGAGGAACTTACTCATCGTGGCGGAAAGTTGAGAGTGGTGTGCCGCAGGGATCTGTGTTGGCACCTCTCATGTTCCTTATGTACGTGAATGACCTGCCGATAGGCATAAACTCCTACATGTCAATGTTTGCAGATGACGTAAAAATTATGAGACAAATAACAAATAAAAGTAGTTGTGAGGAGCTGCAAGGGGATTTAGATAAAATATACGAATGGAGCACCAAGTGGAAAATGAAATTTAATATAAGTAAATGCCATGTGTTAAATATGGGAAGAAGTGTGAATAGACCAAATTGGGAGTACAGGATGGGAGATAATATAATTAGCAAGGCCGAAAAAAAAAGGATTTAGGGTTGATTATACAAGATAATTTGTCGCCAGAGAAACATATTAACAAGCTCTTTAGCGGAATGTATGCAATGGCCGGGAATATGAAAGTTGCTCTGAACTACTTGGATGAGACCATGGTAGCGAAAATTATGAAGAGTATGATTAGACCAAGATTGGAGTATGCAGCAGTGGTGTGGTCCCCGCATCTAAAGAAGCATATTCACAAGTTAGAAAGAATCCAGAGAGCAGTTACTAGATTGGTTCCAAGTCTCAGAGAACTGCCATATGAAGGGAGGCTAGACAAATTAAATCTACCGAGTCTAAAAGAGGAGAGAGAGGGGAGACATGATAATGATGTACAAATGCACCCGGGGGCTGGAGAGGCTGGATTGGGAGGATATATTAATTATGGATACAGGAATAACTAGAGGCCACAGCTACAAAGTAAAAAGACCTACCTGCAAGAACGATATCAGGAAGTTTAGCTTCCCCTATAGATGTATTGACAAATGGAATGGGCTGGAGGAGGAGGTGGTAGGGGAAAGGAATATCCATATTTTCAAGAAAAAATTGGATAAAAAGTAGACTGAGAGACGGGACAACACAAGCTTAGCTCAACTCCTGTAAACTACAAATAGGTAAATACAATTAGGTAAATACAAACGTTTGGTCACTCCGCACGGCTATGAGCGCTTGAGCGGGACTGTGGGAGGGAGGGTAAGCGGGAGGGAAGGCAGGCGTATGCCCGTCTTCTTCTCTTTTCAGAGCTATGCCTGGGCCTCGCGAAACGTAGACATGCTCGCATATCAAGCGGGAATAGCGGATTTGGCCCCTTCTTAGCTCTCGATTCGTGTATTGTGGTACCACCTCGCGTAATTAATGTTATTTTCGAGGGGTAACTCGTGTATTAGGGTTTTCGCGCATTGTGGAATCGTGTATTGGGGGTCCTGACTGTATAGCTATTTTCTGGAAGCAGGTTTGTGGAGGACAAAATTAAACCTTGCTCCTCACAAAACCTTAACATATGTTTAGCAAACATGGAACCACCCAACTCATGAGGGGTAGCATTCCAATCACCTACCACTGAGTAACACGTTATCTCTAATTCAGAAATTAGGCCACCAAGCTCCCCTAACTTTTCCAAATAAAGTTCTTCATTTTCTGCACACTGATACGGTAAGTAAACACAAAATATTGCAAATTTTCTGTGTCCCACTTCCAGCTGTATTCCCGCACACCAGCTTAAATTTGTCTCAATGGTTTTAATTACACTATCTAGGCACGATCTCCACATTATTGCAACTCCCCCTGGGGGGTGACCTGCCACAATACCATCACGTGTGTCCGTAGTGGAGACCCCGTACCCATGGAAATCTTATCTAATATGTTCAAATTACCTAAGTCCTGTTTTGTGTACCAGGTTTCCTGAAGGCAGACTATGTCACTGGTCCTTAATGTAGATACGATGTCAGGTCGCAACAGGAGATTCCTCTTTGTTTTGGGGAGTCCTCTGCAATTGTATGAAGTTACTTTTATACTTGCTGCTGTTGTTGGTATCTCCTCCATTACTGTGAGTTGGATAGTGGTGTGCGATGCCTCCAAGTCCCAGAAGCCTCTGCACTGTCCTCATTGGGATATTGTCTTGGTTCTCTGTACCAGTTGACATATGCATCTTCTGGCCAGGTCAGGATTAATGAAAACATCTGGATCTGGACATTCGCTAGTTATACAAAAGGAGGCACAGGTAGTGGACCTGGAGAGGGTGGTCAGCTGTCTTACCTCTATATTTATATGTAGATTATCAGCCAAGTATATCTTGAGATTCTCAGCAGTAACACTAGGGTTGAATCCTGTGGCAAACACCCTAGCTAGTCGGGGCCTTTTGATGGTATTGAGGCCAGTATCCTTGCCCCTACCTTTAATTCCTGGCTGGTTTCTCGGTCTAGGGTGAACCTGCTCGCCTTCCCTAGAGTAGCGAGGCTTGCCATTCACCCATTTGACCATAGTCCATGGGTTTTCCCTTGCATTGGCTCCTTCATTTGGTTCAGTTTGTGTAGGTAAATTTGAGGATGGTGTAGCTGGCACTGTATTATCTTCTCTCGTTGCCGACGATAAAGATTGCTGTTGTGTTCGGTGTTGTTGCTGTTGTGGTCGCTGCTGCTGCCACACCTGGTGTTGCCTTTGATATGAATGCTGCTGCTGGATTCGTTTGGATTGTTGTAGTTGTCGCTGGTGTTGTTGCTTTTGTTGATGCTGTTGCTGCTGCTGCACCTGCTGTCAGAAAGGCTATAGGTCAGTTGAGACCAAAGCAGCATGTTTGAGAGAAAATAAAGGCTGTGTTCCCTATGCTTACACAAAAGCAGAATCCAGAGAAACCTCATGCTCAAGTCTTGTAAAACATCGACACGTAGTCATATGAAAAACACAATAAAACAAAAAGCACGTCAAAAAGGGAAAGAAACACAATGCATCACGTGGGAAGCATATCCCCCCCCCCCCCCCAAGTTACGTTAAGGGTTAGTTAAAGTGAACATGAACCCGAAAAGCGAGGGTAGAATAGACACACAACGACCGCTATGCGGCGTTGAGGACCAACCACCCCCGAAGAAAACAAATAAATAAACACGTCTCCAGCACTACGCGCACACCCATAAACACGCCATAAAGCCGTAGTAAAGTGCTGCCTACATCACTGAAACATCCTTCTAAAACCTCAACAGCCTGAAAAGGCTCACACTCACTTAGTCGAAGCAAAGGGGTAGGCAAAGCAGGCACTCGCGAAGCACAGACAAAAAAGACGTGTGACATCGACGGTGGGCACGAAGTGACTGATACTTTGGCAGGTACTGGCGCAGGCTCATAGAAAATGGAGCATGGCTTAGAGGAGAGCAGCTAGATTAAATGGGTAACTATAACAATTCTTTCTCTCCTTCGCTTTCTCTTCCTTCTTTAGTCGTCTCGGAGTGTGTACAACGTGCCTATTAGTGAATTGAGGTGCAACTCTAGAGATTATTTGGTACTTCGCGTGAGTACCGATAAATCGGCCCGCTGTGGTAGCGGCTGAGATCATAAGCTCTACGTTGGAAACGTAGAGACTGCTACTAAATTGGGAGGTTTGACGACCTCCCTTATAACCATATAAGGAAAACCTCTTATTTGGTAGCAGTCTCGGAGTATCCAACGTGGATACATTGAAAATATGGAATCGATAGGCTATGCTAGCCTATAAAGATCATATGAAAATGTGTTTTAACCCTCGGCCTAATAAAAAAGTATGGTACTAAAATGTCTTTCGTAATTGTTTAATCGAAGTCCTCTTTTTCTAGTTATTAAAAATGTATTCTATGGTGTATTATATGATACAGTATATAGAAGCAATAGAACTGTTCAAATGACCTGGGAAGTGTATATTAAACCAAATACAAAACTTTGAATAATGAGGTAAGAGATATGTGTTTTTTATCACTTTTCAACCCAAGACCAGTGGGGGTCTGGGGGCAGCAGCCCCCATGATGCCCAGGTTACCTTAGGTTAGGTTAGGTAAATACAGTAGTGAACATTTGATTTAGTCTGCTCAAAAATCCATTTTCTTTAGGAGGAGGCCATACACTAAACAATTACCATGTCTTTTTCGTAACTATCTATCTATTGCCGGACGCCGTGATCCCCGAAGGGATGGCCATGAACGAAACGGTCCCATGCACCTCCGTCCCCAGTCAGTCGACGCCCCTCCTTCCATCCAGCACCGCATTATGCTTCTTAACTCCATCCTTCCACCTCTCATTCGGTTTACCTCTCCCTATCTGTCCTTCCACCTCACTCTCGTACACTCTTAGTCATTCTCTCGCTTCCATACGTTCCACATGGCCGAACCATCTCAAAGTGTTCCTTTTCACACTCCTATAGACAGCACCGATTTGTATATTCACCATTTTCCTTTGTCTCCCGAGGCACTAAGGGAGTAAGGACATATACTGTACTAGGGGTTAGGTGAGGGTTAGTTTTGTATCCCACACACTAGGTACTAGGGACTTAAACTAGGTGTTAGGTGAGGGTTAGTTTTGTATCCCACACACTAGGTACTAGGGACTTAAACTAGGTGTTAGGTGAGGGTTAGTTTTGTATCCTACGTACGTAATCGACAGCTAATTTTATTCCCCCCCCCCAAAAAAAAAAAAAAACCACAAGGACACAAAATATAAAATACTGTAGGCCTACTTGCAAAAATCGTCCTTGGTGTAAAACTGGAAGTTTACCGTTTTAGGAATAGCTTAGGGTAAGGATGTAGTAGTGTGATAGTGATTGAATGGGTATGGAAAATGTGAAAACTAGCATGGGAGAACGGGAGTGCACCTGATTACTGGAAGACTGGCATAATAGTCCCCCTATATAAGGGTAAAGGGGAAAGAGGAGTGTGTGGTAACCACTGAGGAATATGTCTTCTAAGCGTAGTAGGGTAGTGATTGAGAGAGTGAGAACGGAGAAATGGATAGGTGACGAGCAGGGAGGTACTTTTAGGAAGGGAAGAGGATGTGTAGATCATATTTTTACCCTGAATTGTTATGGAGAAATATCTGGAGAAGCAACAAAAGGTGTATGTTGCCTTTATGGATTTGGAGAAGGCCTATGACAGAGTGGATAGAGAAGGTATGTGGAAAGTACTTAGAATATACGGAGTAGATGGCAAGTTGCTGAAAGCATGGAGAGCATGTATGAGGGTGCATAGGCGGCAGTATGTGTGGAGAATGAGCAGAGCGAGTTCTTTGACCTGAATGTTGGGTTGAAACAGGGGTGTGTGATGTCCCCGTCGTTGTTTGCTGTACTGTATAATTATATGGATTGAGTCATGAAAGAAATATAAGAAAGAGCAGTGGATGTTGGTGTATCGCTGAAAAGGGAGGGAAATGAGTGGAAGCTGCCTGTACTGCTGTTTGCTGATGATACAGTTCTGATGAGCGATAATGAATGGGAGTTGCAGGGTCTGGTAAATATGTCTGGAACAGTGTGCGAAAAACGGAATCTGAAGGTAAATGCGAGGAAGAGCAAGGTTATGGTCTTCGAAATGGGTGAAGCCACAGAGTGTGAGGTGAAGTTGAATGGTCAGGCTATGGAGATTGTCAGCTCATTTAAGTATCTGGGCAGTGTGTTGAGTAAATATGGGACTATGGATGAAGAAGTGCAGGAGAGGGTGCAACAGGGGAAGAGGATTGTAGGAACGCTGAAAGCAGTAACAAGAAATAGGGTGGTCAGTATGGAAGTAAAGAAGTCCTTGCATGACAGTGTGGTAATCCCGACACTGACTTATGGAAGCGAAGCATGGACGTTTGAGAAGAGACTCGGTCCAAGAGTGAGAGAGGTGGAAATGAGTTACTTGAGAAGTGCGTGCGGAGTTACATGGAGGGATAGACAGACGAATGAGGAAGTAAGAAGGTGGTGTGGTGTGGAGGTAGATGTGCTGGAAAGTGTAAAAAGGAACACCTTGAGATGGTTCGGCCATATGGAACGTATGGGAAGCGAGAGAATAACTAAGAAGGTGTACGAGAGCGAGGTGGAAGGACAGAGGAAGAGGTAAACCGAAAGAGAGGTGGAGGGATGCAGTGAGGAAGTACAGTATATGGATGAAGGTGGTGCTGGTTGGGAGGAGGGGCATAGACTGACTGGGGACAGAGATGCATGGGGCGGTTCGTTCGTGGCCACCCCTTCGGGGATCACGGTGTCAGGCAATTGATAGATAGATAGAAGGATGTAGTATTCGGGCGTACCGCGTGCCTTATTTACACTACTCACGTGTTCACGATCATGTTCCGTCTTTTTTTTACTGCAGTGGGATACAATAATAGGTTGCCCTCATGACTTATTGTAATCATCATATATATTGCCAGCAGGGGGCAAATAACAGAAAAAATAGCCGTCAATTCTTCCATTTAGCCCAGTCAATCATGGTTGAGAGTTACTGGTTGAGTTATCCGGTCACCAGAACATAAATTCATACTCTAATGTCTGTTTATGTTCCAGGTTGACAAGCAGCAACAGGCGGGCGATCACAACAAGTACCATACAAGATGTGACTAAAGGTTAACATGGGCACCTGAACTGTTAATTTGTACCCAAGTGATACAGCTATCAAGTGATGTGGTTACCAATAATTAACCTAGGATTTTAGTCTAACCTAAAATAATATATAATTGAATGCATATAATTCAATCTAATACCATAATCTGATTACACATAATCTTTGAAACAACTTGTATGACTTATGTTACCCCGTAACAATCCAACTTAATTTAACCTAAGAAACATCACATAGTGATGGAGATCGAAAAGGGACATTCTACTACAAGGCAGGGGAGAGATGACACAATAGGAATTTGGGAATCTTCCACAGAGTTTGCCGATGGTGATTTAATAAACGGCAAGGAGTTCAAACGTGAAACAGGTTACAGAGATGAAATAAAAGCAGCAAAGCAATCGAGGGTTAATACACACCATGCTCAAAATATGTCGGAGAATGCTAGAAATGCCGCTGGAAAGGAAGATGAGTTATCTGAGTTCATGATGAACTTATCCAAGAGTGAAAGCAGTGCGTCCCAAAGTGGTGAAAACCTTTTAGTGAAGGAAAGAAAGTTGTTGTTGCATAAAGGAACCTTGATGCCGGCCAAAGAGCAAAACTCGTCAGCGATTGAGCCATGGAAGAGACACGTAGAAGTACTAAATTTTGAGGAGAGCGAGGGACTTATTGTGGAGAGTGATGGAGTGGTCATGGAGATGAGCAATCCCCTTCCACTGGAGAGCCATGATGATGATGATGACGATGATGATGATGATGATAATGATGAGGTGGTGGTGGAGATTAAGGAGGAGTACATAGAGAGAGACGGAGAGGCGGAGGGGGACAGGTATATCAAGAGTGTCGGGGAGATGAGGGTGGACAAAAATAGAGGCACGGGAGCGGCTGTCCACCAGCACAAATCCAGCGAAGGAATGAAAACAGACAAGAAAAGTGTGGCAAATCCACCCACCGCTATTACGAAACCCGCCGCTCAGTACAAGTGTTCTATATGCAAGAAAAAATTCCAGAAGCAGTGGAAATTTGTGACCCACTCGCTGACTCACTCGGTGATAGCCCGGTACAGCTGTCCTCAGTGTGACCAGTGGTTCACTAACAAGCAGTACATGATGCTTCACATCCGGGCCCACATGGCGACCACAAGCAATCCATATTCTTCCTCACTCAGGAGACTCCCCAAAGATGTTGAGATCAAGAGCAGTGTGTGGTACCTGTGTCGACAATGCCAAAAGAAGTTCAAGACCCGCAATGCCTGCCTGCGTCACTCTGCCAATCACTCCCACGCTCAGCACGAGATGCCTTGTTACATCTGCCAAAAGGTGTTCTTCAATTATTTCACTTTGGCTCAGCACCTGAAGACACACACTGGCTTCTGGTATCGTTGTAGCGTGTGCGGGAAAAATTACACCCAGAAGAACTCCCTCAATAAACACTTACGAGATAAACAGCATCGCATGGGACCCACAGGTGGGTTCCAGTGTACCATGTGTGGGAACAGTTACACCCTTATGTCCACCCTCACCAAACACTTACAAACTCATTTTCAAACTCAGGTGGAGAGTCAGTTACATGGTGGGTCAGAAAACAGCGAGTTCACCTGTAAAGTCTGTGGAGTAAAGTTTCAAAGCAGGCAGGCGCTAACTGCCCACGGAGTTGTTCACATACGAGACATTTCCCCACAGAAAGTTTCCGAGACTTGGGGCAAATGTCCCAGGAAACCCAATAACAGACTTGTAGCCAACGACACTTACTATCCCTGTAACTTGTGTGACAGAGTTTTCTCAACTATAAAAGAGTTGGGTATCCACAAGACCACCATTCACAAGTACCCCAAACCCTATCAGAACGAGGACAGTGGAGAACCTTCAACGAAGGGACGAGCCCGGAAGAAGAAATCTTCAACCAAGGGGTGGACACCAAGGCGCCGTATTTGCCAGAGGTGTAACCGGCGTATTTCGAAAAAGTATTATAGCCAGCATATGTCCCTGCACGCATCATCCAACGAGTGCCATATGTGTCCTCAACAATTTACTTGCAATAAGGACTACATGGATCACTTGGAGAGCCACATGAAACCTGTGAAGATAGATTGATCCCCATTGTAGCTGGCCATTTACCAAGCAGCGAGAAAATGAAAGGTTGTGAATCGCCCCCCTATGTGAAGGACTGTGTTATTCATGTACAAGAAAAGCTACTGTCTGACAAGGTCATTCAAGCACAAGCTAACGCAAGTTGTGAGAATGTCCACCAGTTCCAGACAAAAGCCGGTATCACACGAGCGCTTTTTCCCTCAACATTTATCCTCAACACTGGCCTGACAGCTTATGAGGCTAACATTTAAACTATTTCGGTTTCCTAAATTCATCTACCATCAGTCTAGTTTCCGATACCAGTGCCAGAAAAATGTTGTTCATCGAATGTTGACCATAAATGTTCTCGTGTGATACCGGCTTTATGCAAGTTGTAAGAATGTCCAGCAGTTCCAGACAAATATAATATATAAAAGTCATGTGCGTTCTCAGATGGATTACTGTTCACCTCTGTGGAGTGGAAGTGGAGTGGTTGCATTGAGGCAGTTGGACAGAATTCAAAATAAAGCTATTAGATTAATCAATAACCCTGCAATCACACAGGACCTTCCTACATTATCCATACGAAGAAACGTTGCATCCCTTGCATTATTCTACAGATATTTTCACAGCAATTGTTCCGAGGAACTTGCTTCAATTGTGCCGCCTCTCCACATCTTTCCCCGTAGAACTAGGGCAGCTGAGAGCGCCCATGAATTTACACATTCTCCTCCACAATGCAGAACTTCTGCTTATCAAAATTCATTTATCCCTAGAACTACTACTCTTTGGAATTCACTTCCCTCGAATTGCTTTCCACAAACTTACAATCTACAAATGTTTAAATCCAGTTGTTACAAACATTTTATGAATGGAGGATGCCTTTAGGCACATGGACCTTTTTGTT
The DNA here is from genome assembly GCA_032716605.1 of Paralithodes platypus. Lineage (NCBI taxonomy): Eukaryota > Metazoa > Arthropoda > Malacostraca > Decapoda > Lithodidae > Paralithodes > Paralithodes platypus. The sequence continues at coordinate 30,799,418 of CM064481.1, forward strand.
TTATCTGTGTTTTTCCTTCCTCCGTTCATTGTCTCTTAAAAAAAAAAAAAAAAAAAAAAAAGGACAAAGCAATATCTTAACCCTTTGAAGCGCTGACGCGTTTTCATTGAGCCTACTGTTTTAAGAGATTTACCCCGATCCGTTTGTGGATATTTTGGCGGTGAGCGTTAGCGAGCCAGCATATATACTGTATATACCTTTTTGACAGCAAGGTCAATTTTATAGTTTTTGTATGTAAAAATGTGTCGGTGGAAGCGTGATTTGTCCATACTGTACAATGGTGGTGGCTCGTGTAAAAGTATTTTTGTGAATGGGGTGTAATGGACTTTATCCCTGGAAAGGTAGAGTTTGTTTTTTGCTAATAGTGTTAAATGCAGTATTTGTTTTGTGTTTGTATGTGTTTTGTACGTACTGTTGAATATATATGGTGTTTTGGTTTCTGGTGATTGTACTTTGTGCGCAGGGGGGGGGGGGGGGGGGGTTTAATGCCCCCCCCCCCCCCCAGTGCAATAATATTAATACTGTATGTTTCTGGTGGATAAATGGTACGTTGAATTTATGTTAGTGTGAAAACCCATATCTGTAAATGGTGGCTCGCTAACGCTCGCACAATTTAAAGTATTTGGGTCAGCTAATTTGATCTAGCAAGAGTCTAGTTTCCGATACCAGTGCCAAATATTCCATAAATGTTGGCAGAAAAATGTTGATCGTGGAATGTTGACTATAAAAGCTCTGGTGTGTAGCCAGAAACAGAACATAAACACGTATTGGAGCTTGAAAGGGTTAAGAGATCGTTCACTCATAAACATTTATCAGTGTCTTGCTTTCTATTCACTTGCTCAAAAACAGAATCAGCGTCTAGCGAGGCTGTTCACTCGCCAGGTCAGCCAAGTCAAGAGCATCGTCAGCAGCTCCACATAAAGAAGGAAATAACATGTAAAGACGTGTTTCAGCTTCCGCCTCAATCCCACACATACCAGACGTGCAGAAGGCTATTTGGCCGGATCTGGAACTTAGAACAACACAAACTAGTTCATTAACCCTTTGAGTACCAGCGACGTGTGTTATATTTTGTAATGCTCTCGAAAAAATCCCGCAACCCCAATACTGTACTACCCGAGTTGACGTCTGGGATAGTGTAAAATAGTCGTTGATGGCGGAGACAGTTTGAAGCCTCTTTATTGCTAGAGGTCCTTCCTAAGCTGAATAAAATGTTCTAATAGTTGGCAGAACATGATGAGAAGAACGTCCCTGGTACTGGACGGGTTAACAGGACTAATAACGGTGTGATATGTATGGACGGTTGCTTCAAGGAGGCCGCCTTGCTCCATAAAGAAGGAAATAACATGTAAAGCCGGTATCACACGAAAGCTTTTATACTCAAAAATTTTCTGGCAACATTTCTGGGATATTTTGCAGTGGCATCAGAAACTAGACTGATGATAGATGAATTTAGGTGACATAATTATTGAAAAAGTTGATCTCATTAGCTGCCAGACCAGTGTTAAGGATAAATGTTGAGAGAAAAAGCGCTGGTGTGATACCGGCTTAAGGATGTGTTTCAGTTTCCGCCTCAATTCCACACGTACAGAAGGCTATTTGGCCGGATCTGGATCATATTTATTAAAATGTTTTTGACAGCAGGCTAAATTTGTAAATTTTTCGATAGAAAAATGTCTACGGCAAAGCCGGATTTCTTCATATATTGCTGGCTCGCCATCGCTCGCCAAGAAGAAATAGACACCTGGATGGGGATAAACGTCTTAAAACAGTAGGCTATATGGGGCCGAATGGAGAGAAAAGGTTGAGAAAAAATGCAGGTGATCCCCCTTAAAAATATGTTGTAGTGAAATATGTTATTTATAAACCTGGTAATAATATAGAAGTTAGCCACAGTCATTATGTATTTGGCCATTGAGTCAAACACATCTAATGCTAAGGGATTCAGTGTTGTGCCACGTGACAAATAATACACTGTACTGTACTGTGGTCTCTGTAGTTGCTGCTGATATTATGGCAGAACTGTAGTGATGTCTGCCAGATGTCTGAACTGTAGTGATGTCTGCCAGATGTCTGAACTGTAGTGATGTCTGCCAGATGTCTGAACTGTAGTGATGTCTGTCAGATGTCTGAACTGTAGTGATTTCTGCCAGATGTCTGAACTGTAGTGATGTCTGCCAGATGTCTGAAGTGTAGTGATGTCTGCCAGATGTCTGAACTGTAGTGATGTCTGCCAGATGTCTGAACTAGAACATAAGAACATAAGAAAATGGGAGTCTGCAAAAAGCCGATCGGCCCATACAAGGCAGATCCCTGTCACACCCAACCCCAATTACAAGGCCCAATTATAGACCCATCTCACCTTGACTACTGACCCCACCAAAACGGTCAGAGATTAACACAAGATTACGGGGGTCTGCTGAGCGCCGATTGGCCCACACCTGGTAGATCCCCCTCACACCCAACCCATCTCGTCCATATGCCTATCTAATTTTATCTTAAAGCTCCCTATCGTTCTTGATCCCACTATATCACTTGGTAGCCTATTCCACCCATCTACAACTCTGTTACCAAACCAATATTTGCCTATATCTTTTCTGAAACGAAATTTATCTAATTTGAAACCATTTGTACAAGTTATTTCGCTATCACTGAGCTTTAGTACATTTTTCATGTCTCCTTTATTAATTCCACTAACCCACTTGAATACCTCTATCATGTCACCTCTAACTCTGCGTCTCTCTAACGAATGTAAGCCTAATTTCTTCAACCTTTCTTCATACGGAAGATTTCTAATATTATGGATAACTTTTGTCATTCTACGTTGTACTCTCTCCAATGAATCTATGTCCATTCTTTAATAAGGACACCAAAATTGAACAGCATAATCCATGTGGGGTCTCACTAATGACAAGTAAAGTTTTAAGATAACATCAGCAGTTCTGTTACTCACACTCCTAGATATGAACCCGAGAATCCTGTTTGCCTTGTTACGAACGCTTATACATTGTTTTCTAGACTTCAACTCATTGCTAACAAACACACCTAGATCTTTCTCACAGTCTGAGTTTTCTAATTCCATGTTAGCTAGTTTATATTTAAAATTTGTATTCGTCTTCCCTATCTTTAATACCTTGCATTTGTCAATGTTAAACTTCATCTGCCATTTTACTGACCATTCGTGTAAGGTATCTAGATCCTTTTGCAGACACTCTATATCTCTAACTGAATCAATTTTTCTCCCCATTTTGGTATCGTCTGCAAATTTACTTATCCTACTAGTTATACCTAAATCAAGGTCATTTATGTATATAATAAACAACAGAGGACCTAATACAGATCCCTGGGGGACACCACTCTTGACTGATCCCCATTCTGACTTAGTACCATTTATGCTGACTCTCTGCTTCCTACCAATTAGCCATGACCTAATCCATCCTAACAACGCCCCACCTATTCCATGTGCCTCAACCTTTCTCATCAATCTCTCATGAGGGACTCTGTCGAAAGCTTTACTGAAATCTAAATATAGAATATCATATGACTTGTCATTATCTACTGCTTCATATACCTCTGAGAAAAAACTAAGCAAATTAGTAAGGCAAGAACGTCCCTGAGTGAATCCATGCTGAGAAGAATTGATTAAGTTAAATGTTTCTAAGTGGTTTCTCATTTTCCTAGCAATAATTGACTCTAGTAGCTTTCCTATGATTGAAGTGAGACTAATGGGACGGTAATTGGATGCTATTGATTTATCACCTTTTTTGAAAATCGGAACTACATTTGCAAGCTTCTGGAACTATACCTGTTTCTAATGAATTGTTAAAAAGACATGTTAATGGGCTACTTAACTCATCTCTGCATTATTTTAATACTCTAGCATATACCTCATCGGGACCAGGCGATTTCTGAGATTTCAGTCTGTCAATTTCCTTAAGCACATCATTTCTACTTATAGTAACCGTACTTAACCTATTTTCTATACTATCGCTATATACCTTACGGACTTCTGGAATCTGTGCCAAATTTTCATTAGTGAAAACGGATAGAAACTGACTATTTAATGTACTGCACATTTCTAAATCATTTTCTGTCATTTCTCCTATCGAAGTTTTAAGGGGGCCTATTTTATCTCTAACTTTAGACTTATATAGCTGGTAAAAAGCCTTAGGGTTATTTTTTGAGTCATTGGCTATCCTGATTTCATAATTTCTTTTGTCTGTCCTTATACCTTTTTTAACCTCTCTTGATAGATTCTGATAGTAAGCAAGTAGGTGAATTTCGCCTTTCTTAATTTTTTGATATATTCCTCTCTTTTTTCCTAGAAGGTCTAATTTTCCTAGAAGGTCTAATGTAGTCTAACTGTAGTGATGTCTGCCAGATGTCTGAACTGTAGTGATGTCTGCCAGATGTCTGAAGTGTAGTGATGTCTGCCAGATGTCTGAACTGTAGTGATGTCTGTCAGATGATGGAAGTGTAATAATGTCTGTCAGATTTCTGAACTGTAGTGATGTCTGTCAGATGATGGAAGTGTAATAATGTCTGCCAGATGTCTGAACTGTAGTGATGTCTGTCAGATGATGGAAGTGTAATGATGTCTGTCAGATGATGGAAGTGTAATAATGTCTGCCAGATGTCTGAACTGTAGTGATGTCTGTCAGATGATGGAAGTGTAATGATGTCTGCCAGATGTCTGAACTGTATTAGTGTGTGCTTGAAGTTTAAGCCATTTCACTCCAGTAATTTGGTGATAATAAAACACTAGCCTACTATCTCTTTCTCGATCATTGTCGATCTATTTAAGTGCATCGAGTGTTAGACTACTACATTTAGAAGAAAGATACTGTACTGTAAATCAAGATGTCACCCAGTGGTTTGACTCCAGGGTGGTAATGTGTTTATATATATAGGTACTCCTTACTCCTACCATCACGTCACTTCATCCCCCCCCCCCCCTACCCCACTCCAAATATATATATATATATAAAGCAAACCTACTTATACTAAATTAAGGGGGTTCACCGGCTTTGTTTTATCTTTCTCTCCTTTTCTCTCTTTCTCTGGCTTGTATCCATTTGGAATTTCGGCCCCATTCAGCCAATTGTTTTAAGACGTTTATCCCCATCCAGGTGTCGATTTCTTCCTGGCGAGTGATAGCGAGCCAACATTGTATGGAGAACTTTTTCTATCGAAAAATTAAAAAATTTAGCTTGCTGTCAAAACAAAAATATATATATGCTGGCTCGCTACCTCTCGCCAAGAAAATCTTGACACCTGGATGGGAGTAAACGTGTTAAAACAGTAGGCTGAATGGGGCCGAATGGATACAAGCCAAAGAGAGAGTGAGAAAAAGAAAAAAGCAAGGTGACTCCCCTTAAAAACAGAGACAAATTACTCATAAATATTAGGAGTTCATGTACTCATAAAAGGCTAAAATGTTTAAGTTTTATCAATAAAAATTTATAAAAAGGGGATACTTATAAGCAACTAAAAAAAATGGTTCCCAATCCAGAAAATGTGTCTTTTCGAAACACTGAGAAAAGGATTTGACCATTTACTTTGTTAGCCCTTTCATGCACGTGTGGACGCAGGGGTTGCCAAATGGCAATCAGAAATAGAGTTCTCTTAATCTCATAATTACCTCTCCAAAATTAATTTTCTGCCCACAGCTAACTCAAAGACAACTGCAGAGGTTGAAGTAACTAAACTAAAGGTTTCTAAACACCCCTGATGGTCACCTAGGCTATAACCCTTTGAGTACCAGCGACGTGTGTTATATTATATTCTAGCTACATTTAGACGATTTCATGAAGCTTAGGAAGGATATATGGCAGCTAAAATGATAAATTGTGATTGTCTGTAGTCTTTTAATAGGTAAAAGTGCTTCCTAAGCTAAGTAAATTTGTCTAATACCGGTACTCTCCAGCATATAATGAAAAGGACGTCACCGGTACTGTACAGGTTAAAGTATCCCAGAATAGTGTCAAATGGCGTTCTACGCGTGAAAGGGTTAATAATCACATCTAGAAATGTAAGTTTGCAATCATTTTCGCCTTCCATGGTGAACTTTATATTTCTATGTTGTTTATTTATATATTCTAAAAAGGAATTGGCATGACTAGGATCTCTAGAAAACAAGGGTGTCATCAACATATCTCTTATATAATAAAGGTTTAAATCTTTCAGGGCATTCTTTTAACCAAATATTATATGTGTGGTTTTGGTTTTGTGAAATATTGTACATAGGCTACAACTCTCTGAGGGTTCCCGGCCACGGAAGTAAAAGTAATTCCATGGGAAATCAAAGTACTGTCGAAGAGCCTCCCAGTCGGCAGCGGCAAAGTTCCACAAGCGCCGCTGGCTGGGAGGATCGGGTGGCCGTACTGAAGAGATAGGACAGGTGACAGAGATAAGTTTATGGTCGGAGGAGCCCAAAGGAGAGAAAAGATTTACAGTATAAGCAGAAGGGTTAGAAGTTAGAAATAAGTGAAGAATGTTGAGCCGATCTCCGAAGCAATCCGGGATACGGGTGGGTTGCTGAACTAACTGCTCTAGGTCATTTAGAATTGAGAAAAAGTAGGCTTGTTCACCAGGTTGGTCAGTGGAAAGAGAGGAGAGCCATTAGCGGTGGTGAACGTTGAAATCTCCTAGGATGGAGATTTCAGCGAACGGAGAGATAGATAGAATGTGTTCCACTTTAGAAGTCAGATAATCAAAGAATTTTGGATAGTCAGTAGAATTAGGGGAGAGATAAACAGCACAGAAATATTTAGTTTGAGAGTGACAAGAAAGCTTTAGCCAGAGAGTTGAGACTTCAGAAGAGTCAAAGTTGGGAACACGAGAGAAAGCGAGATTGTTGCGCACATATACGCAACATCCATCTTAGGCTTGAAACTGAGGATGGAGATAGTAGGAGGATACAGAGAAGGGTTTGCTGTCAGTAGTCCGAGACACCCGAGTTTCGGTGAGAAAGAGAAGATCAGGGTTTGCAGAGGAGAGGTGGTGTTCCACAGAGTGGAAGTTAGAGGAAAGGCCACGAATGTTGCTGAAGTGAAAGTGCGTTCAGCACTCTCCGAGTGTCCTCAGCCACGGAAGCACACTCCCTCTCTCTCTGTTATGCTAGACAAAAACAAGTACAGTATGTACTCCAATTTTGCGTGTTCTGATTTTGTGAAACACCAATTTTGCGACCGAGACACCAGAATGCCATTTTTGATGAAAACCTAATTTTGCGATGTAACTCTACTTTTGCGGGTGGCGCCGTAAGAAAGTGGGGCTCTCCGCACTAGTTTTCGGGGGGGAGGGGTGGCCGGGCCACCCAAGCCTCGGACACCCTCCCTCCATCCCCGCAAGCCTAGCCATCTTTCGAGTCTAGGTAAATGCTCAATTGCTCATTTAATTTGATTTTCTCAAGGATAATGATAATGTCTTATGTTTTTCTGTATTTTTCTTTATTGTGGGATGTATAATTACATGTATGTGTGTACAAACAAAGCAAATAAATGGTGGAAATCACGAAAAATTGGGCCGTCACTGATGAAATGTCGACCATATTCATTTTTCCCCATAAGGTTAGTTAATCCAATTTTGCGGCCCGCAATGTCAACCAATTTCTCGCAAAATTGGAGTACATACTGTACTGTATTGTTGATTCTTCTAATGGGTAGAAACTAATGGAGTTCAATATATAATGTATACACAATCAAATATAAAATACGAGACGAGGAGGGATGGAAGGCTAAAAGGAGAGCGAAAAACACGGCGAAGAGAGACGCAAGATTAGGCTCAGCTTCTATACAAGAAAGGCCCAAGTCCCCTCGTACCCCGGACTATACACACTCATCCGGGGGCTTCACACATTGCCCTAATTGAGATCCTTTAATTACCATACCGCCATCTTTTTAATTATCATACCGCCATCTTTGCCCTCATCCAGACTTCCAATGACAATGCAATCCAAGCTGTGACCATTCCAACCAAATCATTGGAAATCAGGTTAGGGTCGAGCTTGATATTGGTCAGCTCTACAAAGAGGTTCTTGTGCATTGGCCGTAAGCTGTTCCCAAGACTGCGTTCGTGCACTGACTGTCGTAGTTAATTTAAGCTATAGGCAGATACCACAACTATGACTATATAATTATATATATATATATTGTAACGCCCTGTAGGCCCTACCCGCAAAATCCCACAACCATAATATCTACCCGAGTTGGCGTCTGGGTTAGCGTAAAATAGTCGTTGGTGGAGAAGTCTAATAAACCCACCACGTGAATCACCACGAGACTATCACCTGGTCCTTTCAAGGAGAACTAAGGTTGCTATCCTATTGACAGTGGTTAGTGCGCAAGTTTGGTAAGCCTACTGACCAAGGTTCGAAACCGTGCCAGGCCCAGATATTTTCAGGAGGGGTAAATTCCCTTCTTACCCAGTATTTCATATATAATATATTTATATATACTGTACTGTGTATATATATATATATATATATAATATATATATATACCAGTATATATATATATTTTTTTTTTCTATGTGAGTGAGGGAGACAAAAGGCAGAACTGTCTGTAGCGAGTGCCTCCCCGAGAGTTGAAAGAGTGACAGGGCCAAAATCAAGGGACGTTCGAGCCAAAATGCCTGGACACACGGAGTTTAAAGCAATTTAAGTCATAGGAAGAGGGAAAGACTGATTCTTATTGAGAGTTCCAGAGCTCAGCAGTTGAATAGAAGAAAGACTGAGAATAGCGTTTCACTCTTGGGTTGGAGAGTTGCACAGAGTAGGGGTGGGATTGTGTTGCAAGACGAGTACTACGTACCCTACATAGAGGTGGAATACACTGGGAAAGCTCCGAGGAACACTGATCATTGTAGTAGCGATAGAGTAGTGAGAGAGATGCAACATTGCGGCGAAGAGATAGAGATTGCAGAGTTAGTGAGTCGACGGTGTAAAGTCAGTGAAAATAGGTTAGCCTAAACAGACCTCGGATGCGGAAATACCCTGAGCCGAACAGGCCAAGTGGGATATCTCTATTGGTCTAACTGGTAAGGTGCCTGCCTCACACCCAAGGGTCGAGAGTTCGTGCCCCCACCAGGGCATGATATTTTCGTGAGGCTATTTCCGCATTTAACGAAGTTTAGGTCTATCTATCTATCTATCTATCTATTGCCTGACGCCGCGATCCCCGAAGGGGTGGCCACGAACGAACCGCCCCCATGCACCTCTGTCCCCAGTCAGTCGACGCCCCTCCCCCCAACCAGCACCGCCTTCGTTCATGTAGTTCCTCACTCCATCCTTCCACCTCATATTCGGTCTACCTCTCCCCCTCTGTCCCTCCACCTCGCTCTCGTACACCCTCTTAGTCATTCTCTCGCTTTCCATACGTTCCATATGGCCGAACCATCTCAAGTTGTTCCTTTTCACACTTTCCAGCACATCTACCTCCACACCACACCTCCTTCTTACTTCCTCATTAGTCTGTCTATCCCTCCATGTAACTCCGCACGCACTCCTTAAGTAATTCATTTCCACTGCTCTCACTCTTGGTCTGAGTCTCTCAACCAACGTCCATGCTTCGCTTCCGTAAGTCAGTGTCGGGATTACCACACTGTCATGCAAGGACTTCTTCACTTCCATACTGACCACCCTATTTCTTGTTACTGCTTTTAGCGTTCCTACAACCCTCTTCCCCTGTTGTACCCTCTCCCGCACCTCTTCATCCATAGTCCCATCTTTACTCAACACACTGCCCAGATACTTAAAAGAGTTGACAATCTCCATAGCCTGACCGTTCAGCTTCACCTCACACTCTGTGACTTCACCCCTTTCGAAGACCATAACCTTGCTCTTCCCCGTATTTACCTTCAAATTCCGTTTTTCGCACACTGTTCCAAACTCATTTACCAGACCCTGCAACTCCCATTCATTATCACTCATCAGAACTGTATCATCCGCAAACAGCAGTATAGGTAGCTTCCACTCAATTCCCTCCCTTTTCAGCGATACACCAACATCCACTGCTCTTGATAGTATTTCTTTCATAACTCCATCCATATATACAGTAAACAACCACGGGGACATCACACACCCCTGTTTCAAACCAACATTCAGGTCAAAGAACTCGCTCTGCCCACTCTCCACACGTACTGCCGCCTTTGCACCCTCATACATGCTCTTCACTGCTTTCAGCAACTTGCCCTCTACTCCGTATATTCTAAGTACTTTCCACAAACCTTCTCTATCCACTCTGTCATAGGCCTTCTCCAAGTCCATAAAGGCAACATACACCTTTTGTTTCTTCTCCAGATACTTCTCCACAACACAATTCAGGGTAAAAATCTGATCTACACATCCTCTTCCCTTCCTAAAACCTCCCTGCTCGTCGCCTATCCATTTCTCCGTTCTCACTCTCACTCTCTCAATCACTACCCTACTGTATACCTTCCCTACTACGCTTAGAAGACATATTCCTCGGTGGTTACCACACACTCCTCTTTCCCCTTTGCCCTTATATAGGGGGACTATTATGCCAGTCTTCCAGTCATCGGGTGCACTGCCCTTCTCCCATGCTAGTTTGCACATTTTCCATACCCATTCTATCACTATCTCACCACCATACCTCAACATTTCCCCACACACTCCATCTGTTCCTGGTGCTTTCCCCAACTTCACTCTTTTCATGGCTTCCCACACTTCTGACCTCCTGATCCCCACCTCCTCCTCCACTACTTCTCTTCTTCTCCCTCCCATACCATATCCAGCTATGTTTGCTGGCTCTTCATTCCTTTCATTTAGCAACTCACTGAAGTACTCCCTCCATCTTTCGACTCTCTCTTGCTTCTCGGCTAGCATTCTCCCATTCTTATCTTTCACACCCTTACTGTTTCCCTTGCTACCTTCCCTAACTTTCTTGACTTCTTTCCAGAACAGTTTCTTACTCTCCCTCCATTTTACACTCAGATTCCTTCCAAATTCCTCATCTACTCTTCTCTTACTTTCCTTCACTACTCTCTTCACCACCCTCTTACTCTCCACGTACCTCGCTCGTTTCTGTCTCTTGGAATCTTCATTCCCTCTACTACCCAACCACTCTCTATATGCTTTCTTCTTTTCTTCCACAGCTATTCTTACCTCTTCTGTCCACCATGCTGTACCTTTCACTCCCCTCCCTCTTCTCCTCACTCCACACACCTCACATGCTGCACAGATCTCATCCTTAAACACCTTGCTCATCTCCTCCACTTCCTCCATAACTTCCAGGTCGAACCCACCTAGTCGTCTTTCCACTGCTCTCCTGTACTCCTCCCTGACTTCCTCCTCCTGCAACCTCTCCACCCTCCTCACCATTCCACCCTCCTCTCGCCTCCCTCCCGCTCTCCTCACCCACTTCTTTTGTATCCTAACCTTAGCTACCACTACATAATGATCAGACAGACCCCCTCCAATACCCCTATACACCCTAGCATCCATCACAGATTTCTTCATTCGTTCATCCACACATACATAATCAATCAATGACTTTCGTTCCACCACTGTCTTATCCTTCATCGTCAACATCCGTTTCCACGTGTACCTGTGGATCATTCTGTGTCGGAAGAAGGTGTTGGCTATCCACAGCCTCCTCCCCACACATACGTCCACAAGTGCACTACCATTCCCATTCACCTCTGATGGTACCCCCCACCCTCCCACCACTCCCTCAACTTTCCTATCACCCACCTTACCATTCATATCCCCAATCAGAAATATTCTTTCGTTCTTGTCAAACTTCTCCAGGCACGCCTCCACATTCATCCAGAACTCCTCTTTCTTTCTTTCAAGTATATCCTCTGTCGGGGCATACAATCACCCACGTTTGTATTCCTACTTTCATTCTCACCCACACAATCCTTGAACCCACCCCTTTTCTGCACAGTGTGCATGGGTATGCACCACTTTGTTTTACCTTTCCAAGCCCTAATCTACTGTGTATAACCTTGGTTTTATTTATAATAACTAAATATAGGCAATCAATTGTCCCATAAAAAAGGGTTGAAATTAAGCTTATATGACACCCCATACCTCAAAGACTTCCTGACATTTCTAAGGTAAATTTTCCCCATATAAATTGCATTTAGAGATACATTATACCATAATCTATATTTTCCTGGCCTGGCAGCACAACAATTTTAGGAACACCACTCACTCCCCACCCTGCCACCCCACCCCAAAACAGCATGATGTCATCATTACAATCCCTAAACTAAACAAAGACCCCACGCTACCTTCCGCACACCGCCCAATCACTCTCCTTTGCACTCCCTCAAAAGTTGTCGAACCCCTCATATTACAACTAACCAAATTTCACATTCCCTTAGCTACATCTCAACACGGCTTTTGGCCACTACACTCCACAAACCCCCTTCTTACAGACCTCATACAAATTTGTTTTGATGGTATCAATTCAGCTAGGCCAGCACACACAACACTTCTCGTTACAATTGACATTAGTACAGTATAGCTTTTGATGCCATTCCCCGCCACAACCTTAAAAACAAAATTCTCAACACAAACATGCACAATAACACAAAAAGGCTGGCCAACTATCTAGCAGGAAGATGTGCTCATGTAACAATTGCTGGCCAGTCATCAAACATCAGCAATTTCACAAACGGAATCCCTCAAGGATCCATCTTGTAACCCACACTCTTCAACCTACTGTATACATGCACGACTTACCCATACCCCAGATACACACAGCCTCTTACGTATATGACATAACTCTCACATGTACACATCAAGACGCAAAGACAGCCGCACAACTCCTCCAACCGTACCTCAACACACTACTGTACACGACTGGTTCTCTCTTTCTCCTCTTTCTCTCTTTCAGGTTTATCCTCTGTCAGAGCATATACACATATAACCACCCACGTTTGTATTCCCACTTTCATTCTCACCCACACAATCCTTGCACCCATAGAATCATAGTCCCTTACACGCTCCTTCCACTTGTTATTTACAAACAAACACGCACCTTCTTTTGCTCTCTTATTCTCATTCACTCCAGCACACACACCTACTCCACATTCCCATTCTTTATGTAACATAATATTTCTCAGAAGGGGTGCACTAAAAACATGTGGCAGGGGATATACTATTTTCACCATAAGCTTAAATGCATAATGCTTAATGAAAGGAATGACGCACCAGCAAACATAGTTGGATGGGGTATGGGAGGGAGAAGAAGAGAAGTAGCGGAGGAAGAGGTGGGGATCAGGAGGTCAGAAGTGTGTGAAGCCATGAAAAGAGTGAAGATGGGAAAGCATCAGGAATAGATGGAGTGTGTGGGGAAATGCTGAGGTATGGTGGTGAGATAGTGATCGAATGGGTATGGAAAATGTGTAAACTAGCATGGGAGAAGGGGAGTGCACCTGATGACTGGAAGACAGGCATAATAGTCTCCCTGTTGAAGGGTAAAGGGGAAACAGGAGTGTGTGGTAACCACCGGGGAATATGATTTCTAATCGTAGTAGGGAAGGTGTACAGTAAGGTAATGATTGAGAGAGTCGGAGCGAAAACGGAGAAAAGGATAGGTGATGAGCAGGGCGGGTTTAGGAAGGGAAGAGGATATGTAGATCAGATTTTTGCCCTGAAATGTGTTGTGGAGAAATATCTGGAGAAGGTGTAGGAATTGGTTTTTACACCATACCCGAAAGAGGATTTATGGAGCTCCGATCTTACTCTCAACCATCTGAACAATTTTACCAGCACACTTAAACTTCGTTAGATGCGGGAATAGCCTCCCGAAAATATCAAGCCCTGGTGGGGGCTTGAACTCTCGACCCTTGGGTTGTGAGGCAGACACCTTACCAGTTAGACCAATAGAGATATCCCACTTGGCCTGGTCGGCTCAGGGTATTTCCGCATCCGATCTGTTTAGGCTAGCCTATTTTCACTGACTTTACACTACTTCACCTTCCGGGAAGCGAAAGCTCCGAACAGAGAGGAACGAACAGAGAGGAACAAGCTTGAGCCGAATCGACCGAGAGTCCGTCAGAGAGATGAACGGGAATGGTGAGTCAACTTCACTGAGCGGTACACAGCACGCACCTACTAACTGCCCAGTTGGCAACTCGCTTGAGCGGCCGGCAACTCCACAACCTAACCCAAGCGAGGTCTCACTACACTCCCTGCTCTCTCCTATCCCCTTCCTTGTCCTGTAGGAATTGTTTTTTACACCATACCCGAAAGAGGATTTATGGAGCTCCGATCTTACTCTCAACCATCTGAACAATTTTACCAGCACACTTAAACTTCGTTAGATGCGGGAATAGCCCCCCGAAAATATCAAGCCCTGGTGGGGGCTTGAACTCTCGACCCTTGGGTTGTGAGGCAGACACCTTACCAGTTAGACCAATAGAGATATCCCACTTGGCCTGGTCGGCTCAGGGTATTTCCGCATCCGATCTGTTTAGGATAGCCTATTTTCACTGACTTTACAAAGGGACGTAAGTTGTATGCTACCTTTATGGACTTGGAGAAGGCCTATGACCAAGTTGATAGAGAAGGTATGTGGAAAGTACTGAGAATATACGGAGTAGACGGCAAGTTGCGAAAAGCAGTGAAGAGCATGTATGAGGGTGCAAAGGCGTCAGTACGTGTGAAGAATGAGCAGAGCGAATTCTTTGATCTGAATGTTGGGTTAAAGCAAGGGTGTGTGATGTCCCCATGACTGTTCAATATATATACAGTACTGTATATGGATGGAGTAATGAAAGAAATATAAGGAAGAGCAGTGGATGTTGGTGTACCTCTGATAAGGGAATGAAACGAGTGGTAGTTGCCTGTACTGCTGTTTGCTGATGATACAACTCTGGTGATGATGAGCGATAGTGAATGGGAGTTGCAGGGGCTGGTAAATATGTTTGGACCTGTGTGAAAAACGGAATCTGAAGGTAAATGTGGGGAAGAACAAGGTTATGGTCTTTGAAAGGGGTGCAGCCACAGAGTATGAGGTGAGGTTGAACGGTCAGGTTATGGAGAATGTCAGCTCATTTAAATATTTGGGAAGTGTGTAGAGTAAAGATAGGAGTATGGATGAAGAAGTGTGGGAGAGGGTGCAACAGGGGAAGAGGGTTGTAGGAACGCTGAAAGCAGTACGGTAACAAGAAATAGGGTGGTCAGCATGAAAGTAAAGAAGTCCTTGCATGACAGTCTGGTAATCCCGACATTAACTTACGGGAGCGAAGCACGGACGTTGGTGAAGAGACTCAAACCAAGAGTGAGAGGGGTGGAAATGAGTTACTTGAGAAGTGCATGTGGAGTTACATGGAGGGATAGACAGAAGAATGAGGAAGTAAGAGGGAGGTGTGGTGTGGATGTAGATGTGCTGGAAAGTGTGAAAACAAACACCTTGAGATGGTTCGGCCATGTGGAATGTATAGGAAGCGAAAGAATGACTAAAAGAGTGTACGAGAGTGAGGTGGAAGACAGAGAGGGAGAGGTAAACCGAGTACGAGGTGGAAGGATGGAGTTTAAGAAGTATATGAGTGAAGGCGGTGCTGGATGGGAGGAGGGGCATCGACTGACTGGGGACAGGTGCATGGAGCCGTTTCGTTCGTGACCACCCCTTCGGGAATCACGACGTCCGGCAATAGATAGATATATGTATGTATGAGAGAGGTTGCAGGAGGAGGAAGTCAGGGAGGAGTACAGGAAAGCAGTGGAAAGACGACTAGGTGGGTTCGACCTGGAAGTTATGGAGGAAGTGGAGGAGATGAGCAAGGTGTTTAAGGATGAGATCTGTGCAGCATGTGAGGAGGTGTGTGGAGTGAGGAGAAGAGGGAGGGGAGTGAAAGGTACAGCATGGTGGACAGAAGAGGTAAGAATAGCTGTGGAAGAAAAGAAGAAAGCATATAGAGAGTGGTTGGGTAGTAGAGGGAATGAAGATTTCGAGAGACAGAGACGAGCAAGGTACGTGGAGAGTAAGAGGGTGGTGAAGAGAGTAGTGAAGGAAAGTAAGAGAAGAGTAGATGAGGAATTTGGAAGGAATCTGAGTGTAAAATGGAGGGAGAGTAAGAAACTGTTCTGGAAAAAAGTCAAGAAAGTTAGGGAAGGTAGCAAGGGAAACAGTAAGAGTGTGAAAGATAAGAATGGGAGAATGCTAGCCGAGAAGCAAGAGAGAGTCGAAAGATGGAGGGAGTACTTCAATGAGTTGCTAAATGTAAGGAATGAAGAGCCAGCAAACATAGCTGGATATGGTATGGGAGGGAGAAGAAGAGAAGTAGTGGAGGAGGAGGTGGGGATCAGGACGTCAGAAGTGTGGGAAGCCATGAAAAGAGTGAAATTGGGGAAAGCACCAGGAACAGATGGAGTGTGTGGGGAAATATTGAGGTATGGTGGTGAGATAGTGATCGAATGGGTATGGAAAATGTGCAACTAGCATGGGAGAAGGGTAGTGCACCCGATGACTGGAAGACTGGCATAATAGTCCCCCTATATAAGGGCAAAAGGGAAAGAGGAGTGTGTGGTAACCACTGAGGAATATGTCTTCTAAGCGTAGTAGGGAAGGTATACAGTAGGGTAGTGATTGAGAGAGTGAGAGTGAGAATGGAGAAATGGATAGGCGACGAGCAGGGAGGTTTTAGGAAGGGAAGAGGATGTGTATATCAGATTTTTTCCCTGAATTGTGTTGTGGAGAAATATCTGGAGAAGAAACAAAAAGGTGTATGTTGCCTTTATGGACTTGGAGAAGGCCTATGACAGAGTGGATAGAGAAGGTTTGTGGAAAGTATTTTATTTTTTATTTTTTTTTCTATGTGATTGAGGGAGGCAAAAGGCATAACTGCCTATAGCGAGTGCCTCCCCCATAGTTGAAAGAGTGACAGGGACAAAATCAAGGGACGTTCGAGCCAAAATGCCTGGACACACGGAGTTTGAAGCAATTTAAGTCATAGGAAGCGGGAAAAACTGATTCTGGGAGAGAGTTCCAGAGCTCAGCTGTTGAGTAGAAGAAAGTTGAGAGTAACGTTTCACTCTTGGGTTGGAGAGTTGCACAGAGTAGGGGTGGGATTGAGTTGCAAGACGGGTACCACGTGCCCTACATAAAGGAGGTGGTATGCACTAGGATAGCTCTGAGGAACACTGATTATTATAGTAGCTATAGAATAGCGAGAGAGATGCAACATTGCGGCGGAGAGAGAGAGATTGCAGAGAGTTGGTGAGTGGACGGGAGTTAATGATACGAAAGGCCTTCCTTTCAACCTTGTCTAGGAGAGCGGTGTGAGAGGAACCTCCCCACACATGTGAACAATACTCAATACAAGGGCGCACTATGCCCCTGTACAGAGCAAGAAGCTGTGCAGGGGAAAAGAACCCCCTAAGGCGGTTGAGCACACCCAGCTTCTGGGAGGCTGCCTTAGCAAGACTGGTAATATGGTCCTTCCAAATGAGAGCAGAAGAAAAAGAGACACCAAGAATATTGAGAGAAGATGAAGGGTTGATTTTGTATTGTTGAAGAATAAGGGATAGTCCGCTGGGAGATCCTGACGGGTAGATAGATGGAGAAATTGGGTTTTGGAAGCATTAAAGTTAACAAGGTTTTCTCTGCCCCAATTGGAAATAGTATTTAGATCAGAATTTAAGAGTTGTATGGCTTCATTACGTTTGTCGTTGAGGGATTGCTGGCAGGGGCGTTCTGAAAAAGTAATGGAGTAGTGTAAGGTTGAGTCGTCTGCGTATGAATGGATGGGAATTAAGGTACAGTTAAGGAGATCATTTATAAAAATTAGAAAGAGAATAGGAGATAGGACAGAGCCCTGAGGAACACCGGAGTTTATAGGGTGAGGAAGTGAACAATGGCCGTCCACAACCGCGGCTATGGAACGGCCGGAAAGGAAATTAGAGACAAAGGCACAGATGGAGGGATAGAAACCGAAGGAGGGTAGTTTAGAAATTAAAGATTTATGCCAGACTCTATCGAAGGCTTTCGATATGTCTAGTGCAATAGAAAAAGTCTCACCGAAGTCCCGAAAGGAGGATGACCAAGAGTTAGTAAGATATGAAAGAAGATCACCAGTAGAGCGACCCTTAAGGAAGCCATACTGGCGATCTGAGAGCAGATTATGAGAAGAGAAATGCTTAAGAAATTTGGAAGCAAGAATAGTTTCAAAAACTTTAGAAAGACAAGAAATGAGAGCAATTGGACGATAGTTGGAGGGTTGAGAGCGGTCACCCTTCTTTGGGACAGGTTGAATGTGAGCAAACTTCCAGCATGAAGGGAAGACGTTAGAGGATAGACAGAGACGAAAGAGTTTGCCTAGGCAGGGAGTCAGCACGGAAGCACAGTTTTTGAGAACAACAGGAGGAACACCGTCCGGACCGTACGCCTTATTAGTGTTAAGCCCAGAGAGGGTAGAAAGTACATCTTTTGAAGAGATTAGGATACTTAGAATATACGGAGTAGATGGCAAGTTGCTGAAAGCAGTGAAGAGCATGTATGAGGGTGCAAAGGCGGCAGTACGTGTGGAGAGTGAACAGAGCGAGTTCTTTGACCTGAATGTTGGTTTGAAACAGGGGTGTGTGATGTCCCTGTGGTTGTTTACTGTATATATGGATGGAGTCATGAAAGAAATACTATCAAGAGCAGTGGATGTTGGTGTATCGCTGAAAAGAGAGGGAATTGAGTGGAAGCTACCTATACTGCTGTTTGCGGATGATACAGTTCTGATGAGTGATAATGAATGGGAGTTGCAGGGTCTGGTAAATTAGTTTGGAACAGTGTGCGAAAAACGGAATTTGAAGGTAAATGCGGGGACGACCAAGGTTATGGTCTTCGAAAGGGGTGAAGCCACAGAGTGTGAGGTGAAGCTGAACGGTCAGGCTATGGAGATCGTCAACTCTTTTAAGTATCTGGGCAGTGTGTTGAGTAAAGATGGGACTATGGATGAAGAAGTGCAGGAGAGGGTACAACAGGGGAAGAGGGTTGTAGGAACGCTGAAAGCAGTAACAAGAAATAGGGTGGTCAGTATGGAAGTGAAGAAGTCCTTGCATGACAGTGTGGTAATCCTGACACTGACTTACAGAAGCGAAGCATGGACGTTGGTTGAGAGACTCAGACCAAGAGTGAGAGCAGTGGAAATTAATTACTTAAGAAGTGCGTGCGGAGTTACATGGAGGGATAGACAGACTAATGAGGAAGTAAGGAGGTGTGGTGTGGAGGTAGATTGTGCTGGAAAGTGTGAAAAGGAACAACTTGAGATGGTTCGGCCATATGGAACGTATGGAAAGCGAGAGAATGACTAAGAGGGTGTACGAGAGCGAGGTGGAGGGACAGAGAGGGAGAGGTAGACCGAACGAGAGGTGGAAGGATGGAGTGAGGAAGTATATGAACGAAGGCGGTGCTGGTTGGGGGGAGGGGCGTCGACTGACTTGGGACAGAGGTGCATGGGGGCAGTTCGTTCGTGGCCACCCCTTCGGGGATCACGGCGTCGGGCAATAGATAGATAGATAGATAGATAGATGTATGTATGTATATACTCAGGCACATACCTCATTGCTGGGGGTGGCCGACACGAGACAGAACCCGAAAAGAAACAACATTTAAAGTTCCTATTCTCAGGGTCCGGGACTACTTTCGCGTTCCCTCGCCCGTTGCTCTGTCTCGTCGATTACCCATAAGTCTCCCTTTCAACTTTAGTGATAGTACAATATGCAAAAAACTAAACTGTGCTTCCAAATAATTCTAAAACACACATCACAAACAAAGAACACAGCATAAAAATAAATGTGTACAGCTACCCTACAAACCACATAATTTGTTTCAAGTGTGTAAACTACTGTGCTGGATCTGAATAGTAACATGCACCTACAGTATATTGACACCTTCAGGACGGGGACACTACGGTATTTCTGATTTATTCTGGCTAATATTACATGATTTTATTCAACATAGGAATGATCTCTAGATATTAAGTAATATAGTTTATAACACTAATAACCCCCAAATGAAATTAATAAAAGCATGTACTGTAATACCACATACAGAACTTATGTGGTCTAACCATTACACCATCAAGACAGTTAAAGGTTTAGCACGTCATGACCACGATAAATGTGCATTTATTCGAATACTGGATATCAATGTAATTATGTACGGTACTGGACCCAACTGCTTTAAGGGGTAAAACTATCATAATTAGCTTTTTGACTTCCATAAACCTTCCAAAACAGCATAAAATCATCTAAATACTGTATAGCTAAAATAAACTGAGAAAGATGTAATCTGTAGCCTACTGAAATAGTTACATGCTCTAGCCGTACATGCCTGTCTGTGTTCCTTGCAGTGGGGTCTGGTGCAATCTGTGTTTTCTTCAAGGGATGTTCCTTTTTCTGTGTCACTATTTTCTCTTCCTTTTGTAAAGATACGACGTACTCGACCTCTCCCTAACCTTTTCCTGTTCTCTCCTGTCTGCTTAAGCTGTTATAGTTGTTATTATTCACAGTTTAATATACAGTTAATACATTTTCACAATAGTCACCCAAAAACCTCAATGCTAAAAATTGGAATCTCAATACCAGTATACAAAAAAAAAAAAAAATATATATATATATATATATATATATATATATATATGGGTAAAACACTCACAAATAGTGATTTTTTTATTTATTTTTTTTCATTATGGAAGAAGCAAAAGGAGCAAGTATGGATAAAGTTGCCAGATGTTTACACCGTGATTATCCCTTACTGAAAGCTGCCTGGGACGGAGCAAGACCTCTGTTGCTGATGATAATGAGACAATTACATCATTAATTTATTGATGTATGCAAGTTTGTTGTAAGACTATGCTAACATTAACTTTCACACTACTGTAGTTGCAGTAAATAATTTTGCTGAGTGTAAGATTTATAGACTTAATGAGAATGGTAACAAAGAGGGTAGTGGAAAAAGACAGATATGGAAAAGGAAGTTTGGTAGGATAACCCATTTTATGCTTTCCAGTGGCACAGCCCTGGTTGTAAAATCACAGAAAAAGATGGAGATCTATATCCATCTACTGATCTATCCACCCATCTGCATCCATCCAACCATCCACATCTCTCCCTCCACCTAACACACACAAGCATACAACAGCACAACAATGACTTGCCACAATACAGCCTCATCATGTCACCACAGTGGTCGATGTTGGTATAGTGCGAACAGAGTCTCAGCAAGACTAAACAAAAGTCCCCCTGAAGTACTTGCACCTGGCAAATCCGGACCACACCAGCCTCAACCATGCTATAACAAGGCAGCATCAAGAAATCACCATAACTGCTACACACAAACATACATAGGCCTACACACATATATAAAGTATAAAGAGGAGAGAAACAAATACACAGAAATGAGGAGGTCAGAGGCAAACCATGAGAAAGGGATAGTGGAGAACTATGAAAAGAATCCAAAAATGTTTTTCAAGTTTGTAAACGACAAAAGGAAGATAAAAGCCACAATCGTAAAGATTAAAAGTGGAAACAAAATCATAGAAGAGGATACAGAAATTGCAGAAGAACTAAATAGAAATTTTGCATCAGTATTTACAAAAGAAGGAGAATTCATTGCACCAGAAACCAATGAGATAGGTACATAGGAAATGCCGGAAGTCACATTTAACAGAGCAGAGCTCATAGACATAATGAGTAAGGTGGATCCAAACAAAGCCGCCGGATCGGACGGAGTATCAGGCTGGATTATTAAAGAAAATGCCAAGGAACTGAGTATGAAGCGGAGCACGGCGCAAGCCTTGTTGACAGTGTGGCCGTGGAAGTTGGAAGGAAGACGATGGCCGCTAGAGGGCCTGGTGTTGGGGAAGCGAAACATGAGAAATCCACGCATATGGCAAGTCATATGATAACAGATATTATTATTTTTTTTTTTTTTTATAATTTACAGTTTTTTTTTCTGTAGGGTACCCGATCAAAATGACGATCCTGTAAGGGAATTAAGCGTGCACTTATGACGAGTACTCCAGGTTAACTTCCGCGCGGGCTATTCAAAATGCTGGCTATTATACTAATAGGCGAAGTCGTCAATGATGGAGGGGCCCTATTAAATGTTCGGCTTTTATTTACTATCTAGCGATATTCTGCAGATTTGAGCCAGCCATTTTAAAGGGATAGTCTAGAAATAGTGGCATTATTGATTATTCCAGCGATTTTCTGCTTTCATATTATCTAGCAATATTAGGAAGATTTGAGCCAGCCATTTTAGAGTGATAGTCTAGAGATAGTGCATTATAGCGATTTTCACCTTTTATTTACTACCTAGTGATATTCTGGAGATTTGAGCCAGCCATTTTAGAGTGATAGTCTAGAGAAATAGTAGCATTATTCTAGTGATGTTCAGCTTTTGATTTACTACCTAGCGGACTTGAATTGGTAACCCTGTACAGTCGGCCTAATAAGTCATGTCTCGGCACCATGTATATTTCGATCAATAATTGGTATCAGCAATATCTAAACATGATTTATTCAAGTCAAGTGAGATATACAAACATGTTCCTACACTGACCTACCCTATTCAACATCTGACAGACATTAAGGGGACAGTGGCTGGTTGTTTGGTCTATTAATTAATTTATTCATATATTTTGTTATAGTTTCCTCCCTAGACCTCCATCAAGCTTAGAAAAAACACCCCCTAGACCCCCCTTCAAGATAGATTTGTAAATTTTTCGGTAGAAAAATGTCCTGGCCAAAGGCCGATTCTTCCTAAAATTACACGCTCGCTACCGCTCGCCACGAAAAAATTGACACCTAAATAGCACGAAGGGTCCTAATATTGACAAATAAATGGGGTGAAAGGTCATAAAATCCCCAAACTAATGGAACCAACGTCATAAAATCTCAAAACTAGTGGGGCTAAACATTAGGGAGAAGGCGGTCCAGAAAAACGGTCAGAATCACGACACATTTTAATTGACAGTTTATTCTGACTAGGCTAGTAGACGATTTACAGTTTATTCTGACTAGGCTAGTAGACGATTTTATTAAAATTAGGAAGGGTATATGGAAGAGAACACAGTCTTTACTATTTTAATTCCCGTAGAGCCTTCATAAGCTTTATCGAATTGTCTAATGATAGCCAGAACAAACAGTCTAAACGCGTCATGATCCTCAAGAGGTTAACGATTTGAAGACAAGTTCGCTTAACCGTAGGTTATACCTTATTAGTAACAAGCTCCAACACTCTAGGGAACGAGGTAGCTCAGGGAGTGTGTTTATTTGTGTGCTAATGTGAGTGCAAGTACGGTATATGCCTATTGTGTCTACATTTAGTGGTTGTTATATAATACAAATGTTACCCATTTAATATTAGTTTTCTTTGTTAGGCGCTACATAGAAAACGATCAATTATGAGTAACTATACTTATTTATGCCGAAAAAATATTCTGTTATTTATTTATTTATCATATATAATACCCTTTATAGATAATTTTTGTATTGATATTGCCTTAGTATAATTAATTGGATATTGATGCTTCATCCAAAAAGCAGTGAGATAACGTCAGACAAAAACATAAGCTTCTCTACATTTTGAACGGAGGGAATATAATTATATACAGTAAGTCTTGTTCAAAACCTCACTTTTTCATCTAACCTTAAGAGGAGTAACATCGTATTTTATTTTCTCCTTGCACTGTAGCGCTCAAGTGACTTAATCTATATTATAACTTATTTGTTATATTGTTGTAGTGTTTCCGTGATAAACTATTACTTCAAAATGATCCACGAGGTTAAAATTGTGTCAAACGCTCATATTGAGGCCAACACCGAGCAGATTAAGAAGCTCGGGGAAGGAAGTAACGGTGTTGTGTATTTGGTGATTTATAAGAATGATCTAGCCTGTTTGAAATTGGGTAAGAGGGGCCTTCCCCAATTGGGTACATTTATGGAGGAAGCTCGCATGTTAGAAAAAGCTGATGGGGCTGGTGGGGTTCCCAAATTGTTATTGGTAGCGAATGACGCCCCAATGCTTGTGACCACTTACTGTCCCTATCCTGACCTGTATGATGTGATG
This sequence comes from Paralithodes platypus, assembly GCA_032716605.1. Taxonomy (NCBI): domain Eukaryota; kingdom Metazoa; phylum Arthropoda; class Malacostraca; order Decapoda; family Lithodidae; genus Paralithodes; species Paralithodes platypus. The sequence continues at coordinate 30,823,459 of CM064481.1, forward strand.
GCGAACCCGGTCTCTCAGCAACATTGTGTACAGATCTATAGGGCTGTAGCCAAAGCACTGGATGACCTGCACCGTGCTGGTGTAAGTCATAATGACTTTAAGGACGATAATGTTCTGATAGATGTTAATGGGCCTCATGCCTATCTCATTGACTTGGGCAGAAGTTGTCATATCGGTGAGGCACCAGAAACCTTTAAAAATAAGGATGTTGATCGGCACAAGCTGTTTCCTTTCTACGACTTTCATCTTTGGTGTGGAAACATTGCTCTGCCTCACTCCGACGTTTACTCGCTTGGGTTTTTTATGAAGGACACATTGGAGTACATTGATTCAACTGGACTGTTCATTCTTGATGAGAATATTTCATGTTTATTTGATAGCATGATTAATACAGATGTTGAGGCTCGGCCATCTCTGCCGCAGGTCATTGCTTCCCTCGATAACTATCTTGGGGCCAATTAACCATACAGAATAGTCTACCCATGTCTTTGCTCTGTTTAATTTTACTTGGCAACTGAATACACCTGCTAATTTCTGGCCAACTAATTGCAATATAACCAGTCCATTGTCTATACTCTGTCTATATTAAATTGGCAGAGTATTACACCAATGTATTTGTGAGTCTCTCCCACATGTGCAACAGATGCAATTATATATTTATCTTGTTTTTTAAGTTATAAATGTGTATAGGTACGGAAAGCCAACACATAGACTATAACTATGCTTGTGATAGTTTAGTCTGTATGTTTTGCTTGCCACTACATATACACTAATAGCTAAAATAACATGAATATATGTATCTCTGCACTGGCGTAAATGGAGTTGTAAAAATGGGGGGAGGGGAACTTAGGAGGCCACAACTAGTTAGGCTCCAAAAAGACCCATTAAGTACTAGATAGGGTTAAAGGTACCCTATTATTAATTAAAGCATAACCCCAATTAGGCTATCGAAAATCCAACAATATACATAATTCCTTGAGGATCCGAGACACATTTCTACAATATATTTGGGTTGTTATTAGACGATTTTATGCAATTTAGGAAAGATCTCTAGAAATCAAAGGGGTTGATACTATCTCAATTAATTCTTTACCTCCCACAAGTTCACCCTAAGCTGAATAAAATTGCCTAATGACAGCCTAAAGGAATTATCAAAATGCGTCATGATCCTCAAAGGGTTAATTCTCGCAAATGGTGAATATATTGATGACAAAGATAATGCCCAAATTCGTTGTTGATGAACCGTAAGTACCTGTACAAAACCCATGACTTACAAACACTCCAACTGTGTATGCTTAAGTCAATGTACAGTCGTGCTAATAAGTGATGTCTCGGCACCAAGTATGTTTTGATCAATAATTGGTATCGGCAATATTTAAGCTTCATTTCTTCATATCGAGTGATATATACAAACATGTTCCTACACTTACCCACCCTATTCAACATCTGACAGAATATAATACAGCACAGAGCAAACCAAACGTAATGACAGCTGGGACATCAATTATTAGCACGACCGTACAGCCACTGACAAATGTTCGGAGGCTCTTGCGACTTTATTATGCAAATATATCCATTTAGATTGATGTTCAGATCGAATCAGCTATTAATTAATAAATACATATTATGTATTTATTAATATATAGCTAATTTGATTCGAACATCAATCTAAATGGATATATTTGCATAAAGATAATCGCAAGAGCCTCCGAACATTTGTCAGAAGCTGTAGCCTACATTGATTTGACTTGATGGCTGGAGTAGAGTAAGAGAGTAGAGTAATTTAGCAGAGGTGGGCGCGCTCCGGTGGGACCGGTAATGCGGCAGCGCTCTGCGCTCATCAGACATAAGGTAATGCGGCAGCGCTCACGCGCTCCTTTTGTCAGCAGACCCGATGCGCTTCCCGTTCCGCGCTCCCAAAAATAGGTATATAAAAAACAAAACAAACAAAACAGCTTCTAGAAGTTATTTAATTATTTACCTTTGTCCTTCACTTTGTCCTTTGTCTTTCACTTCACTAAATTCCAAGAATTCAAAACATTAAAAAAAAACTCAAGTCATGGTGTCTTTCTGAAGTTTAACTGTTTAAGTTTCTCACTTTCTCAGTTTCTGTTATTCTTTATGTCATATCAATGAATCAAATGTCAATGATATGATATGATTGATATCATTGCAAATGTCAATGATATGATATGATTGATATCATTGTGAGTTTGTGACATTGTGACTGTCCATTGATATCTATGATATGACATAAAGAATTACAGAAACTGTCCAAACTGAGAAACTAGGTCCGAAACTGCCAGGTCCGACGGTATATAATATATAATAATTATATATATACGGCCGGGACTAGGGTCTTGTCAGATGTTAGTTGTCACGCCCAGTGCCAGGTCCGTATATAATTATATACCGACTCGCCGAAAAAAAATCGTAGCAGCGAAACGACTGCACCTATGGCTTTCATATTTTTAGTTTTTTAGCACATGTACCTTACCCTTCTGCATACCCACCACGGCACCACCACTACCCCAAACCCCTCCTCCCACCCACTCGCTGAATATCGGTCGTCTCACAAGGAAAAAAAAAGAAAATCTGTGGCGGCGAAACGATTGCACCAATCGGTTCCATATTTGTGTGACAAGTGCCTTACCCTTATGCCTTCTCTCCACCACACCCCCAACTGCCTCCCACAACCCACTTCCAGCGTATCCGTACGAAGAAAAGGAAAACAAATAAAATCTGTGGTGGCGAAACTACCTCACCAATCGGCTTCATATTTGTAACACGAGTCAATTACGCTTCTACCTTCCCCCCACCATCCCCCAAACCACCCTCCCACCCATACATTCAAGTAACATTCCGATAGTATTGATACCATAAAATGATAAAAGTCTCTGAAGTCTATAGTGTCTTTTGACTATCAGACAGTCAGACAGGCTCGGGCTATACCACTGCCAGACTTACCCTTAGGCCCCTTCGTAAGCCGTAACTTGCCCGTAAGGTTTACTTTGCGTTAGCAAAAGCCAAAAAAAACAAAAACAAGTTAACAACTGTAACACTGTCAGTCTGTCACTATCATAATATCACTGTATCACAGTTCACTAACACCGTGAGTAACACCGTACGAACGGTACGATGACTGTACACGTTAATGACGTTCTTGTACCTGTTGTTGACAGGAAAAATCGCCTCCGGAGCGCCAGAAAGGAGCGCGAATTTCTAGCTGCGCTCCCCGCCTGCACTCCGATTTCAGAATTTTGCCGCTCCTCGCTCCGCGCTCCTCTATATTGGTAATGCGCACCGGATCGCAGAGCGCCAAATGGCGCGCACCTGCCCACCTCTGTAATTTAGATAGAGGAAGAGTAAGTTGAGAAGTAAGAAGTAAACATGTACCAATAGCGATGACACGGTGGATAAAGGGGTGGACTACAGACCAAACGGACTGTAACACACACACATACCTACACACCCACCCACACATATACACATCCCCACCCCCACACCTACCTAGTAACGTCAGCACACTTGTAGGTAATATTGGTGAGGTGTTGATGTTGTTTTAAACCACCCACCAACCCACACCCACCCCCTCTGTAGGAATTGGCTTTTACACCATACCCGAAAGAGGATTTATGGAGCTCCGATCTTACTCTCAACCATCTGAACAATTTTACCAGCACACCTAAACTTCGTTAGATGCGGGAATAGCCTCCCGAAAATATCAAGCCCTGGTGTGGGCTTGAACACGGAACCCTTGGGTTGTGAGGCAGACACCTTACCAGTTAGACCAATAGTGATATCCCACTTGGCCTGGTCGGCTCAGGGTATCTCCGCATCCTATCTGTTTAAGCTAGCCTATTTTCACTGACTTTACACCACCCACCTACCCATCCACATCCACACCCACCCACACACACACCTACCTAGTAACGTCAGCACACTTGTAGGTAATATTGGTGAGGTTTTGATGTTGTTTAAGGGGAGTCACCGGCTTTTTTTCTCTTTCTCTCCTTATCTCTCTTTCTCTGGCTTTTATCCATTCGGTTCCATTCAGCATGATTCAGCCAACTGTTTTAAGACGTTTATCCCCATCCAGGTGTCGATTTCTTCGTGGCGAGCGATGGAAATCCATAAGTTAACCCCTTCTGTACCGGCGACATACTTCCAATTTTAAGCCGCTGTCACACGAGCACTTTTTCCGTCAATTTTCCATGAGCAAGTTTTTTCTCGTAATATTTTGGGACATTTTGGCACTGGTATCGGCAACTAGACTGAAGGTAGATTATGTTAGGCGGCTTAATTCTGATAAACTGTACTTTTTTGAAGCTTCCAGACCATAATTGCCCGTAAAAATTGCTCAAAAAAGGGCTTGTGTGACTCCGGCTTTTCTCTAGCTATATTTAGACGATTTTATGCAGTTTAAGGGGACGTTTTTAGTTTGGTCCCTAGATATCCATCAAGCTTAAGATTACACCCCCTTCAGCCCCTTTCAAGATAAATTTGTACATTTTTCGGTAGAAAAATGTCCCGGCTCAAAGCCGGTTCTTCTTAAATTACAGGCTCGCTATCGCTCGCCAGGATAAAATCGACACCTAAATTGCACGAAAGGTCTTAAAATTGACAGAAATGCGTTGAAAGTTCTTAAAATCATCAAAATAATGGGGCGAACGTCTTAAAATTAGACAAGCAATGGGGCTAAACATGAGGGAGAAAGGAGTCAAGAAAAAAAATCCCTCAAATGGAAATCTCCTCTTAAGAACGATCTGTGGTAGTAAAAAGGGTTAAGTGAGATAGTTCGAAGCCTGTTAATTGCAGGAGGCCCTTTTTAAACTGAATAAACTCGTCTGATGGTAGCCAGAATATTATTAAAAAGACGTCGCCTGTACAGTCGCGCTAATGAGTGATGTCTCGGCACCAAGTATGTTTTGATCAATAATTGGTATCAGCAATATCTAAGCTTCATTTCTTCATATCGAGTGAAATATATAAACATGTTCCTACACTTACCCACCCTATTCAAAAACGGACAGACATTAACACAGCACAGAGCAAGCCAAACGTAATAACAGCTGGGACATGACTTATTAGCGCTACACTTACCCACCCTATTCAAAAACGGACAGACATTAATACAGCACAGAGCAAGCCAAACGTAATAACAGCTGGGACATGACTTATTAGCGCTACACTTACCCACCCTATTCAACATCTGACAGACATTAATACAGCACAGAGCAAGCCAAACATAATGACAGCTGGGACATGACTTATTAGCGCTGCACTTACCCACCCTATTCAACATCTGACAGACATTAATACAGCACAGAGCAAGCCAAACATAATAACAGCTGGGACATGACTTATTAGCGCTACACTTACCCACCCTATTCAACATCTGACAGACATTAATACAGCACAGAGCAAGCCAAACGTAATGATAGCTGGGACATGATTTATTAGCGCTACACTTACCCACCCTATTCAACATCTGACAGACATTAATACAGCACAGAGCAAGCCAAACATAATGACAGCTGGGACATGACTTATTAGCGCTACACTTAGGCTACCCACCCTATTCAACATCTGACAGACATTAATACAGCACAGAGCAAGCCAAACGTAATGATAGCTGGGACATGACTTATTAGCGCTTCAATTAGGCTACCCACCCTATTCAACATCTGACAGACATTAATACAGCACAGAGCAAGCTGGGATATGACTTATTAGCGCTACACTTACCCACCCTATTCAACATCTGACAGACATTAATACAGCACAGAGCAAGCCAAACATAATGATAGCTGGGACATGACTTATTAGCGCTACACTTACCCACCCTATTCAACATCTGACAGACATTAATACAGCACAGAGCAAGCCAAACGTAATGACAGCTGGGACATGACATATTAGTGCTACACTTAGGCTACCCACCCTATTCAACATCTGACAGACATTAATACAGCACAGAGCAAGCCAAACGTAATGATAGCTGGGACATGACTTATTAGCGCTACACTTACCCACCCTATTCAACATCTGATAGACATTAATACAGCACAGAGCAAGCCAAACGTAATGACAGCTGGGACATGACTTATTAGCGCTACACTTACCTACCCTATTCAACATCTGACAGACATTAATACAGCACAGAGCAAGCCAAACGTAATGATAGCTGGGACATGACTTATTAGCGCTACACTTACCCACCCTATTCAACATCTGACAGACATTAATACAGCACAGAGCAAGCCAAACGTAATGATAGCTGGGACATGACTTATTAGCGCTACACTTACCCACCCTATTCAACATCTGACAGACATTAATACAGCACAGAGCAAGCCAAACGTAATGACAGCTGGGACATGACTTATTAGCGCTACACTTACCCACCCTATTCAACATCTGACAGACATTAATACAGCACAGAGCAAGCCAAATGTAATGATAGCTGGGACAAGACTTATTAGCGCTACACTTACCCACCCTATTCAACATCTGACAGACATTAATACAGCACAGAGCAAGCCAAACGTAATGATAGCTGGGACATGATTTATTAGCGCTACACTTACCCACCCTATTCAACATCTGACAGACATTAATACAGCACAGAGCAAGCCAAACGTAATGATAGCTGGGACATGAGTTATTAGCGCTACACTTACCCACCCTATTCAACATCTGACAGACATTAATACAGCACAGAGCAAGCCAAACGTAATGACAGCTGGGACATGACTTATTAGCGCTACACTTACCCACCCTATTCAACATCTGACAGACATTAATACAGCACAGAGCAAGCCAAACGTAATGATAGCTGGGACATGACTTATTAGCGCTACACTTACCCACCCTATTCAACATCTGACAGACATTAATACAGCACAGAGCAAGCCAAACGTAATGATAGCTGGGACATGACTTATTAGCGCTACACTTACCCCCCCTATTCAACATCTGACAGACATTAATACAGCACAGAGCAAGCCAAACGTAATGATAGCTGGGACATGACTTATTAGCGCTACACTTACCCACCCTATTCAACATCTGACAGACATTAATACAGCACAGAGCAAGCCAAACGTAATGACAGCTGGGACATGACTTATTAGCGCTACACTTACCCACCCTATTCAACATCTGACAGACATTAATACAGCACAGAGCAAGCCAAACGTAATGATAGCTGGGACATGACTTATTAGCGCTACACTTACCCACCCTATTCAACATCTGACAGACATTAATACAGCACAGAGCAAGCCAAACGTAATGATAGCTGGGACATGACTTATTAGCGCTACACTTACCCACCCTATTCAACATCTGACAGACATTAATACAGCACAGAGCAAGCCAAACGTAATGATAGCTGGGACATGACTTATTAGCGCTACACTTACCCACCCTATTCAACATCTGACAGACATTAATACAGCACAGAGCAAGCCAAACGTAATGACAGCTGGGACATGACTTATTAGCGCTACACTTACCCACCCTATTCATCATCTGACAGACATTAATACAGCACAGAGCAAGCCAAATGTAATGCTAGCTGGGACATGACTTATTAGCGCTACACTTACCCACCCTATTCAACATCTGACAGACATTAATACAGCACAGAGCAAGCCAAACGTAATGATAGCTGGGACATGACTTATTAGCACTACACTTACCCACCCTATTCAACATCTGACAGACATTAATACAGCACAGAGCATGCCAAACGTAATGACAGCTGGGACATGACTTATTAGCGCTACACTTACCCACCCTATTCAACATCTGACAGACATTAATACAGCACAGAGCAAGCCAAACGTAATGATAGCTGGGACATGACTTATTAGCGCTACACTTACCCACCCTATTCAACATCTGACAGACATTAATACAGCACAGAGCAAGCCAAACGTAATGACAGCTGGGACATGACTTATTAGCGCTACACTTACCCACCCTATTCAACATCTGACAGACATTAATACAGCACAGAGCAAGCCAAATGTAATGATAGCTGGGACATGACTTATTAGCGTTACACTTACCCACCCTATTCAACATCTGACAGACATTAATACAGCACAGAGCAAGCCAAACGTAATGATAGCTGGGACATGACTTATTAGCGCTACACTTACCCACCCTATTCAACATCTGACAGACATTAATACAGCACAGAGCAAGCCAAACGTAATGATAGCTGGGACATGACTTATTAGCGCTACACTTACCCACCCTATTCAACATCTGACAGACATTAATACAGCACAGAGCAAGCCAAACGTAATGACAGCTGGGACATGACTTATTAGCGCTACACTTACCCACCCTATTCAACATCTGACAGACATTAATACAGCACAGAGCAAGCCAAACATAATGATAGCTGGGACATGACTTATTAGCGCTACACTTACCCACCCTATTCAACATCTGACAGACATTAATACAGCACAGAGCAAGCCAAACGTAATGATAGCTGGGACATGACTTATTAGCGCTACACTTACCCACCATATTCAACATCTGACAGACATTAATACAGCACAGAGCAAGCCAAACTTAATGATAGCTGGGACATGACTTATTAGCGCTACACTTAACCACCCTATTCAACATCTAACAGACATTAATATAGCACAGAGCAAGCCAAACGTAATGATAGCTGGGACATGACTTATTAGCGCTACACTTACCCACCCTATTCAACATCTGACAGACATTAATACAGCACAGAGCAAGCCAAACGTAATGACAGCTGGGACATGACTTATTAGCGCTACACTTACCCACCCTATTCAACATCTGACAGACATTAATACAGCACAGAGCAAGCCAAACGTAATGATAGCTGGGACATGACTTATTAGCGCTACACTTACTCACCCTATTCAACATCTGACAGACATTAATACAGCACAGAGCAAGCCAAACGTAATGATAGCTGGGACATGACTTATTAGTGCTACACTTACCCACCCTATTCAACATCTGACAGACATTAATACAGCACAGAGCAAGCCAAACGTAATGACAGCTGGGACATGACTTATTAGCGCTACACTTACCCACCCTATTCAACATCTGACAGACATTAATACAGCACAGAGCAAGCCAAACATAATGATAGCTGGGACATGACTTATTAGCGCTACACTTACCCACCCTATTCAACATCTGACAGACATTAATACAGCACAGAGCAAGCCAAACGTAATGACAGCTGGGACATGACTTATTAGCGCTACACTTACCCACCCTATTCAACATCTGACAGACATTAATACAGCACAGAGCAAGCCAAACGTAATGATAGCTGGGACATGATTTATTAGCGCCACCGTACAGAAGGGGAGATTTTAGACTTGGTCCACAATCGACAGTAAATACTTAAGGGGAGGCAGTTGGTTTTTAGAGTCCTCCTCCCTCATGTTTAGCCCTATTAGTTATGAGATTTCAAGACATTCGTCCCATTAGTTTGGCGATTTTCAGACCTTTAGCCCCATTTCTTTGAATATATTAAGACCTTTCGTGCCATTTAGGTGTCAATTTTTTTCCTGGCGAGCGATAGTGAGCCTGTATTTTAAGAGGAATCGGCCTTCGGCCGGGACATTTTTCTACCAAAAAATTTACAAATTTATATCGAAGGGGGGCTTGTGTTTTTTTAAAGTTTGATAGAGGTTTAGAGAACAAACTAAACCCCCTCCTTAAGGGGGGTGACCTGTTTAAGGGGGGTGGCCTGTTTTTTGTTCTGTCCTTTTCTATCTTTCTCTGGCTTGTATCCATTTGGCCCCATTCAGCCTACTGTTTTAAGATGTTTATCCCCATCTAGGTGTCGATTTCTTCCTGGCGAGCGATAGCGAGCCAGCATTATATGAAGAAATCCGGCTTTGCCGGAGAAATTTTTCTATCGAAAAATGTACAAATTTAGTCTGCTGTCAAACAAAAATAAAAAATATGCTGGCTCGCTACCGCTCACCAGTAAAAAATTGACACCTGGATGGGGATAAACATCTTAAAACAGTAGGCTGAATGGGGCCAAATGGATACAAGCCAGAGAAAGATAGAAAAGAACAGAACAAAAACAGGTCACCCCCCTTAAACAGGTCACCCCCCTTAAACAGGTCACCCCCCTTAAACAGGTCACCCCCCTTAAACAGGTCTCCCCCCTTAAACAGGTCACCCCCCTTAAACAGGTCACCCCCCTTAAACAGGTCACCCCCCTTAAACCATTGAGACGAACCAGTAAATTATGCTGCACAATACCGTCTGGGCTAATTATGTTGGACCCAAATCTATCTATCTCTATTTATCTATCTATTGCCAGACGCCGTGATCCCTGAAGGGGTGGACATGAATGAAACGCCCTCAAATGCCCACTATAAATACTGTATACATATTTACATAAAATGTTTAGATTACTTTTAATTGTAATAATAATAATAATAATAATAATAATAATAATAATACTTTATTTGAGACTCACACAGTACAGAGGGGACCATACTGGGGTCCATATATACCTTACAGTAACATAAATATATATAAGCTACTGTACATAGGCTACATAAAATTAAAATAAATTAAATAATACCCAGCTTGCTATCATGTAGTTCACAGCACTGCCTCAACCAAAAACAGTGGTCATCAAACTACTGTGTTACCAAAACCACTGTCCTAATTGTGTACAGTACCATGCCTCACATCATTTAGCTTCCGGTACAGTATGTTGCTACAGTACAGTATAGGCTAGGAATATCGGTACTGTACTGCACTATGAGGTTCAGTACCGGTATGCTAATTCTGTAGAGTAGCAGACCTAAGTCATTACTTAAGGTTAAATATAGAGCAACTTCCTCCAGTGTGCCTGGATCCTAGTAGGGTCATTTGCTTGGAATCCGTGACCATTTTGTTCCTACATTTTTCTCTCGATGGATTTGACAACCTGAACCATTTAAAGGAAAATTAGCTCCTCTGAAAAATGACGGCTAACTCTGCTAGAGCCCAATATTCAAAATGGCCGCCAACACCATCTTGAAAAACATGAAATTTAATATCTCTGGCATCAGATGAGCTACAAGGACGAATGAGGTGTCCTTTTTCACTAATTCTGGCATTACAAATCCACTGGAATGGTTATTGTATTGTATTGTATTGTATATTGTATTGTTATTGTATTGTATTATATACCGGTATACTAATTGTACATACTAATCTGCCACTTCACTGTCACTACATGATTGACTGTATGAGCCACTATCAGAATCACTGTCCTCACTTTCGCTGCTATCATCACTGTTGTTCTCTGCCTGCGGTGTATATCTAATATTACTTTTTTACTGTTTCAGATGGATCGCATGCCCATCTAATGAAAATCGCCGACTTGTGAAGTGACCGAAATAATGGATAATAGAAGAGAGAGTGAAGAGTTACCAGACAAGACATTAAATGAATACGAGTGCATTTTACTCTGTGGTAAGCGATGTACCGCAGATGATCGTTTGGAAAACATTACACCTGAGAAGTGGGAATCCATCCGGGAAAAGTCTTTACAATGGAAAGAACTTGATAAGTTTCAACATATACATGAAAATGTGGATTGGGAGAAGGGACCAAAGGGTCACCACATGCATAGCATTTGTTACGCATCATTATCCAGCAAGCGCAAGCTCTCTCAAGCTGAAAAACGCAAACACAAATCCGAGGAACGTCTTGAAAGAGATGAAGCATCAGATCAACAAGACCCTTCCCCAGAGGCCAGTGCACCTAAAAGGCTCCGCTCCAGTATGGGTGTCCTTCACGATAAGACTATGTGTGTGGTGCATGAAAGGGGGATACAAGAGTAGTGATCGTGACAAGCAGATTTTACTCCTATCAACAGTAGATGCCTGGACTAAATTCAAGTTACATACTGTCCGTCTGGAAGATGAGGTCATGAGATTGAGACTTGACACTCTGATTGCATCCATCCCAGATAGTCAAACAGCATTTGGGTTGGAAATCCGCTACCATCGTGCGTGCTGGCGCAAATATGTAAGCGACCACAAGCCCCTTTCAGATGAAAGCACTCAACATCTGCAGCGTGTACACCTCCGAGAGGCCCAAGCTCTCTTCTTTCATCATATTCGTCAAGTCATCTTCAAAGACCATGAAATTCGCACACTGCAAGGCCTGCTGCAGGACTATAAGCGCATTATCTCAAATCACGGACATAACTCAGTAGTAAAATCCAGCTACTTAAAGGAAATTCTCGTCAATGAATTTGGGGAAGACATCGGATTTCATGAACGCATTCAAAAGAATGTGAGTGAACTGGTATATGATACAACAGCAGCAGGTACATACATCGAGGCGGCAATATCTTCATTGGGTGTCAGCAATGATCAGTTGGTGATGAATGTTGTGGCACGACTCAAAGAGCAAGTCATCAGGACAAATACTATTCCCTGGCTCCCATATATACACGAGTTGGAGAGAGAAGAAGACCTCAGCGAGCTCCTGCTGAAGCTGCTCACATGGCTGAAACACCCAAATAAGTCTGCACTTGATGACAGTCCATCCGTCCGATCGATTGCATCTATCCTCACAAGCTACATCACTGGAAAACGCACTGCATTTGAGATAAATCTCTCTGTCTTGCTACATGGACTGACCAAGAGTAGGGAGATAGTCGACATAATGCACAAAGATGGACTGGGCATCAGTTACAATGACGTACTTATGCTGCAAGATTTTTGGGTGGTCAATGACCTCAAGTGCTCATCTGATTGCCCCTTCGAACTAGCTGAGGGTAAGCCTGCTATCGCTATAGTCGACAACGATGACTTCAAGAGCGACACACTGACCGGTGCTGGCCAGTCACACCGCACTAATGTCATGTGTGCCTAAATGTGTTATCTCCAGGATGTATTGAAGAGACATTGAGACTTTATGAGCGTGCTGAAGGAGAGCATATTGTTGATGATGAAGACGGTGATAAATCGTCAAATTATAAGTCGAGTGATTATGGCGATGACAGTGACAATGGTACGCAATTCAGGGGATTTGCGAGTGAACATGAGAGTGATGAAGGTGATGTAACAGCTTTCGCGGAAGCTGTTGAAGGTGAAGAGAGTGAAGTGGGGAAAGTGAGTGAGTGGGAGAGCTCAAGGTCAATCTCCAAGTTTCACTTGAGTGACACGACTCCAAGCCCTTCGCCAGCTAAATCGCCTTTCAAGCTACGCTTTTATAAGAAGCAGGTACTTGAGAAGGCGGCCGAGGTAGCCAGGGAAGAGGCAAAAAGACTTGGTGAGGATGAGGCTGTGAGTGAGGGTGAGCGTGGTGACTCATCTCGCCCGCCATTGTCTCCCTTATCTACCCAAGCCACCCAAGATGACCCGGGCGACCCCATTCTTCCCCACCACCCCCACCACTGCCAAGGGTTGAGGACCCCCCACTTTCGGCCTATTTGACTCCTAGGTCCCCCGACAGGAGACATACTGCTGCCGAAAAGGGGAAAGGCAGGCAACATGTCAAAAAAGGACAGCAAACTAGGCGGGCTTTGTTCGAGGCTCCCGCGGCGTCCACCCCTGCCGGCCCCAGCCATACACCCCCGCAACCTTCCCCACGGTCCTCCCCACCTCTCCAGCCTTCAACATGTGTGCCTGACGAAGTTTTTGAGCTCGCATCACCAATACCTGGGCCTAGTGACAGTGGAACATTGCTTCCTGCCACTCGTCGCAGGCAAAGGAGCCCAGAACCTCGGGGGGACATAGCCTCACCTGCCACTCCTTCCCCACCTCGCCCCCCCACACACCGCCCACGCATCACTTTAAAAAGGCCTATGACTCCATCAGAAGGGAGAAACTGATAAAAGTATTAAAAGATTACAATATAAATTCAAATGTTATAGACATAGTAAGTAACATATATAAAGAAGATAGTACAATTATAAATAAGGGGCAAGTAAATGAGACGGAGATTAAGGTAACAAGCGGCATCAGACAAGGCTGTACGGGGTCCACAACATTATTTAAATTAATAACTTATGAGATAATTAAGCAGTTAGAAAATAAAAGAGGGTTTGTAGATGAGTGTTTCAAAATAAATTCATTGTTTTATGCCGATGACGGGCTACTCTTGGCTCATACAATCCAGGAAGCAGAAAGAGTAATAGATAAATTAATAGAGATAGGGGGAGAGTGTGGCTTAAGTATAAATAAAGACAAAAGTAAAATCCTAATATTTAATATGAAAAACAAACCAAACAACATACGAGAAATAGAAGTGGTAAAACAAATTAAATATCTAGGAATACAAATTAATGATAATAAAAAAAAATTTAAAACCCAGAAAATAGAAGCTTTGGATAAAGCAAATAGAATGGCTAACCTTACATACCCGGTAATATCACAAAGTTGTAATAAGATACTTATTGGAAAAACATATTGGAAAAGTATTGTGATACCAGCAGTCCTGTATGGCTCGAATGTTATAGGTTTTTCAAAAAACAGAAATAAATAAATTACAAAATATAGAGAATAGGGTTTTTAGACACATATTAGGGGCATCCAGATATGCCCAAAAGGTAACCTTAAGGGGTGAAATAGGAGCCTCATCAATGGAGGCAAGAATTATGGAAGGTAACATAAAATATCTTAAATATTTAGTAGGAGAGGAAAGTAATGACTTGCTAAGAAGAATCACAGAGGAAAAACTTAGAAATAGTAAAGATCCCTGGACTGCAGAAATTCGAAAGTATGTAGGGAATTTGAAGTTAGGAGAAACAAATTTAGCAAACATTAAGAAAGACGACATTAGAAAAAGAGTTCTGGACTGGGATTCGGGAAGATGGCGAGAGGAGTTGGCAGAGAAGAGTAGCCTAGAAGTGTATAGGAGTTATAAAAAGGAGATTAAGAGCGAGGAAGATATTTATGACAACACACAGGCATCTATAATATTTTACAGATGTAGGACAAATAACTTAAATCTAAAAGATAGAAATAGGCATGTGGGAGGAGAGACACAATGCGATCTGTGTAAGGAAGGAACAGAAGACCTAAAACATTTTCTACTACACTGTTCATTTTATAAAGCATGCAGAATAAAAGATCCAGGGTTCCAACAGCCTTATATTGAAAATGAAAACCAAGTAATCGGACATCTTTTATTTAACAAAGAAATAAGCGATAGAGTGAAACAGACAATCTATCAAATGTGGAGAGTACGAGAGAGAAAATTGAAAGAACTGAAATAAGAAGACTGAAGAGAGAAGAAACAAGAATGAAGGAAGAAGAGAGAAGAAAAAGGGATGAAAAATGAGATATATTTATTTTTAGACAAATGAGCACGTCACAAAAAGTCACAAAAAGAAAAATAACAAAACCTCTTAGGGAAGTGCCGACGTTAAGGCTAAACTTCCCGAATTCCAACTGAACTGAACTGAATCATACGCCTGACAACGAAATTCATTAGTATTTTATGACGCCAGGAGAAGATTGAGAAGATTGAGAAGTTAAGAACATAAGAAAATGGGAGTCTGCAAAAAGTTGATCGGCCCACACAAGGCAGATCCCTGTCACACCCAACCCCAATTACTAGGCCCAACTCACTAATACCTTGAGTACTGACCCCACCAAAACGGTCAGAGATTAACACAAGATTACGGGGGTCTGCTGAGCGCCGATTGGCCCACACCTGGTAGATCCCCCTCACACCCAACCCATCTCGTCCATATGCCTATCTTATCTGCCTTTTATCTTAAAGCTCCCTATCGTTCTTGATCCCACTGTGACTATATCACTCGGTAGCCTATTCCACCCATCTACAACTCTGTTACCAAACCAATATTTGCCTATATCTTTTCTGAAACTAAATTTATCTAATTTGAAACCATTTGTTCGAGTTCTTTCGCTATCACTGAGCTTCAGTACATTTTTCATGTCTCCTTTATTTGTCCCACTAACCCACTTGAACACTTCTATCATATCTAAAATGCCCCAGAACGAGAAGCCCACCACAGAAGCCATGAACGAACACCACACAGAAACACCAAAGGAAAGGTCCACAGAACGAAAGGACCAGCTGACCGAGCCCGCCATTCCAGACAGGCCCAAGCCCGCAGGGCTAGACAGCTCCAGGACACACCCATTTACCTTTTCTAAAACTGACCATTTTCCACACCTCACGTACACTAACCCCCTCGTGTCCTACACTCCTAACTACAAAGATGATGAACAGGAATATACATTCATATTAAAAACACCCATGCCTGTCCCGACGTTGAGCCAATGCCAACACATCAGACAGCCATAATTATATCTATGTATGTTCTTGCATCCGAGAAGTAGATGTTATATATCTTAGAAGTTAAAACACCCACGCTTGTCCCTAGACCTCGTATATCATATTCCATGACGAGTATAGATATATGTAACCCGTGCTCAGTCGCCCCTTGCATTGCTCCTCTAGTAACTAAGTATTAATATTAACATTCCCTAACATCTTGTCTTGCCAGACTAAGCTTCTGAAGACCCATCGCCCCATAAATCTATGTATGCAATCCTTAGGTTAAGTATTTTTATCCGCCATTGTGTTCACCTTTTTCCATTTACTTTCCACAATTGTCATACGTCTTCCCCTTGCCTCCTTCGTATCCACAGCCCACACTACGCCAATTTATTTCGTGTCTTACACCTCTTACCCCAACCAGAGATTGTATAAGATAACCTGGTTACCAGTATCTGTCATAAGTACCCCGAAACAATAACTAAATACCCCTACGAACTGCCGCTGTGGGTGGTATTTTATATTTAATAGAAAACGCAGTTCCCAGGGCCAACTAATAGTATCCATAACCCTCTGACTGATCACATAACTCTATCTTTTCCAGACTCATATACCACCCCATAGTTGCATTCCCCGGTAGCATTTGGCTAACGTATTCTACTGCCTTTTCAAACTTCCATATCAATTGTAGCCTAATGCCACCCCCACGCCCAGGGACCTTAGGGGCAAAATTTCCCTGTAGCCCTTGAACTCTCCCCCCCCCCTCTCATTAAGACACCCGCGCTTCTCGACTCTTGTCCGACCTAGCCTCTCTCTCATACCTCTTGAAGATCCTTGAATTGTCCGTTACTAACGCTCTCCAACCTTTTATATATATACTCCTATCCAGCCTACCTTCACTTAGTAGGCCAGAACAACATTAGAACTTTACTAGCCCCTTGCATGCCATCTATTCTCTTACAACACATTCACAACCCTGCACCCAATGGTCGTCGGTGCGAGGCTAGCCGCCCCGCCAGTAACTAACTTCTATTGTCATACTTCCAGATAAATGTGGCAGAGTTAGCAACCCAGTCTCCACCATATCCAGCAAACCCTACAATTAACAACCAGCCGAGTAAAACCAGCTAGCTAAGGCACCTTCGGTTTTGGTATTAAAGACACTCACATCTGTCTCATACACAGAGGGTTATTACAAACA
Source organism: Paralithodes platypus (assembly GCA_032716605.1). Taxonomy (NCBI): domain Eukaryota; kingdom Metazoa; phylum Arthropoda; class Malacostraca; order Decapoda; family Lithodidae; genus Paralithodes; species Paralithodes platypus. The sequence continues at coordinate 30,840,959 of CM064481.1, forward strand.
CTGGTGATATGGCAAGCCCCTAGCCACAGCCGCGGGACGACTAGATCAGAGAGGGCGCCCAGCTCCCCCTTTTTGCCCACCCGAGGAGGGAGACCCCCACCCCCGCGGAGGTATACCTGGCCCCTGTTTTGACTCTCGAGTCATTGCCAGGTAGCACAGGAATTCTTCCTATCAATGAACTAACCATGAATGACTAACACCTTTACTAACCTCTATTACCTCACAATAAACCATTTACCTTTCTTGCATGCTCTGATCACTAAATTAGCACCTCAGCTATACCATAGAATGAAGATTGAACAATCTAGAGAGACGCTCCTATCACAGCTGTCCCCATCCTCCTCGCAAAGTAGATCCAGTCTCTCTCCCCTAAATACGTCCAGTATAGCCAAAATAGTACCTCTTACTAAGGCTCAGTTATATGAAAATATAAAGGCTTCCTATCGCCCTGTGCCACAACAGTAAATACCATCTTACCTAGTCCCCATATCTATTGAGAGCTCAATTAAGTCCATAAGACTCGAGATCCCTACTGTCTGCAGAGTCCAGAACCGAGCCTATAAATCTAACTCCCGCCCCCAGTCAAATCAGTTGAAAGCTAGACACCAACCAGGGGTCACTACCCTGCAGTTAATTTCTAGCTCTGCCCTTGTGTTGTTCCGGAGTGAGATCCCAGAACCGGCAGACTCCGTGGCAGATTTGGATAGAAGGACCTGCCCACGTATTGAAGAACTTCACACATATGGCCCCCCTGGACGGCCGCGGAACCAGTCGTTAGCCCCCAACATCATGGACGCAAGATAACCAGGACCAGACCCATCAGATACTACCCAAGATTCCCTTTAGCAGTACTACATATTACTGTGCTGTTTTAGATTCACTAATTAATATTTCTACGAAGTGGCTAAGACCTTGCCCAGTGTAATTCATACTTAACCATTCCATTTGGGACGTACTAAGCGATCAGTGCTCTTTAATTAACAGGCGACCTTGACTCTCGTAATTACCTTATTCAGATATTAAAACTAGTGATATCTAACGTTCGCCCACTGATTTGCGTTCTATGTATTTCTGAAACAAGGATATAAAACTTAGATCAGTACCCCCTGAGGTAACTAGAATTCCCGTGCTCTAAAAATACGTGTGTCTAATCTAGTCTGTGAACTTCTTGTGCACCAGAGCTACCAGTAATAAATCTAACAGTGAATATGAATCTATAAGTAACATTGATGGTCTTCGGTATATAAACCTGTGAAATCAAAGCCAGTGATCAGAAGATTAATACCTGAACGTTGGAAGTGGGAGACTAGGCTCCATCCAGATCCACTTATGCTAGTGTTGTTCAATTCTATTATATTGTCTTACACAAGTATTCTGCAGTGGTATAACAATAAACGTGATCATGTAACTTGCTACCATGTGTTTCTTTGTGTTCTCTATTCCTCATATCTTGTATTGTGCATGCAGCCTTATATACCCAGTCAATTTAGAACTCACATTACCCAAGTTAAACCTGTAGAAAAACAGGGCATAACAATATCCCCTCTAACTCTGCGTCTTTCTAACGAATGTAAGCCTAATTTGTTCAACCTTTCTTCATATGGTAGATTTCTAATATTATGAATCATTTTTGTCATTCTTCGCTCCAACGAATCTATGTCCATTCTGTAATAAGGACACCAAATTGGACAGCATAATCCATATGAGGTCTCACTAATGACAAGTAAAGTTTCAAGATAACATCGGCAGTTGTTACTCACACTCCTTGAGATGAACCCTAGAATCCTGTTTGCCTTGTTACGTACGCTTATACACTGTTTTCTAGGTTTCAAATCGTTGCTAACAAACACACCCAAATCTTTCTCGCAGTCTGAGTTTTCTAATTCAGCATTAGCTAGTTTATATTTTGCATTAGTATTCGTCTTCCCTATCTTTAATACCTTGCATTTGTCAATGTTAAAATTCATCTGCCATTTTACTGACCATTCGTGTAAGGTATCTAGATCCCTTTGGAGGCACTCTATGTGGCTATCTTAATCTATTGGTCTCCCTATTTTGGTATCATCTGCGAATTTACTTATCCTACTACTGTAGTTATACCTAAATCAAGGTCATTTATGTATACTGTATAATAAATAACAGAGGACCCAATACAGATCCCTGGGGTACACCACTCTTGACTGATCCCCACTCTGACTTAGTACCATTTATGCTGACTCTCTGCTTCCTACCAATTAGCCATGACCTAATCCATCCCAACAACGACCCACCTATTCCATGCGCCTCAACTTTTCTCATCAATCTCTCACGAGGGAACTCTGTCGAAAGCTTTACTGAAATCTAAATATATTATATCATATGACTTGTCATTATCTACTGCTTCATACACCTCTGAGAAAAAACTAAGCAAATTTGTAAGGCTAGAACGTCCCTGAGTGAATCCATGCTGAGAATTTATTAAATTAAATGTTTCTAAGTGGTTTCTAATTTTACTAGCAATAATTGACTCTAGTAGCTTTCCTATGATTGATGTGAGACTAATGGGACGGTAATTGGATGCTATTGATTTATCAATAAGAAAACTTAACCTAAACAAAGCTTGTGGGCTGGATGGTATATATGCAGAACATCTTAAATATGCAGATAAGTTGTTAATAGATAAACTTAGTTCTTGCATCACCAGTCTATTTACGCATGGTGTCCTGCCGGAGTCTATGATATCCGTAATACTTGTTCCTGTCATTAAAGATAAATCAGGTAAAATTACAGCTAAAGACAACTACCGCCCAGTAGCACTTGCTAGTGTGGTGAGTAAGGTAGTTGAAATGATAATGCTAGAAAGAATGTCTGCATATATTGTCACCAGCAGCAATCAGTTTGGCTTTAAGAAAAATCACGGCACAGACCAATGCATATATGTGCTGAAAGAAGTGATTGATACATACAACAAACTAAATAGCTCAATTTTCTCTTGTTTTCTTGATGCAAGTAAGGCTTTTGATAGGGTGTGTCACAAAACCTTATTTGAAAAATTAGTTAACAGGGGAGTGCCTAGCTATATTGTTAGGATACTTATTTTCTGGTATGCTAATCAAAGAATGTGTGTAAGATGGGGCAACATCCTGTCAGGCTCTTTTGCCGTAACCAATGGTGTTAGGCAGGGGGGGATATTGTCTCCGTATCTTTTCAACGTCTACATGGATGATCTTAGTCTGGAGCTGAACAAGACTCGCACTGGGTGCTGTATTGGCAGCACCATTGTAAATCATCTCATGTATGCTGATGACCTAGCCTCTGGAGCAGGACTGGACAAATTATTAAGAGTATGTGAAACATTTGGAATCGAACATTCAGTCAAATTTAATCCTATAAAGAGCAATATCATAATATTTAAATCTAACCTATTGAAATCAAAGCTACCTAAATTCCATTTGTTTGAAGAAATTATAGAAGAAGTAAGTAAAGTCAAGTATCTAGGACACTATATTTCAAGTGATCGCTCAGATGATGAGGATATGGGTCGTCAGCGAAGGCAACTTTACATGCAGGGAAATTCAATATTAAGAAAATTTCATATGTGCACATGGGATACAAAAATAACATTGTTCAACTCCTACTGCTCACCAATGTATACAGCACAACTATGGTGGAACTATAAGAAAATGACAGTGAATAGACTAAGTATCTCATATCACAATATCATGAAAATGTTTCTGGGGCTCTCAAAATATGAGAGTACAAGTACGCTATGTGCCTATATGAACTTACACTGTTACCAATCACTCATTAGAAAGCTAACATATAAATTCATTCAGCGCCTTAACACTTCTGAGAACAGTATCATTAAAATGCTACAAACTCCAAGCATAGTGTACACCTCTAGGATCCAGGCACACTGGAGGAAGTTGCTCTATATTTAACCTTAAGTAATGATTTCAGGTCTGCTACTCTACAGAATTAGCATACCGGTACTGAACCTCATAGTGCAGTACAGTACCGATATTCCTATACTGTACTGTAGCAACATACTGTACCGGAAGCTAAATGATGTGAGGCATGGTACTGTACACAATTAGGACAGTGGTTTTGGTAACACAGTAGTTTGATGACCACTGTTTTTGGTTGAGGCAGTGCTGTGAACTACATGATAGCAAGCTGGGTATTATTTAATTTCTTTTTATTTTATGTAGCCTATGTACAGTAGCTTATATATATTTATGATACTGTAAGGTCTATATGGACCCCAGTATGTGTCCCCTCTGTACTGTGTGAGTCTGAAATAAAGTATTATTATTATTATTATTTACCCTTTTAATACCCACAGATACTTCCTAAGCTGCATAAAATCGTCTAATGATAGCCAAAATAAACTGCTAACACGCGTCAAAGCTTCAAAAGGTTAACCCTTCTGTGCAATGGCGTCATTTTCCTTTTATTCTGGGTACAATTATTCGATTTCTCCGCTTAGGAAGGATCTGTGGGAATTATAGGGAAAATAAATATAAATTTTTCTCCTTTGATCCCAAGAAGTTAATACTAATCTGGAAAATAATTTTATATGTTAATCAAAGTTAAATGTATTAACTTTACTTCAACGTCTTGCACCCTTCAGCACAATTTCGTAATTTTCATTCTGTTTTGGCTATCATTATTTGACTTTTCTCAGCATTAGAAGAGACTCCGGAGAGCTAAAGGGGTAAACCTAATCTGATTTAACCCTCTAACTCCCACAGATCCCTCCTAATCTGCATAAAATCCTCTAATGATAACCAACATACAATGACAAAGGGTTTCAGTACACTGAAGAGGTAGCTGCTAGGTCTATTTTGTATGAGTTACGGGTAGGTTGGTATTGTGGAGCTGTGATTATCCCTGGCGAAGGTAAATTGGGGTTTTCTGGATAATGTGCTGTAGCTCCTGTGTGCCAGACTTGGTATACCCACCCACATAGGTCATAGGCCTTCCTAGGTCAAACACACGGATATGAGCCCCGTAGTATTAAAGTGCAACTAAATATCGTTGTTTTGATCAGTCTTGCCTCAATATCAGACCTTTAATACTTTCCCTCTGAGCTGCTTGACCTTATTGTCCCGGTGCGTCCCTGTGACCTTCCCCAGTCTTGACAGGACGGTAAGGTAGAACCAAAAGATTGGGACACACCCTGTTGAACAATGGGTCAATAAGGTTGATTTTGTTAGGAAATGTGGTCAGTAAATTTAGAACATTTAAGCAAATAAATAGTTCATTTTTAGCAGCAATATCACATGGGTAGCTTGTGGCAATATTTTGTACTGTAATATTCGGATGATCACAGATATACCTGGCTAGGTCAAGACAATGGAATGCACAAGAATGAATATAATCATCTTGTAGAATGATCTTATTACTGATTATGCTGCCTGGAGGACATTTTGACACCAGGTATTCTATTACTTGGCGAGGGGCAGGGGCAGCCAGGCTATCAAAATAAATGTATGAATCATATAGATCCCTATAAAGAACGGTTGCGTGACTTGTGTTTCCAGAGAGCCGTTCATATAGGATAAAACCATGTTCCCTATGGAGGGTGTAATCATGGATGTTAGCCAGCGAAATAAACGAAAAGCGACCTTCCAGCCTAGGCGAGAAATTCACAACTTGATGAATTTCACTTATAAATAACACCCTAACATTCTCTATTCCCTTAATGTTATCCATCAGAGCTTTGGTAACATGTACCCTCGGTGTGTGTGTTGGACCAGCCATCATAATACAATTGTAAGGGATCCCAGCGCTAGGCTGGGAAAATTACGTCTGCACTTTATATTGCTAGTGCGTGAAATGGTGGATCCGGAGTCCGGACCTGCATCATAAACAATTGGCTTATTCACATATGCTTAAATATCAATAAATAATATAAATTCTGGAACGGTAAAAATGTAAATATTATGAATCTTTGTTATTCAGTTGAAAATGTAGCAGGAAATGTGTGATAAGTTAACTAAACATTTCGAGAATAATTAACTTCCGCATTTATTAAATAGTTACCCATTTAAAATTTTAGTTCTTTAACGCGTATCTCCTTAACCATAAAAGAAAACGAAGTCGTCTTCCGGCAGTTTATGGCTAACTACACTAATTTTGTACAGTAACTTCACACTTGGCTACACACGCACACACACACCTTAAATGACATCGTTCCGGGAATGTTTGGGCTTGTAGGCCTACTGAATGGTGATTAAATAATACAGAAGAAAATTACTTTCCATATTGGAAACTACAACTACAATTTCATTTATCCACATAGCCTATTCTTTGTCGGACAAATTTCGCCGCATTAAAGATTATAAGACATTTTCACCTCATTAGTTTGGCGATTACAAGACGTTTCGCCTCATCCAGATGTCGATTATTTATGGGGCGAGCTATATCGAGCATACACTTTAGTAAAAATCGGTCTTTGGTCTATACGTTTTCTACTGAAAAATTTGCAAATTTAGCTGGCAGGGGAGTTTGGTGGAAGACCTTGACGCAGCTGAGGTAGGTTATTGTTATATTAGGCACTGATTATTCGTTATCACAGGTGTTTATTATACTTTGGCCATCAAATATTAGGTCTTGTGTCACTTTCACTTAGTTATATGCTTTGTAAACGTTTTATATACAATTTATTGTGTCTTTTTTCACTGATTTATATATTTCTATAGGTTCTAATCATATGAATGTCACTTATTATATACATTTATGTGTCACTTTCACATCTTATTATGGTGTTATTGTATTTGTATCAATTTTCTCATAATACATTTGACTTTTGTATTAGAATAAATTGTTTTACTTCCACTTATTGCCTATATATACATATTGTCACTGTCTTTGGTACTTTCACTATGATTAGAACTCCTGCTTGGAGTGGTAATCAAAGAAGCACCCTTCAGCACAGAGTGGCACCTTGCACTCCACACACTCCATGGTGGACTTTTTCTCTGACCTCGCCCTCAGCCTGGTGTTGTAGCAGACATGGCACCACTTCTGCTGCTTTCTTCCTGCTGGTGTCAAAGGCAGAGAAATGAGCCTGTGCATATTCATGTAATATGCACAGTGCAAGCGGTCAGTAGCGGCGGGCCCAGCATGTGCCACTGCCCTCTGTGGCGTACCATACTTCTCCAGGAGCTCCTTCAACACCTGCTTTTGGAACCTCTGCAGGCTATTGAACTTCCTGGGTGTGTTCTCATTCCGAAGCTTGTATATATTGTAGGCATTCAGAATGGACATGTCCACCATGTGCAGAAAGAACTTTTTGTACCATCTGCACAAGGTACGCAGACAGTCAATGAAGCCTATCTGCATGTCGGACTTGTCCACCAGCCTCATGTTGATGTTGTAGTCCAGGTCAGCATCGGGCTTGGTCACCCTGGCCTGGGTGCGGCGATCCACCTTGCCAGTCTCCACCATTTCCCCCTTGTGGACGGTGGTCAGGAGGTTGACCTTCCGCTGGTCGTGCCAGTGGATAGCCAGAATGGGCCCCGACTTCTTCCGGAACACATCGCCTTTCTTGGTCTTTGGAGGGAAAGGTGGCATGCCCTTCCTTCTCCATCGTACTGTGCCTACAGTCCCCGTCTTGCGCTCATGGAGGTACTTTGAGAGAGTGGGGGACGTGTAGTAGTTGTCCGTGTAGAGGACGTGATTCTTATGGAAATAGCGGTCCATCATGGCTTGCACCACTGCTCCGCCAAAGCCAATGACGGGGTCCACAAGCACGTCCCCTTCCTTCCCGCTGTAGACCAGGAAGTCCAGGACATAGCCAGTTCGGCAGTCGCACAGCACAAAGAATTTTATGCCAAAGCGATGTCTCTTTGAGGGGATGTACTGCCGGAAGCTGAGCTTTCACCGGAACAGCACAAGAGACTCGTCAATGACGACCTTGTGGAAGGGCTTGAAGTAGGAGGAGAAGCGGTGTCGCATCATCTCGTACAACGTCCTAATCTTCCACAGCTTGTCTGGGCAGTGGACGTCGGTGTTGGTGACAAGATGGAGCGCTGCGAGGATGCCAAGGTACCGGTCGCGAGACATATATTTCCCGAAGGCAGGGGTGGATATCAGATCATTGGTGATCCAATAGTCAGGCAACCTATGCTTCTTGACAAGAGTCATTAGCATGGTGAGTGCCAGGAAGACCATGAACTCATGATGAGTCACTTTGGTCCACTGTCTCATGTGGCCCTTGGTCACCTTGTCAAACATGTGGACCTGGAATTGGTGCTGCTTGTTTGTCAACTTGATGACAAATCCGGTAACCTCCTCATCAAAAAAGGCCTCAAAAAGCTCATGTGGTGGAGCATTGGGGCCTGCGGGAAAATTGGGGGTAATTCCTGAACCCTCCTGTACCTCATCAAAAGCTGGCACATCAGGGTTGTAATCTTCCCCGTCAGCCAGATCTTCCCACTGGAAAACGTAGAATGGGTTTTGGCGACGCACATGAGGAGCTCCAGGTGGTGGCCCAGCATGCCCACGGCCAACTCGGGAGGCGCGCGCCCTAGGGCGGCCAGGGCGGGCCACAGCACGACGCCCCCGGGCGGAGCGGATGGGTTGAGGGTCGTCCATGTCCATGTAGTCGTCGTCAGAGTGGTCATCTTGCCCTGACGGTGGACCTATATAGTCATAGCCAGAGTCATCTGTGAGGTGCCCTTCATCGTCAGTGTCCCCCACATAATCTGGCGGGGAACGAGTGATGAAAGAAATAATTCACAAAAACGTCCTCCCCACCAACCCTGACAATAAAATAAAACTCATTATTTACTACAAATCTCCTAAGACCTCCAACCTTGTCCTCCGTAACCGCCCCATTTCCACCAACCAACCGAAAGACGATCATGTGATATACCAGCATATTTGCACCTCTGGGGACTGTGGACCCCTATCCTATGTTGGAATGACACAGACTCGCCTTTCCCGTCGACTAACCCTCCACCTTCAATCTGGCGCTATAAAAGATCACTATCAAGCCCCCCACCATCTTGCCCTAACTCGCACCGACCTAGACAAACAAACTACCATACTCGACAAAGAATCAGACCCCAGAAGACTAGCTATTTTAGAAGCTCTATATATCGAAACGCTCAACCCCAGCATCAACAACCAAACACAAGACCTTCAAATTCTTCCTTCAGGCAAGCGCTACAGGCATACTGCCCTCCTTCCTCTCGCCCTGTGCCCCCCTCCTTTACCTTTCCGCGCTCAGCACACAACTGACAACACCAACCAATCACAGCCACCCACAGCCAACAACCAACCACCGATAAGATTTAGTGCCCGTCTCGCGAATAGACTGCCTTCCACCAATGAACAGCCACCCCACACCCAGTAGCTCCACCCACCTACCTATTCTTGATCCTCGAATTTTGTATAAATATGTTGCTTTGTCCTTACTCTAATCATTACCTGCCCATTCCCTGAAGATGCAAGATGTTTACTTGTGAAACGTTGGATCCACCATGAATTTTGCTAACCTGTTGTACCTCATCTCTGAACCCCAGAGGAAAATTGTTAGAACTATTGAAAGCTGTAACAATAAAATACTGAATGCTGAAACTGCTGTTGCCTTTAACCTCGTCTGATTAAAAGAGAATCTATTACCTGGCTATACTAACATACATATATATATATATATATATATATATATATATATATATATATATATATATATATATATATATACTGTATATATACTGTATATATATATAATAATTATATATATATACTGTATATATATATATATATATATACATATGTATATACTCAGGCACATACCTCATAGCTGAGGGTGCCCAACTCGAGACAGAGCCCGAATAGAAACAACAGAACAAAACAAAACAAATCAAAACAAAACATTGACTAACATCTAGGTACTCTATCTAACATGCTAAATAATACCAAAAGTCTTCATTACATCAAGAGGGGTTGATAAAATACTCTAATATAACAATAATTCCTGTATTTTGTTTTGTATTAGCAACAACATGTATATACAAACAAACAAACAAATGAACATCTACTTCCAAGCCGCCTGCAGCTAAATTGATGGATAAATATTGATAGTTAGTTAGATAGATAGATAGATAGATAGATAGATAGATGGAAGGATATATAGAGAGAGAGATTGATGGATAGGTAGATAGATAGATATATAGAAAGATAAATACATATAGATAGATAGATAGAGGGAAATAGATAAATAGATAGAAGATAAATGGGTGGATGGACAGATAGATATATAGATAAAGAGAGAGAGAGAGAGAATACAGATACACCAAGTAACTGATAGAGAGGCCAACAGATTCTTTGCCCCTCAACTTTCCCTTCATAATTGTTAAGGGGCACAGGGCGTTGGGTGGGGCTTCGGTGTCCCGGGTATTTCCGCACCCTCCTCAGCTCCTCGCCTGAGCATTTTTAGTGGTAAAGCTGGGAGGGTTCTGTGGGGGCGCTCGGTTATGGCCTTGGCCTTGCTCGGGACCATTGGGCTTTTCGGTCAGACAGCCTGGGGAACAACAACAACAACAACAACAACAGAGCTTGCTTTAAGCCATTTTGGCAGAATTAAGTTTAGCAAGGATATTAGGAAGGTGGAGGGTTTTCCTATACTCACTATACGATGCCCTGATTTACGATATCACTATAAGTTTTTAGGTGTTTGTGTTTGGGTTTTTGTCTGGTCCCAGAAAGCATCCCCACTTACCCCATTAATGTCAGGGTTTGCTATATGATTTTTCTATTTAAGATCAGGTTTTCAGGAACGTAACCCAATCATAAATCGAGGGAGACCTGTACACACGATTCATAGAGTGCCTTCCAAAATTAAGTAAAATCGTCTAACAATACCCAGAATAAACTGAAGAATAGGATCCTAATGGTGGGAGTGTTAAAATCGTGTAATGTCCTGGATCCACTGGGTGTAATAGTCTATGTTGACGTAGACCCCAGGTACCCCCTTCTCCCTCATGTTTAGGTGTTAAAATCGTAGAATGTCTTGGATCCACTGGGAGTAGTAGGCCATGTTGACATAGACCCTTGGTACCCCCTTCTCCCTCATGTTTAGGTGTTCAAACCATATAATGTCTTGGATCCACTGAGAGTAGTAGGCCATGTTGACATAGACCCCAGGTACCCCCTTCTCCCTCATGTTTAGGTGTTAAAATCGTAGAATGTCTTGGATCCACGGGGAGTAGTAGGCCATGTTGACGTAGACCCCCTTCTCCCTCATGCTTAGCCCTATTATTACTGAGGGTGTTCAAATCGTATAATGTCTTGGATCCACTGGGTGTAGTAGGCTATGTTGATGTAGACCCCAGGAACCCCCGGGGAGCCGCACCCGATACCCCAGGACACCACCCCGGCCAGCTCCCACGCTCCCCCGGGGGTACCCTCACACGCCAGGGGGCCCCCGCCGTCACCCTGTACAAGAGAGGAAGAAAATGTTTAAAGGGGATCACAGTCGTGGTATAGTCAGTAGAGCGTCGGCTGGTGATCAAAGGGTCAGTGGATCAAGCCCGCACTGTCAAAAGTTTTTGGTTGATGTAAAGCCCGGGCAACTTGACCTAGCGATTCGTGACAAATGCCTAATGTTTCCCTTCTCGGGGGAAAAAAAAAGAAAAAAAAGAAAAATCACAATGATTTCTGCAAGGGTGTGAGATTATGTGTGATGGTAAAGTCAAAATCAATAATTCGCTGAAAATCTTGCTCATAAACTGTGTAAGTTTACGTTGTTATCATTTTCCCTTAACAGTCCTGACGTGATTCTAATAGCCCGTGTCAAGTACTATAAGTTTCACTTCTTATAAATTTTGAGTTAAAGTCACTCTCTAACTTTCACGCATTATCATCATGGTTTACATACGTATATACATACATTATCTTAGAACAAATAGGGATGTAGGGCAGAAGGGGTCTGCCTCATATGGGTTAATAAGCCTTCTGCAGATTTCCATTTTGCTTATGCTTATGCTTATGCTTCTTAAAGACTATGATCTGCACGTGAGTAGGTCAGTCTCTTTATTTACCTAAGGGCGGCATTCCAGGTGTCCCTTTTGGTCAGTCCTTTGGCTGCGAGATCGGTTCGTACCACCTGATCCCACGTCTTTCTTGGTCTACCTCTCCTTGCGACTCCCTCCACGTTCATAGACTTGCTTTTCTTAACCCAATTATTCTCATCCATTCTTTCCACATGTCCATACCTTCTAAAGCCGGTATCACACGAGAACTTTTATAGTCAACATTCGATGATCAACATTTTTCTGGCAACATTTCTGGACTATTTTGCACTGGTATCGGAAACTAGACTTCGTAGATAAATTTAGGTGACCAAAATATTTTAAATGTTGTCCTCATAAGCTGCCAGACCAGTGTTGAGGATAAATGTTGATGGAAAAAGCGCTCGTGTGATACCAGCTTAAGCCTGCTAATAATAACAATGATGTCAATGATAAACAAAACACCAACTCCTAAACTGCCCAATACCTTGCAAGCGTCCTTCCCCGCCTGTCCCCCGGCACAGATCATGCCGGGGTGGAGGGTGTAGGTGGGGCCCAGTCGAGTCGTTCTTAGGGACGCTTCACACACGCCGGGGGACACCACTAGTACGTCCACCTCCTGGGGGGATAGAAGGATAGTTGGATAGTGTTGAATACTTCTACCAGTCTCTAGAAGCTGGCAAAGTTATATAGAAGGTACAGGAAAAGAGGTTCATAGGACATATTGATACACTTTGGGAGACACCACTAGTACGTCCACCTCCTACCACAGATCTTTCCTAAGCTGCACAAAATTGTCTAAATATAGGTAGGATAAAATATAAAAGATGTCGCCGGTACATAAGGGGTCTGTTAACTAAGGGACGGTAGACCACATAATAAGCCACCCTCTTAGCCTTAACACTATTTGGTGCAAGACGGAACTTTTTGGAGCCTCCCTGTTTCACTCCATTAGTTTGCAGATTTTCAGATGATTCACCCCAATAGTTTCGCTGTTGCTGTATAAGGCACTTCACCTCATTCAGGTGTCGACTACGTGTATTTCCAGGCGAACGATAGCAAACCTAACATTAAGGAGAAATCGGGCTTCGGCCTGATCTAAGAAATTCACTCTAGGTTAGTTCCTTACATAAATATACAGAAAATAAAGTGTTACGATCCAGGTTCTCAAAGACACAGGGCTCTTCAACATTGGACTAGATAATGGCAAACTGCAACAACGGTAACACTAGCTCCAACCCCTGCCTTAAACACTGGAAAACAAAACACCATTACCGCCCTGAGTCGTGCCTGGACAACGAGGTATCCTATGACTCGGTAACTGGTGCACACACACTAAGCTGACGCTCGATGAAACAGCCTATTCTCAAACAGTAAAAGATTACTCGATTAGGTTACACAAAGAAAAGATAGTTAACGTGATTAATTAACGTTACGGTAGATACTCAAATAACTGGCACTCCTGTATTAAAGAAAGTGCAATGCTAGTCCTGCAACATCAACTGGAAACTTCTGAAATAAGTCTGATGCTGGGAAGATGTTCGTAAAGAATCTTGAACAATTATAATGCAGAATACAGGTCACAATAAATACTAGGACATATAGTAATAATAGGCAGGCGAATAATAAAGACTGCGCAAAGGTAGTAATGCTCGACAACTAAAGAATGCTTCGTGACCCAACGCAACAGCCTACTAGGGTTGTGCAACTCAACAACAACCTCGGCTCAAAAGCGCAGTGAATAATAATGCTGCATACATATAATAATGGAGCTTATCTCTAACCAGTGTCTGCTCAGTTAATAAAGTCTAGCTGGGGTATCAAGGCAGGGCAACAATGGGCGAGCATGCGGCTCGTAGCCTAACGTTGTCCGAAGGTGGTATAATGAAGATTACGTTATATGACGGGGATGCTCTCTTGATAAATCTAGGTCTCTAGTACCTAGTTCTATCCTGGCGATCCCTCAGAAGTCAACACAAAGAGGCAGCACTATGTTGTGAGGGATAGGCTATGGCCCTCTCACACCACAGCACTGTGCGCGCAAAGTAAACCCACCCGAAGACAACTTAGGCTCCCACAGTACCTGTCGATGTCATGCAGGGCTTAGCTAACACTGCACACATCGGAGACAACGACGCAGTAACCTTACCCCTAGTCTAGCTTTAGATAACCAAGCAGAATCACTCAACACCTTGCCAGGGAGACATATACCGGTCTACAACATTCCCGAGAGAGGACACATACGGAAAAGTCCGTCTCTCCAAACCTCATTAAAGCCTAATACATGGAAATATCTGAGAGCTTTGCGTACAATACGACTGGCCGACGGTGAACGTCTATGCTGAAACCAGAAGGGATGTTGAGTTTAATAAAGATTAGAGAATGAGAAAGGAGAAGTCGAGAGAGAGAAATAGTATGCAAAGTGGCGAGTATGGGGGACAGAATTGCAAAGGATGTAGACGATATGCGTGTCAGGCCAGCTCTGAGCTTGGTAAAAAACACGAGGCCGCGATGAGCAGGTACTAGTTGACCACCCGGCCGCCAACGCCGTCAGCGCCGAAGCGAGCCACGTGATAGCTCATTCCGCTGCCAGGTGTACCCCCTCACCCGCTCTCGCTCGCCTCCCACACAAGCAACATTTATATTATAGCGAATATAAAATATAAGGCGCGGTCACAGACCAAAACAAAGACCATTTCTAGACTGTCTGTGGCAACACGACACTAATAAAAGAAAGCAGATCATTCTAGGACAACTGTAGCCTATCCCCCCATCCTGGCGAGCGCTAGCGAGCTGCAATGCCCCACGCAACCATTCTGCTAGCGCCGGGAGGCGTCACCCCCCCCCCAAGATATGGGACACTCAACCATGAGCCCATATCTGAACAGGCAGAATGTCGCTAGAATCTGCCACTCCTAACCACTCTGCCACTCATGGAATGCAAGCTCAGTCTCCTCAAAAAAATACAACAACATTTATATATAAAAACAAAATCTTATCACCCTTCCCAAATATAATACATTAATTCATAACATTGTGCTCCCAGAGCGAGCTTTAAGAAGCACAGCCTACTGAGGGAAAATCATCTGCACTCAGTACTCAGCTACAATATTATCTTAAAATTAATTATTAAAAAGAAAGAGTTTTTATTTAATTTTTTCATATTTTATTTTAATGTTGTTTTTGGCGGCTACTATAGATGTAGCCTAATTTCTTCGAATCAAAGCCAACAACTCCTGCCCTGTGACCCTACGCTGATGCTACACACGCGAGCCAACAAGCACCAGCGCAAAAATACACCGCGAGCCAAGACAGGAGGCTATACCAACATACTGTGGTAGCCTACCCCGGATCCTCCACCCGCGACAAACAGTCCGCAATCACATTCTCACAACCGGCAATATGGCGAATGTCTAAGTTGTACTCCTGCAACATGAGCGACCATCTGGTCAGCCTCATATTCCGGTTGTGGAATTGATTGAGGAATTTAAGCGGGTGGTGGTCGGTATACACTACCACGACTGGCCCATAGGCAGGAACATAGACCTCAAAGTGTCTGAGCGCTAACACGATGGCCAGCAGTTCCTTTTCAACAACCGAATAGTTTTTCTGTGCTGAATTAAAATTCTTTGAAAAGAAACTGACTGGATGCTCAAGACCTTCCTCGTCTGTCTGCAAAAGTACGGCACCAGCCCCTACTCCGCTGGCATCAGTCGCCAACTGAAATGGTCGTTCAAAGTCCGGGGCCCTGAGGATAGGGTGAGTGCATAAAAGGTGTTTAACTACTCGAAACGCCTGCTCACACTCAGGTGCCCAGCGGAACTTTCTATCTTTAGCTAGTAGATCTGTCAAAGGAGCTAACACAGTAGAATAACCTCTTATAAAGCGGCGGTAATACCCAATCATGCCCAAAAATCTCATGATCTGCCGCTTGGTGGTCGGCCAACAAGTCGATAGCCTGTATCTTCTGTTGGGGCGGGCTCACCTGCCCTAACCCAACCACAAACCCCAGATACTGCACCGTGGCTTGCACAAAGTCACACTTGTCCAGATTAACCACCAAGCCTGCTTTACTAAGTTGACTAAATAAGGCTTCTATGTGCTCACAGTGACTTTGGAAATCGTTGTCATAAATGATCACGTCATCAAGGTAGACAGTACAGTTTGGGATGTCTGCTACGATGTCGTTCATTAAGCTCTGGAAAGTGGCCGGTGCATTTTTCAGACCATATGGCATCACGTTGCAACGGTAAGTACTGCCATCCACCACAAACCCGCACACCTCTTTAGCCCGCTCAAACCGAGACTCTCTCCAGGTACTTCTCTTGCCGCGAACAAAAACCTCTTGCGGGTAACCATACCGCGAGCAATACAAGAGCAGGTTCCGGACAACAGTTTTCGCCGTGCCATTTCTCATTGGATATGCATCAGGATAACGAGTGGCCACATCCATGATAGTTAATAGAAATTTATTACCGGCACTAGTAGGGGTTAGGGGTCCGACCATATCAATGATGACCTTACTGAAGGGCGGTCCACTGACAGGAATGGGGTGCAACGGGGCTCTCGGAATTGTTTGGTTAGGTTTTCCAACCCTCTGGCATGTATGACACCTTGCTATCCAGGTTACCACCTGCCCCTTCAACCCCGGCCACCAAAACAATTTTTCTAAAGCCGCCACCGTTTTTCTCACCCCTAGATGTCCTGCCAGTGGTATGTCATGCGCCAACCTCAGTAGGCTATCCCTGCACTCCCGTGGCACCACCAACTGGTCCACTACTCCGGACCCCTCTTGCCAACTACGTTTAGGGTCTTGAAAACGCCTATAGAGGATGCCTTCTAAATAAAAAAAAATCTCCTGGCTGTGCATCACCGTCCTCGTCGAGCTCTACAGCTCCATTAGCACACGTTTGGAGCTCAGGGTCCTCTAGTTGCAACCGACGTATATCTGAGGGTGCCAAGCGATCTAACTGCTCCCGGAGCAATGCATGACCTTCCCCGATACTGGGCTGCTCCCTCTGTCTCTCTCGATGTACATAACGTTGCTGTCGTGGAGACTCGTCATGCCCAGCCTCGTCACTCTCGATGACAGGCCCAGGGGCTACTCCAGAATTAAGTAATGGTGCTAATACTGAATCACCCAGGAGAGCCGCCGAGTCAAAACTCTTAAAACCAACTCCAGCTTTAGCCTCCTCCTGTTGATCGTTCCTCCGCTGGTCTGAAGACGGAGGACTAGGCTGTGACACTTTAGCTGCCCGAGCTCAGGTGACAACACATGCCATGGGTTGTGTCTGGCACTGCTCGACCCACTCTTGCTCTTCCCTACTCACGTCGGCCGGCCTCTCGGCAACGACTAAGGGTAGAACCTCAGAAGCGGGCATTGCAAAGTCGTTGCCGAGAAGAAGGTCGACGCCCTCCACTGGCAGTTTCTCCACAATCCTGACATCCAATTCACGTGCCACACCATCCACCTCCAACTCCAACCGCACCAACGGGTATGACCAAGTTGCATTAATACCCTGCACCACCACCACCCGAGCCGCGTTTATAGGGTAGCCAGTCAAGTTTTTCATCAGAGTCTGGGAAGCACCTGTATCACGCAAGACCTCTACTCCATGGTTGCGCCCCGCCCACATCACGCAACCCTGCCCTCTATGGTCGCAAAAAACATCCTGAGCAGGGTTCGAGCCTCCCAGGTGCTTCTGCATTGGCTGTGCCTCAGCCTCTGACGAACTGCCCCGGGCAAACTCAGATGACTTCGGAGACACACCAATGTTGCAGGCCAAAGACACAGCTGCTGTAGGTGGTTTGCTAGGACAGACTCTTGCAAAGTGCCCCTTTTAATGACAATGATAACACTCCAACTCCCCTTTGGGCTTCCCTTGGTACTGGGAAGGGCCCGGCCCCTTCTTAAATGGGACGGTGCTAGTCTTGTGGTCAGTCTTGGTATCATGGCTCTTGTACTTGTTTGCATAAGGTATATCACTAACTCGGGGGGGTGGGGCGTCACGCCCCTTGTTACCTGCCTCACTACGCTGGGCAATCCCGCACTCACGAATTAGTGATAGCCGGAGGTCAGCCATCTCAGCTGCCTCCTGTAGAGTTTTTGGTTGCTTTTCTTTAAGGTTTAACGTCAGGTCGCCGCCCGTGCATTTGAATAACTGCTCTAAAAGCACCAACTGTTTAATGTCGTCAAACGTAGTAGCTTTCTCCGACCTCAGCCAATTCCCAAAAGCATCGGACCAGTGGCGTAGCTAAGGGGGGGGGGGCGGGAGGGGGCTGTTTGAAATCGCCCCCCGGGCCCCCAAGAGAAGGGGGCCCCCAAATGGATCTGAAAATAATATTAATTATACTAATAGTATATACTGTATAATTGTATATATAAGTAATATTAATAATGAGTAAAATAAACACCATGTGTGTTTTCTGATTTAACCTCTTTCTTTTCTTCTATCCTGCGACGTCATGGGTATTTAAAATTAGAAAAATAACGATCACTCTATCAGTATTGATTTGGCGGTGCAAGGGGAAACATCGTCGCTCTCGCTCCTAGCCTCCTACCCGCCACTTGCTTAGGACGCACTGCCTATAGGTAGGCCTGATGATTATACTTTATATACATTACAAAATAGCACTATTGAGTTTGGCAGTTGGTTAATATACTGTGTTTTTCGTAAGCATGTGTAAAGGAATAATAAGATATAGCCTAATTTGACAACAAGAAACATGGTGATTGTTAGTAAGTTGAGTGTATAATCGAAGATTAGGCCTACATACAATTATATATAAATATATGAACCAAAAATGTCGGTAATATTTTCTTTTTCGTGAACTGTAATGGTCAAATCGATAGCTATATTTCATAGATAACCTATGTACTTAACCTTGTGAGAAAGTTGAGTGGTATCGAAGATATTTGTAGAGTAGGCTAAACTTCTAAAGTGCTAAATTTTTAGGCCTTGAAATTTGTAGGCCTATGTTTTGGTCTCATATTTTTTTCTCGAACTGTAGGGGGCCTAACATAGCCTATACAATGTTTATGGTCTTACTAAACCTTAGCTTTATCGTGAAAAAGATGCATAGTCGTTTAATATTAGTCAATTAAGTATGGGTGCAATACATCAGCTAAAATAGAGCATAGAGAGGCAACATTAATGGTGTAGAGTGTAGGCTACCTTGGTTAGGCTATGAGCACTATGACTCCTTTCAAATTTAGACTCTGGAGCACTTTTATTTATGCTACCATACGCCTTCCATATGGGCTATAGGCTATGGTGGATGTACATATCAAGCCCAGGAACTGTGAAATAAGAAGGAACACAGTTGTGAGCATTGAATACTCGTTTGTAGGTTAATCTAGCCCTTTGGCTGGTCCAGGGTCAGGTGCAAACGTTGGTAAGCTTTCTAACAAGTTACTGGGGTTCTCAAGAAGAGGCCCCCAGTATTGAGATTTGAGGTAATGCATAGCTTGATTAGGCCTACCAATGACGCCTATTTTAACTCCCTAACGCCAGTGGTGGGGTTGAAATAATATTTTAATGTTATCACGTTTCATGTACATTATTATTTTATATTATTTTATTAGTATTATATTTTATATTCTTATTTCAGACATGCCTAATAAACGACAAAGAGAAAGAGTTCATCAAAGTGGTATATGTTTTACAGTATTGTACCATTGTACATGTATTCCTAATCATTAGATAACGGTGATAATAATTCATTGTATATTAAATTATTACCAGTACCCCACTATTGAGTCATGGATATCGTCAAAACGCACCTAGGTAGCATTATTATTCTAAAATTTTCTCGGGGGGGCTTACAGCGCCCCCCCGAACCCCCCAGCTGATTAGGCTCGCTTCGCTCGCCACCCCCACCCCCTTCTATAATAAGCAAACCATGGAGGGGGCCCCTCCAGGCACCAGGACCCCTGGGCCTCCAAATCTCTAGCTACGCCCCTGCATCGGACAGCTCCCGGGCATGCTCCAAAAAGGTGCTCTCCCGACCCTTGGTAACACCCCGGAACTTCAACCTGTACGTCTCTGGTTGTAGTTCGTAGGCTCTCAGGACAGCCTCCTTGAGTTCCTCATAGATAATACAAGACTCTATAGGCAATGCATCGTAGGCTTTAAGACCCTTGCCTATTAATCTAGAGGATACAAGTGCTGCCCATTTATTCTCTGGCCACTGGTGTTCCTGGCACTTCTTCTCAAAGCATGTGAAAAATTCTGTTACACCACTCTCATCAAACACCGGAACCAGTTTCAATAAGTGCGAGAGACTGCTCATGAACACGGTTACCAGCCCCAAGTCGCTGTCCCGTTGTCTCTACTCGCGCCTTCTCTACGTCCATGTCGGCACAGTACCTAGTCGACTCAGCTTGAATTTTTGCTAGCTCTATGTGCTCATGACTGATAGTTTTTCTCTCTTCTATCTTGGCTAATTCTATTTGCTGCTGAAGCTCACATGCCCTTTGTTGCTGAAGCTTAGCTAATTCGAGCTGAAGCAATAATTCTGGAGTTAACCCTTGAGGAGGTGAAGGTGCTACAATGTTTGAAATTACCGGTGGTCCCCCAGGGCCTGCCAGTCACCACCCAACTGCGGAAGCGTACCCGGGGTCGGCAAACTACTGGGATGGCTGGGAGTCGAGTGTAGGGGAAGCATGGCCGAAGGGCTCTGAGCACTCAACCCATCTCGCTCACCAGTCACCCTGCCCAGTACACACGTTATCAAGTTATCCCTGGTCATGCTGCTAGTAACCGCATGACCGATAGCTGTGGCCAGGCATTGAAGACCGTACCGATCCATACCCTCCAACCGCTCGGCAGTAACAGGCCATTGCAAAAATATCCTAGCATCCTCCTCACAGTTCACCCGATTAACCCTTTCATCATGCTGCTGTTCCTCACGACTGGCCGACGGTGAACGTCTATGCTGAAACCAGAAGGGATGTTGAGTTTAATAAAGATTAGAGAATGAGAAAGGAGAAGTCGAGAGAGAGAAATAGTATGCAAAGTGGCGAGTATGGGGGACAGAATTGCAAAGGATGTAGACGATACGCGTGTCAGGCCAGCTCTGAGCTTGGTAAAAAACACGAGGCCGCGATGAGCAGGGACTAGTTGACCACCCGGCCGCCAACGGCGTCAGCGCCCAAGCGAGCCGCGTGATAGCTCATTCCGCTGCCAGGTGTACCCCCTCACCCGCTCTCGCTCGCCTCCCACACAAGCAACATTTATATTATAGCGAATATAAAATATAGGGCGCGGTCACAGACCAAACCAAAGACCATTTCTAGACTGTCTGTGGCAACACGACACTAATAAAAGTAAGCAGATCATTCTAGGACAACTGTAGCCCATCCCCCCATCCTGGCGAGCGCTAGCGAGCTGCAATGCCCCACGCAACCATTCTGCTAGCGCCGGGAGGCGTCACAAAAGTCAATTAAAGCAATTACAATTTTTGTTTAAATGAAACTATAGGTAGCGCCAACGAACTTGACAAAAATCTCGATCCCTGACCTCTTAGTGACTCAAAAGGACCTGGAGCAAACTGGCTGTAAATATCCACACCTATTTCCTGGTGGACTCTTCCCAAATGATAGAAATATCAGCCCAATTGCTTTCATTTACTTTTGAGTTATAAGAAGTTAAGAGGTCAAGAGTATTGTCAAGTTCGTTGGCGCTACCTATAATGTACAGTATAATATCCGTATTAGATACTCTCTATGGTTCCTCTAATAAATTTCAAGAAAATAAATTTTTTGTTATGAAATACATGTTAAGTATATAAATATACCACATGTACAGTACATAGGGAAGAGAAATTCAGTGCCGTGAATACTTGAATGGTGAAATTATACCAACATGACGGAAAGCTGATTTATTTTGATGACACGACAAGTTTGGACTGTCCCTGGAGTTCTCTTCAGGTGAGTCCAAACTTGGCGTACCATTACAATAAAACATTTATCCGTCATGTGGGTATAATTCCTCCACATATACCGTAAATCCTTAACCAATAACTAAGCTACCTTTAAAAAAATAATCAAAATAAACAAAACTATATTTCTAATCAGCTTCCTAATAGTATAAACTAAACAAATCAACATTTCGGGTATCAGCTTCCAAAATACTTTTATTCATATATCCAACGGTTCAAACCTCAGTATTAATAACGCAGACGGAATCATCAACCCTGAACTTCTTAGCATTCCCTACCTCCTCTGTGTCATCCAACTCCCGCTTTCTCTTTTCTGTGACCACGAGCAGGATCTCACAAACTGAAACGTTCTTATCTGCCAGCAACACACCAGCCTCTCTCTCCGGTTCACTGCAAGTGGATTCACCCTCATCGCTTAAATGAGATTCGCTCGAAGATGAACTTGCCTCACTCAAGATATCAAGACAACTATCCAAACTGTCATTTAGTTTGCGGTACACTACTCGTAGGCCGGGGCGGCGAAGGACCTTCTTGCACTTCATATCCCGTACAAGAGTCTTTAGGGAATCAGTCACTCCATTAAGGTTACTACCTATGTCCACACCCTTTAAGATTTTGTCTATTATAACTCCGAGTGACCAAGTGTCACTCTGAATGGAACTGAGGCCATCCAGGTACAGCTCCGGTGAATAGTGCTTATACCTTTTATATGCCTCTTTTGTTCCGGTGGGAAAACATGGGTTTGGCCCCGAGAAACTAGCCAGACCAAAGTCTATCACAGACACCTTTAGTTCTTCTCTATCAACAATCACATTATTTAGTTTTAGATCATTATGCACTATTTTTCGAGAGTGGATTAGACGAACCTTATGGACAATTTCCTTTAGAATATTAAGCCATGTCCAAAACGGTGTATCACCATCATTTAACAGATCCCGGACTGTTTTCCCCTTGCACAGGGACATGACAATGATTGGTTTGTCCGACGCTACAGCCAACACAACAGGTGCCCCACCAATACCATTCAATCGGCTTAGCATGCGGGCTTCTCGTAGGAAAAGAGAGAGGTCACCCATGTCCGTCCCCTCCTTTAGGCAGGCTGGTTTTCCATCAAACTCAACCTCAGTGACCCTGCCATAGGACCCACTGCCCAATACCGCGCCGACGTTCGACACCTTCGTCCAGATATCGTAACTTTTCATCGTGTTTAGGTTATTGTTGTACATTATACACTAATAATATATGTGTGTAACTTAAATCTGACAACAAAGCCAATATCAACTCTTATACTTATAAGAGTTACTACAAGATTTGCAACCTTGGCCTGACTGTACGACTTACACGATAGACAATTTGAAAACAAGTGTTGTATGAACTTCTCTCTCGAGCGATCTGATACATTCAACAGCCTAAAATATCTACATAACATCTCGTTGCTATTTTGGTCCACATTAAGTTATACTTAACGTTGTTTATTGTATGTAAATTCATTATGATACCTATAACACAAAGTATTAGATTTTTAAACTTGCATTTACTTGTAATATACTGTATAATATCGAAGACATATAATTAATATAATTTAGTTACCCATTTATTAATATTCGTTTTCTTAAATATGCGTATAAGAAAATGGAGTTTTTACCGCTAACTAAAATATAAATGACGATCAACGGATATTATATTTTTATACGATGCTGTTATTACTCCAATGATCTGTCTACTGGGGGGGGGGGGGGGGCACGTACCCCCCCCCCCTAGAGACCCTATAGTAACAGAGATCGGCCAACCTCCGCCATCTTGGTGACACTGGTGATAATTTTTCTCTCTTCACACTTAAGATGGGCCGTTTTTCTGGTCCCCCTTTTCCCTCATGTTTAGCCCCATTACTTTTCAGATTTAAGAATGATTGCCCCACATTAGTTTGTCGATTTTAAGACCTTTCATCCCATTTCTTTGTCAATAATAAGACCTTAATTTCCTGCAAATTAGGTGTCAATTTTTTTCTAGGCGAACCATAGCGAGCCTGTAATTTTGGAAGAACAGGCATTCGGCCGGAACATTTTTCCAACGAAAAATGTACAAATTAATCTACAAGGGGTATCTAATGGATGTTTTTAAAAGTTTGATGGAGATATTGGGAGGAAACTAGAAAAACAATGAATAAATTAAAAACATCTGCCAAAAATTTAATCATTATTTTGGACCCCCTTCTCCCTCACGTTTAGCCCCATTAGTTTTGAGATTTTAAGACGGCCAAATTAATGTGGCGGATTTCTGTCAAATTTAAGACCAACTGTGCCATATAGGTGTCGATTTTTTTCCTGGCGAGCGATAGTGAGCCTGTAATTGAGGAGGAAACAGTCTTCGGACGCCACATTTATTAAAATCCTCGATTTTAACCCCTTCTGTACCGGCGACGTCTTTTTAGTTGATTTCAGCTACATTTAGACAATTTTATGAAACTTAGGAAGAATATATTGTAGCTAAAAGGGTTAATGGAGATAGTCTGTAGCTTTTTATTGAGTACACGTCCTTCCTAAGCTGTACAAAATCGTCTAATAGTTGCTTGAATATAATGAAAAGTACATCACCGGTACACAAGGGGTTAAGGGAATTTTCCTTACATTTAAGGGAAGCTAGGCTTGGCCTGCCGCGGTTTCGAACTCGGGTCAACAGGTATACCTGACTCCCGCGCTAACCACTATACTACCACAGACGTACAGTCGCGCTACTAAGTGATGTCTCGGCACCAAGTATGTTTTGATCAATAATTGGTATCAGCAATATCTAAGCTTCATTTCTTTATATCGAGTGAAATATACAAATATGTTCCTACACTTACCCACCCTATTCAACATCTGACAGACATTAATACAGCACAGAGCAAGCCAAACGTAATGACAGCTGGGACATGACTTATTAGCGCGACCGTACAATAGGACAGCAACCTTAGTTCTATTGGAAGAACCAGGTGATAGTCTCGTGGAGGACTCACACGTGCCCCCATGACTATGTAGTCTATTGGAAGAACCAGGTGATAGTCTCGTGGAGGACTCACACGTGCCCCCATGACTATGTAGTCTATTGGAAGAACCAGGTGATAGTCTCGTGGAGGACTCACACGTGCCCCCATGACTATGTAGTCTATTGGAAGAACCAGGTGATAGTCTCGTGGAGGACTCACACGTGCCCCCATGACTATGTAGTCTATTCGCTGTAAGTAGGCGAGAAATCATGACCTCTATCCTCTGTAACTCAAAAAGGGCTTGAGCAAATCGGCTGTAAATTTCCACATCTATTCCTTGTTGACTCTACCCAAATGGTACACATACTAGCTCGATTACTCTAGTCATTTTGGAGTTTCATAGGTTAGGGGTAATGATTTTTCGCCTACTTACCGCTAATAGACTATAGCCGGGCCGTTTTGTACACATTTATCTCGAAGGAAGCGTTTAGTAGAAGCTTGATATAGGTCTGAGAATCAAAAGGAAAAAAAAAATCAACTAGGTAACCAAATTCTGCCCCCCCCCCCCTCCCCCCCCCCCACCCCCACCCTATATTTCCTTCCTTGTCTTGGTGGTGTAATGGTTAGAGAGTTTAAGATCTGTATGTGGTATCCCAGGTTCGAATCCCGGGAAGATCACATGCTTCTATTAATTTCATTGGGAGGTGTTTGGTGTTGGGAGTGAAATTAACCCCTTCTGTACCGGAGACATCTGTTATACTTTAATGTAGCTATATTTAGATGATTTTATGCAGCTTGAGAAGGATCTATGGTAGCATAAAGGGTTAAGTGAGATATTTTTTTTCTTTTCTTGCTAAAATGCCTGGACACACGGAGTTTGAAGCAATTTAAGTCATAGGAAGAGGGAAAGACTGATTCTGGGAGAGAGTTCCAGAGCTCAGCAGTTGAATAGAAGAAAGTCTGAGAATAGCGTTTCACTCTTGGGTTGGAGAGCCTGTTACTTGCTTAAGGCCCTTTTAAATCTGAATGAAATCGTCGAAATATAGTTATCCCTTTCAAGATCCAACACACATTTCTTTTCTGTTTTCTGGTAATTATTAGACGATTTTATTCAGATTAGGAAGGGCATATGGAAGTCAACGGGTTGATTGAGATAGTCTTTACC
Organism: Paralithodes platypus; assembly: GCA_032716605.1. NCBI lineage: Eukaryota > Metazoa > Arthropoda > Malacostraca > Decapoda > Lithodidae > Paralithodes > Paralithodes platypus. The sequence goes on from CM064481.1 coordinate 30,867,039, forward strand.
CGTTAAATACCCACAGATCCTTCCTAAGCTGCACAAAATCGTCTAATGATAGCCAAAATAGAATGCTAAAACGCATCAGAGCTTCAAGGGGTTAAAATATAATTAAGAAGATGCCACCGGTACAGAAGGGGTTAATAAATTAGATTATACATACAATTACGAAGTGGATACAAATTTATGTGGCCAACTGTACACACTAACCTTAAGGATGCTCTGGTACTGGCCGGCCGATCCGAAGTCGTCCTTGCCCCAACCCGATATCCAGCACCTCTGTCCCGTGTAGTCCGATCGTGACGGGAGGCAGATGGGACCTATGTGCGGACTGTAGAAATGGAATAGAGTTAGAAAGAGATAGATAATTTTAAACTCAAACAACATACACAGACATACTGTATATCCTTCCTATATTGATCCAAAGTTGTCCGTATCATAACTCGACACCCAGCATCTCTGTCTCGTGTAGTCCGATCGTGACGGGAAGCTGTAAAGTGAAATAGAGTTAGAGATTGATGAATAGATTTACTTACACACACACACACAGACACACATTCTTCCTATCTTGATCCGAAGTTGTCCATATCATAACTCGACACCCAGCACCTCTGTCCGGTAATAGTCCGAACGTGACGGGAGACAGATGGGACCTATGTGTGGGCTGTAGATATGGATTAGAGTTAGAGATAAATCAATATATTCATTTGCTTATGGTAGTCCTTCATTTATACACACACATACACAGACCTTTCGGGCCATTTAGGTGTAGATTGTTTTCCTGACGAGCGACGGCGAGCCTGTAATTTAGGAGGAACCAACATTTCCCTACCAAAAAAATTACAAATTTATCTCAAAGGGGGGCTCTTGGGGCTGTTGTTTAAGCTAGAAGGAAGTTGAGGGAGCAAGCATACTAAAAAAAAAAAAATAATAATAATAATATACAAAAAACAAATATTATGCACTGCTGACGTCCTTATCATCATATTCCAGACACTATTAGACAATTTTGTTCAGCTTATGAAGGGCCTCCAGCAATTTACAGGCTTAGAACTATCTTAACTAACCCTTTTTACTACCACAGATCCTTCTATAACTGCACAATATCGTCTAATTATAGCTAGAATATAATAAAGAAGACCTTGCCATTACAGAAGGGGCTAAGCTATTCGGCGGGGAAATGTTTTCAAATTTATCTCTGAGGGGGGTCTATTAGATGTTTTGATTTAAAGCTTGATAGAGGTCTAGGGAGCAGCTAGAAGAAACATATATACCGGGAATAACAACAAATTAATATAATAAATTATATAAATAAAATAACGTGCCCTTAAGTGAGTTATGTATGTTTCAGGAATACAACGGGTGTCGCTGTATTGGGAACTCTACACTTCTTAACTCTACTGTATTACCACCACAGGTTAGTCTATTGTTATGTAGTAACAATAATATTAACCCATTGGCTGCGGCTATGTTTGAGCTATTTAGGGCATATTCAGGCACTCCTGAATGATATATCAAGCATCTGCATTAAATGAAGTGTATTCTGTCAAAAACTAGGCGAAAATAGCTTCAAAATGAGACCAGAACGGGCTCCGTACGTGGTCTGGTTCACCCGCAGTGGTGCCAGTGAAACGCGGGAAACCCGCTATTTGGTAGCACTCGCTCGCTTGGCTACACTGTTGTTATTCACTTCACTTGCTTGTTCGTCAAGGGGAATCCACGCAATGCGAGCTAAGCTCATTATTATCGCGCCTCCTTAACTGGGAATGTATTGCGTAAAATGCAATGTTTATGTATCGTTGGAATGGCTGTGGATGTGTGTGTAGTCTGTATTTTAGCCAATTGGCGACATTTGGAAACGAAGGCTTAGGGTTAATCTGTACGGTACCATTCTCACTACTTTACCAGTCTCACCCGAAGGCTTAGGTTGACCTGTAGCTTAGGTTGACCAGTACGATACCCATCTCACCTTGTAACCGATCACCAACCCCAGATGGGACGTCACAACTTCGTCCACTTATACCAGGTTCCTATTTATACTGCTAGGTGAACAGAGGCTACACCGTTAGGAGACTTGCCCAAATGTCTCTTCCCCGCCCGGGTCTCGAACCCGGGACCTTCTGGTTGTGAGCCAGACGCGCTATCAGTTACGCCACGGGGAGGTGAGACCCGCGCCTGGAAATTGCTGTAACTTGCCAGGACGTTCCAGAACATCACCCGCAACGAAAGGGTTAATAATAATAATTTTAATAATAATAATAATAATAATAATAATAATGATGATGATGATGATGATGATGATGATGATGATGAGGAGGAGGAGGAGGAGGAGGATAATGATAATGATAATAATAATGATAATAATAATAATAATGATAATGATAATAATAAAAATACAAATACAAATACAAACAACAATAATATGTACTGTCTGTAATGTATTTATGTATATACTAAAGCACATACCCCATAGTTGGGTGTGGTTGACTCGAGACAGAGCCCGAACAGGGACAACACAAAAAAAAAAAAAATGCACACACATCTACGTCGCCCAGAAGACCCATAGACCCAGGCCCAATGCGGGTCTTCCAGCAAAAGACTCCCAGGTCCCAGACCTCCCAGAGAGGTTCTGGTCTCAGCAGGCAGACATGCAGCGAAGCCCACCACCACAATGCCCGCCCACCTCACATACAGGCATAACCCTTCATATACACCGGCTCCCTGGGCCAGGTTATACTGGGGCCCGACCCCCTCTATTCACAATCATTCTAAATTCATTCCTATTTATTCCAACAATAATAATAATGATAATAATAATAATGATGATAATAATAATAATCAAAATACTACTACTACTACTACTAATAATAATAATAATAATAATGATAATAATACCAATACGGACCCATTGCAAGACACATGGAGTGCAGCATACCGGGGATACTGTCCGGAGCCCTGCAAGGTTTCTTCTACTACTTCTTAATCCAGATCATCACCAAAATTATCGTCTCCACCAGTCGACTCGGCAGCAGCATCGTTCTTTTGAGGTGCGTAGTGTTGTTGTTGTTGTTGTTGTTGTTTTAGTTCCCCAGACTGTCTGGCCGAACAGTCCCGAGTCCGGTAGACCAAAGCAGCTCCAGATGCTCAGGCTCCCAAAGAGGGCTGGTCCTGTCCAGAGTGAGGTTTGGCATCCTCTACCCAACTTTAGCCATTTCTGTCTGTCTCTTTTACTGTACTACTTTTCCTACTTCAGGGGCGGGAGGCTAGGAATCCTCCTCCCCTTGTAAAATTCACGTATTAGACAAGACAGAGAAAGGGGCGAGGGAACGCAAAAGTGGTCCCGGACCCTAAGAATTGGAATTTTAAATGTTGTTTCTGTTCGGTCACCCCCGTCTATGGGGTATGTGCCGGAGTATATACATACATACATACATCATACTACTACTACTACTACTACTACTACTAATATTATACCACTACTACAACAACAACTACTACTACTATTACTACTTCTACTATTATACCACTACTACAACAACAACTACTACTACTATTACTACTTCTACTATTATACCACTACTACAACAACAACTACTACTACTATTGCTACTTCTACTATTATACCACTACTACAACAACAACTACTACTACTACTACTAATATTATACCACTACTACAACAACTACTACTACTACTACTACTACTAATATTATACCACTACTACAACAACAACAACAACTACTACTACTACTTCTACTATTATACTACTACTACTACTACTACTACTACTACTATTATACCACTACTACAACAACAACTACTACTACTACTACTACAACCACTCAGCCTGTGCATCCCTCTTTGGACCATAAACAAGGCCGGAACAGTCATCAATGCACATAACTTGGTAGTCATACAGCATCTTCATATTCCGGGGTTTGCACTCAGACTCATCATTGTGGAATATTTACTACTACCACAACTACTACTACTACCACTCAGTCTGTGCATCCCCTCTTTGGACCCTAGACTAGGTCAGAATAGTCATCAAAGCGCCTGACTTTGTTGTCATTCAGCTACTTCCTATTCCGGGGTAAGGACTCAGACTCATCATCGTGGATTACTACTACTACATTGATTTTTATTTAATATTTTTCATACATTTCATGTTACTACTACTACCATCACCACCTCCACCATCACCACCACCACTACCTTATATTTAATATTGTACACATATTAAATTTCACAAGCATCAGATACTACTATTCTACACCATGCAACTTCAATCCAGTCTCCTTCCAATGCGACCCTCTGCCACTGCTGCCTCGTAGTCTACTTCTGCCACCGTCACTGGTTGTGGTGCAGACCTTCTTGTTCCCCGCAGGCATAGTAGTGCTGATCTGAGCAATGAGAAAGATAGACGGCATCTCATCCAGGCTACGACGTGGCTCCTAGGCTGTTGCTTCTTCTCTGCGATGATCTCTGCTAGCCTTGAATAGAAGCACTGGGCCCTGGGTCCCATCCCTCCTGATGTGGTGAAGACTAGTGGGGTAAAGCTGCCATGTTCGACTTGTAAGATCCTTTCTCCATATGTCCTGACCTTCTCTCGTTCGTTCCTCTTGTGTGCAGCCTCCAGAGACAGCTCGCTGTAGCTGTGGGCCATTGGATCAAATACTCTTATGTCAAAGAACGCTCGCTGTGCATTTGTCCAAAAGCCTCTTGCACTAACGTCCAATCTTGCTTCAGTGGATGTGTTGGCGTCCTGTGCTGCATGGTCTCTCCACCCAAGGGAATGAGTGATGGTTCGCTCACCACATCTCTACACACCTCCCTGAGCATGTTCGCTGTTATATCTCTTACTTCATCGTGCCTGATGCTGATGAATCCTCCTTTCTTACATATCATGGTGTGGTCTGCATCGTTGATGGTTCCACAAACGCATCGATCGGGCAGTCCTTCAATCGGCCAATCATACCTCAGTGCAATAGCATCATTAAATTCTTGTTTGTTGAGATTGAAGCTTTTTGCCTTGATTGGTAGTGTTGTCAGCCAATTTGAAGCGCCCGTTTCTTGTGCTATTTGTAGTTTTCTTGTTTGTCTCGGGTGAAGTTGTCCCATCAAATGTGCCAGGTCATTTTTCTGTGAGTTTTGCCTCTCTGACGTGATGGTCTTTCTGATGTTGTAGATGTCTGCCTGGTCTACTTCACCGTCAGAATCTTGTGCTATGATGCGGTCAGTGAGAGATCCTGTTATCTTTACCGAGTTCTGGTATTCCGTTACCGCCCTCTTCACTGGGTCGGTGATTCCCATCCCTCCCAACCTAGGAGGCAGTGCGAGCAGCTCCCTCTCTGTATCATTCGGGGTGTGCGACTTTATCCACGCTGGGATGAGTTTGTCTCTGATGGCATCTTCCAGCGGTTGAAGTAATGCGCTCACATTTGGAACAGTTCTCATCAAGTAGGTCCAGCGATGTTTGACCCCATATGTGAATGCCGAATACGCGGCCTGTGGTTCCGTCTTTGCAATATTGGCCAGTTTCTCAATTTCATTTACCCATTCTCTGACCTTCTCCTCTATGTATTTGTTCTTGAACTCTTCCGTGCCGATCACCGCCCCAAGGTGACACTGTCCGTCCTTTGTTACTACCACTTCACTACCGCTGAAAGCTTCTACCGCCCTTTCATAATGTTCTGTTTTTACTATTAGTATTGACTTTCTGGCATTTGGATGGTACCCTATTTTTGGTCCTACCTCTGATATTTGTTCCCACCAGTGCTTGAGATTGTTGACTTTTCCCGCTCCAGTGAGATCGTCTGCATAGGCCACCTGCTTTACTTGCGTCGCCTCATGGCTTGTTAAGGTTAGCAACACTGAGATACCTAAGGCGTACATTGCCATTGCTACTGGGTCACCTTGTGTGGTTCCTTCCATTGATTTCAGAGGTGTTCCCCTTCGTGTGTTCTGGATGTTTACTATGAAGAGGTCCGCAGGCTTTTTATAGGTGTTCTCTACGTAGGTGGCAAAACTGGGGCATTTTACTTTGATGTTATGTATTGCCGTCTTTCTGTTGATGGTGTTAAAGGCGTTTGTTGCATCCACTAGCAGCACAGCTTCACAGTCCACTTGCTCATATATTTTTCTTATGGCATGAATTGCTGCCTCTCCCCCTGCTTGGTGGCCGGCACACACTTGGAGATTACCGGCCGCTGACCGCACATCGTCTTTCACCACTTCCATTATGCATTTTCCGATTCTTCTTCAGCACTTCACCCACTCCTACTGGTCTGCATCCTGGATTCTTGTCTAAAGGTATTAGGCGACAAGCTGTGTAAGCCTCCAAATGTTGACAATTTTGGGTGGTCATCTTTCTTGCAAGAGCTGCCAGAGCCCTACATAAGTCTGTTGCTGCTAGTCCGAAGATTGCTCTACTCAGGATTGTCCTCCAGCCGTTTGCATCGAGCCCTGATGGGCCTGCACTGCCTTGTGTCCCTAGAGCCTTTTTCCAAATCATTTCGCCTGTGATTTGTTCGTATATGACGGTGTTCGGTGGTATATAATCACCCCCTAGCCTCTGACTCTCGTGGACACTAGGTTGTGGATGTTTCTCTTTCAACATTTGGATGGTTTCTCTTGTGATAGGCAGCAACCCACAAGCTGCCTCCTTTGTCAGGGACCTTATTGCAGGCGCCACTTTTCCTTGCCTCATCTGGTCGCCAAATCTCCTGGCCTCGTCTTCATTGTTTTTCTTTTTTTGCCGCCGCCTGCCTATTCTCCCTTGTAATGCTCTGGCTTCATTGAGTAACTCATCCATCTTGTTCTCATTCCATAATTTCATTCTTCTTGTTAGAGCAGTCACATTTTCGCCTTGATTAGATTTGTGGTGAGTTTTTTGCAAGAAGAGATGTGGAATGCTGAAAATTATCTTGAGAACATACGGGGCTAAAGATGTGTCATAGACATAGTTATAAATGAGCTTTGTCATATCGTTCAGCATGTTGGTGGTGGCACCACATTTTGGAGGGTTGGAAAAGTTGTGTGCAGACCAATATACTATTTCTGAGTACGTTGCATCAATCCAAATTCTAACTTCCTCTTCCCGTAATCCTTTCCAGAGTATGTTTCCACCTCTGCCTGCTTCATTTGGCCCCCTTGGAGGCCTGCCATCCTCTCTTCCGTCTAGGTTGTCGTCTCCCTCTCTTGTGTCTCTTGTTGGCTCCTCATTACTTTCCGCTTCTTGGGGTTCTTCTATCTCTCTTGGGGCCCTTGAGTCCCTTGCTACTCCCCTTATTGTTTCGGGTTCCCTGCCACCCTGACGGCCTCCCTCATCTGCCTCCCGTCGCTCACTCTGGGAGTTTGCTGCCGTCTCTCCACTCGTTCCTGTTCTACCTAAAGGGTTACGACAATTGTCCCCTTTATTACAGTTTGTGCAAATTTGATTTCTCTTCACACAACTGCAATGCTCACAGTTGTGTTCATGTTTGGTACATATGCAGCATTTTTTTTAATTTTTTGACCTTTGTGATGGAGCCTCGCCTGAGCTGTCCTCGTCCTCCATCTTATCCTTATCTCATTATTATATCCACATTTCTGTCCGTTCCTCTACTAAGTCCTTAAATAGTAGGTCTAAGATAACTGTAGGCAGGTACACAGGTCCTAACGAATATTCTAGGAAACTATTAAGCAGTGCCTAACTAAGAAGATGATTTGTGTCCAAAAATCAGTATTACTTAGATAATTATAAGTTTACCTTATCGTCCGTACATAGCCTGTGTAGCAACACTCAAAAATATTTCGGTATGTCTACATATATTGTTGTACTACAGTGTTTATTTCCTATTAGTATGATTGTTTGTCATATTTGATATTCCCCCTGACAGACTGGTGGGATGTATGTGTAAGATTGTTGTGTCTGTATAATTTGTTGTTGCTACGTGACTTACATAAACTAAGTAAACAATTAAACAGGATGACACGATAGAGATAAAGAGCGTGATTGAGAGAGTGAGAGTGAGAGTGTAAAGGGCAGTGATGGAAGGGGTCAGTAAAGTAAGGGAAGAGAGAGAGAGAGAGAGGAGGGGGGGGGGTTATAGTATTATTCACTGATGTTGAAAGTGATTAGTTGATCTACTATTACTACTACTACTTACTACTACTACTACTACTACTTTTTTATTTTATTTTTTAATTAAACAAAAAAAAATAAACCACTCAGCCTGTGCATCCCCTCTTTGGACCCTAAACCAGGTCAGAACAGTCATCAAAGCGTCCGACTTGGTAGTCATTCAGCTACTTACTATTCCGGGGTCAGCACTCAGACTCATCATCGTGGATTACTACTACTACATTGATTTTTATTTAATATTGTTCATACATTTTATTTTACAAGTATCAGATATTACTATTCAACACCATGCAACTTCAATCCAGTCTCCTTCCTATGCGACCCTCTGCCACTGCTGCCTCGTACTCCACTTCTGCCACCGTCGCTGGTTGTGGTGCAGACAGTCTTGTTCCCCGCAGGCATAGTAGTGCTGATCTGAGCAACGAGAAAGATAGACGGCACCTCATCCAGGCTACAACGTGGCTCCTGGGCTGTTTCTTCTTCTCTGCGATGATCTCTGCAAGCCTTGAATAGAAGCACTGGGCCCTAGGTCCCATCCCTCCAGATGTGGTGAAGACTAGTGGGGTAAAGCTGCCATGTTCGATATTTAAGATCCTTTCCCCATATGCCCTGACCTTCTCTTGTTCATTCCTCTTGTGTGCAGCCTCCAGAGACAGCCCGCTGTAGCTATGGGCCATTGGGTCAAATATTCTTACGTCAAAGAATGCTCGCTGTGCTCTTGTCCAAAAACTTCTTGCACTAACGTCCACTCGTGCTTCGTTGGATGTGTTGGCCGTCCTGTGCTGCAAGATCTCTCCCTCCAAGGGAATGAGTGATGGTTCGCGCATCACATCTCGACACACCTCCCTGAGCATGTTCGCCGTTACATCTCTTACTTCATCGTGCCTGATGCTGATGAATCCTCCCTTCTTACATATCATGCTGTGGTCTGCATCGTTGTTGATTCCACAAACGCATCGATCGGGCAGTCCTTCAATCGGCTAATCATACCTCAGTGCAATAGCATCATTAAATTCTTGTTTGTTTAGATTGAAGCCTTTTGCCTTGATTGGTAGTGTTGTCAGCCAATTTGAAGCACCCGTTTCTTGTGCTATTTGTACTTTTCTTGTTAGTCTCGGGGAAAGTTGTCGCATCAATTGTGCCAGGTCATTTTTCTGTGAGTTTTGCCTCTCTGACGTGATGGTCTTTCTGATGTTGTAGATGTCCGCCTGGTCCACTTTGCCGTCAGGATCTTGCGCTACGATGCGTTCAGTGAGAGATTCTGTTACTACTACTACTACTACTACTACTACTATTATACCACTACTACAACAACAACAACTACTACTACTACTACTACAACCACTCAGCCTGTGCATCCCTCTTTGGACCATAAACAAGGCCGGAACAGTCATCAATGCACATAACTTGGTAGTCATACAGCATCTTCATATTCCGGGGTTTGCACTCAGACTCATCATTGTGGAATATTTACTACCACTACTACCACTACTACTACTACTACTACTATTATTATTATTATTTCTATATTATAATAATTTTTTGTTTTAACCCCTTCTGGTACAGAAAGGTGACGTCCTTTTCATTATGTTCTGGCCACTATTAGATGATTTTATTCAGCTTAGAAAGGACATCTACCAAATGAAAAGGGTACGAGCTATGTCAATCAATCCTTTTCCCTACCATATTATATCCTTCCTAAGCTTTATAAAATCGTCTAAATGTACTTGAAATTCAAATATACAAGACGTCGCCTGTATTGCATGGGTTGTTAATATATTTATTATATATTTTTTACCACTCAGCCTGTGCGTGCCCCCTCTGGACCCTAGACAAGGTCGGAACAGTCATCAATGCACAGGACTATAGAGTCAAAGTGCCGCTTCCTATTCCGGGGTTCGCACTCAGACTCATCATCGTGGAGTTTATATTATTTTGTTCATTATACTTATAATATTATTCATCCATTACATTTTACACTATAGCTAATACACACATCGGATACTACTCTATTACTACTACTCTACTATGCTGCTACTCTATACCATGCAACCTTAATCCAGTCACACCCTGATGCAACTCTCTGCCACTGCTGCCTCATTGTCCATGTCTGATACTGTTGCTAGTTGTGGTGCAGACAGTCTTGTTGCCCGCAGACATAGTAGTGCTGATCTGAGTAGCGAGAAAGATAGGGGGCACCTCATCCAGGCTACGACTTGGCTCCTGGGTTGTTGCTTCTTCTCTGCGATGATTTCTGCAAGCCTTGAATAGAAGCACTGGGCCCTAGGTCCCAATCCCTCCAGATGTGGTGAAGACTAGTGGGGTAAAGCTGCCTTGTTGAATATGTAGGATCCTTTCCCCATATGCCCTGACCGTCTCTTGTTCGTTCCTCTTGTGTGCAGCCTCTAGAGACAGCTCGCTGTAGCTAGGGGCCATTGGGTCGAATATTCTTATATCGAAGAACGCTCGCTGTCCTCTTGTCCAAAAACCTCTTGCACTAACGTACATTTGATGTGTTGGCTGTCCTGTGCTGCAAGATCTCGCCGGAGGGGATGATTGATGGTTCGCACGCCATACCTCAGCGTAATGGTACTAATAAACTTCAATTAACTTCAACTACTACTACTACTACTACTACAAATAATAATAATAATTATACTACTGCTTCTACTACTACAACTGCTTCTACTACTACTACTACCATTACCAAGATTTATTACCAAGATTTTGTAGTGAAATATGTTATTAATTACAAAGACTTGGTAATAATATTAAGTATCATATTTTTTCATTAAGAATCAAGAAATATGAAGCCAAGGGATTCAATTACCTATCAGCCGGATAGAAACAGAAATAGGTTGCTAATTACGAAAACTTGGCAATGATATGACGCAGCGATATAGCAGTATCATATTTTTCCAATAAGAATAGAGAAATAAGATGCCAAGGGATTCAATTTATAATATAATGCTACTTAGATGTGTGTGAATTTATATTTTGATTTTGTGTGTTCATTGTTTACTGTTGTGTTGTCCCTATTCGGGCTCTGTCTTAAGTCGGCCACCCCCAGAACAAAAAAGGAAAAGTGGGGATTGGGCCTGAGTATATAGAATAGAATACAGAATAGAGGTTAATATTCAAAGGGTATACTATTAATAATAATACTTGACCTTTACAGGGCTGTGTCACAGGAAGATAAAGGTATATCACTGGTAACCATCACTGTATTCATTAGTCTCTTTGGATTCATACCTGCGCCGATCATCATGGGAGCGATTATAGGTAAGTCTATCTATCTTGCTTTACTGTGATATGGTGAATGTATTTTAGGGATAAGACTTTACAACGGCACCTCGTATCTACTTTTCGAAGAGTGTTGAGAGGGGAAAGGGGGTGTTGGAGAGAGAGAGAGGAAGCTGTTGGAGTGGCTTTGTTGTGTGTGTTATTAGTCTGTATATGGTGATGGTGAAGGTATTGAGAGATAAGCCTTTACAACGGCACCTCGTATCTACTTTCCGAAGAGTGTTGAGAGGTGAGAAGTGATGTTGGAGAGAGAGAAATCTATTGGTTAGGTTGTTATTTCCCTTCCATTAAAGCCCTATAAACCCTACTTCTGAAGGAAAGAATGCCTCATAAACCCATCATGTCACCCTGCAGATTCGGCGTGCATTGTATGGGACACAACTTGCGGTAAGACGGGCAACTGTTGGCTCTACGACTCCGACAAGTTCCGCAAGATCCTGCACCTCGTTCCCGCAAGTAAGGATCCTGTGTTAATAATAATAATAATAATAATAATATTTATTCAGTCAGCAATTTACAGAGTTGGTACCACATAGTTTGTTACAAATATGACATGTACCAGCCTTGCATAATTCCAAATAAGGATAGCCCAATAAGGCCGTTAGGCGTATTTCCATTGGGGTCCTTGTGGGATTAGGTTAGCTGGGGAAAAGGAGAGGATAAAGAAATAGATACTTTAGAAAAAGTATTTCTAGGGGGTTATTTTAAGATACCTTACATCCTATAGTAAATATCAGTAATCCGTAATCAGTAATCATTTCAGTTTGGTTTGTCTATCTCTTATGTTGTATTTAGTAGTAGACATAAGCTTGGTGCTCCCTTCTCGCAGCTGTCCGGTTCAGGTGTTCCTTCAGGCTACGTCTGAAGGAATACAGTGTTCTCTTTTCACGGACTGACTGGGGTAGGTCGTTCCAGTCTTTGATGGCAGTGAAGAAGAATGTTTGCTTACCCTGTCCTTGGATTCTCGGGACCTTAAAATTAAACATCATGTTTCTTGTATTATGTCCACTCCTCTCATTTGCTTTAACAAAATCATTCTTTAGATACTCTGGAGCTCTGTCATAGAAACCCTTTCACAAATTTAGCCAAAGGGAGGTCTTAAAGAGTTGGAATATATATAAAGAGGCAAATTTACCATTTTCTGCCAGGTTTGCTTTAATACAACATTTCAATATGCTTCCTTTCTGCCCTCAGTTTTAATCTTCGTATCCCTCATTGGGGACATGGTGGTGTACCGCAACTCCGAAGGGCTGGACTTGTACGGGTTAAGAGAGGAAGAAGATGAAGAAGACGTTGAGAAGAAGAAGAACCCTGACGAAGCCGTACCACTCAACACAAAAACAGACGACCACGATAAAGTTTGATAGTATCAGTAGAATAGTATTAATTTAGTGGAATAATATTAGTTATTTTGAAAATTTAGGCGAGCGATAGCGAGCGAATGGGATAGTTTAAAAGTAATTCATCTCTTCAGCAGACGTTTTCAAGATGATTCGCTCCAGTAGCTGGCGATTTTAAGGTGTTTCGCTTTATATTTGTCAGGAATTTGAATTTGTACATTTTTCTTTAACATTGCAGGCTCGCTATCGCTCGCCAGACAAAAAATTGTCAGACTAATGGGGCGAAACATCTTATTATTGTCAAGTATTTGATAGTATTAATTTAGTGAAATAATACTAGTTATTTTTCTTTCTTTTTTAAAGTTAGACGAGAGATTGGGATAGTTTAAAAGTAATTCATCCCTTTACCGGACGTTTTCAAGATAGTTCGTCCCATACCCTTTCAAGTTACGATGACGCATTTCTTTTCTGTTTTCAGACTACTATTAGACGATTTTACTCAGATTAGGAAGGGTATGTGGAAGTCAAAGGCTTAATTGAAATAGTCTTCACCTTTTCAATTCCCACAGATCCTTCCTAAGCTGTATAAAATCGGTTTATGATAACCAGAACAAGCTGCCATAATCCTCAATGGGTTTGGTTAGAGACAATAATTTGTTTCCGCAAGCTAAGAACAAAATTGGCTGTTTTTTTGGTTGTAGCCATTTAGGAGTGCGGCCAATTTGACCCATCTCCACTGTAATACCATCATGTTTCTTCAGTTTGCGTATGGCGTATTTTAAGCTTACATTATTTTAATAAAGTTGTTGTTTTTTGTGGGTGTTTGTTTTCTATTCGTTGCATATTCGAAGGTGCTTTGAACGACCGTATAGCTGCTCTCTCCGATTCAAGTGACGTGTATAAATAAGGTGTTGTCATCTAGTGCGGCAGAAAGGAAGCAACCAACACCTTGAAGCTCCACTGTGACCATCTAGTGCGACACATTTGAAGCACCCAACAGCTCAAAGCTTCAATCGATAATCTCAGGGCTTTGAAAGAGTTACAGGCTTTCAAACAGCCTTTGGTGATGGGCTGATCTATCAGAGTGGGGGCTGAGCGATCTCTGCCATACCCATAGCTTACTCTGACTGTTCCTTTTACATTTATATTTTCTAGATCTCAAGTGACGGCGTCTATTCCATGGATTGACTTCCCTACTGCCAACCTAGAGGTTGGCAGATTGGGAGCCAAAGCGTCACATTTTTTCTTTGCCTCTCAATATTCCCTTCAAAATTGCTGAGGGGCACAGGACCTTGGGTGGGGCTTTGGTTTCCCGGGCGTTTCCGCACCCTCCTCAGCTCCTCGCCTCAGAGTGGCTTCGGTCAACTGGGCTTTAGCGGTAAGCAGGGAGGGTTCTGTGGGGGCGCTCGGTTATAGCCTCGGCCTTGCTCGGGACCTTGGTGCTGCTCGGCCAGACAGTCTGGGGAACAACAACAACAACAACAACTAAACAGCCTACAGTACCAAGGTTGAGACATAGAAAACTAAAATAAATTACTTTGTGAATGTTTTCACAATAACCGCTCTCTTATACAACCCTCTGCCACCACAACCTGGACCTCAAAAATGAAGGTGGTTTTATTGATCGAATGCGACTGGACTCGATTGAGTCACAATATTCAAACATGCACCAAAACACCTTAACGATTTCATTCCATCTGTGTGCGGCTTCGAGTGAGACGCTCCGGGTACATTAAGCCACTATTACTACTACTACTGCTGCTGCTACTAATACTAATACTACTACTACTACTACTACTACTACTACTGCTGCTACTAATACTACTACTACTAATACTAATACTACTACTACTACTACTACTACTACTACTACAGTCTGTTAGGGAATATAAACTGTATAGATTGTTTACCAGCCTGTTAGGGACTATATACTGTCTAGATTGTTTACAAAGGAATACCAAAGATAACAGACACATAACAATAGACCCATCAATCTGAGGTCGTCCGTTACACTACTACTACTACTACTACTGCTGCTGCTACTACTACTACTACTACTACTACTACTACTACTACTACTACTGCTGCTGCTGCTACTAATACTACTATATTGGTGAAGAATCAGCATAGGCTTCAACAGTATTCAACGTATCGCTTAGAAGAAGCCTTTCTTGGCGAAATGTTGAGTAAACTTGGGTCTTTACTCTGCTACTGACATACAGTATATACAGTATATATATATATATTTTCTAACCACTGAGCCTATATGCGTGCCCCCTCTGGACCCTAGACAGAGCACAAACGGTCATCAATGCACAGGACCATGGAGCCACAGTGCTGCTGCCCATTCAGGGGCTCACACTCAGACTCAGCCCTTATATATATATATATATATATATATATATATATATATATATATATATATATATATATATATATATATATATATATATATATATATATGTTTCAATGAAATCAATTTCGACCCGAGTTGCGTCGGGACACTCAGAAATCTGTGTATGGTATTCTGGAAATATGGATCCTCCAACTAGGTTTGAATTGAAATATATTCGCCTAGTGGGTTTCCCTTCTCCCTAACATAAATAGGATAGAAGGCTGAATGTCTTTTAAGACTGCCGTGGTGTAATTGATTAAAGCGTCGGCTATCGTCCTGATGGTCGACGGTTCGATCCCCACTGAGAGATTAGAAACATTTAGTGGCTCACGTGTATTTGTGATATATTCTCTATATATATATATATATATATATATATATATATATATGTGTATATACTCAGGCACATACCTCATAGCTGAGGGTGGCCAACTCGAGACAGAGCCCGAATAGAAACAACAGAACAAAACAAAACAAATCAAAACAAAACATTGACTAACATCTAGGTACTCTATCTAACATGCTAAATAATACCAAAAGTCTTCATTACATCAAGAGGGGTTGATAAAATACTCTAATATAACAATAATTCCTGTATTTTGTTTTGTATTAGCAACAACATGTATATACAAACAAACAAACAAATGAACATCTACTTCCAAGCCGCCTGCAGCTAAATTGATGGATAAATATTGATAGTTAGATAGATAGATAGATAGATAGATAGATAGATAGATGGAAGGATATATAGAGAGAGAGAGATTGATGGATAGGTAGATAGATATATAGAAAGATAAATACATATAGATAGATAGATAGAGGGAAATAGATAAATAGATAGAAGATAAATGGGTGGATGGACAGATAGATATATAGATAAAGAGAGAGAGAGAGAGAGAGAGAGAGAGAGAGAGAGAGAGAATACAGATACACCGAGTAACTGATAGAGAGGCCAACAGATTCTTTGCCCCTCAACTTTCCCTTCATAATTGTTAAGGGGCACAGGGCATTGGGTGGGGCTTCGGTGTCTCGTGTATTTCCGCACCCTCCTCAGCTCCTCGCCTGAGCATTTTTAGTGGTAAAGCTGGGAGGGTTCTGTGGGGGCGCTCTGTTATGGCCTTGGCCTTGCTCGGGACCATTGGGCTTTTCGGTCAGACAGCCTGAGGAACAACAACAACAACAACAACAGAGCTTGCTTTAAGCCATTTTGGCAGAATTAAGTTTAGCAAGGATATTAGGAAGGTGGAGGGTTTTCCTATACTCACTATACGATGCCCTGATTTACGATATCACTATAAGTTTTTAGGTGTTTGTGTTTGGGTTTTTGTCTGGTCCCAGAAAGCATCCCCACTTACCCCATTAATGTCAGGGTTTGCTATATGATTTTTCTATTTAAGATCAGGTTTTCAGGAACGTAACCCAATCATAAATCGAGGGAGACCTGTACACACGATTCATAGAGGGCCTTCCAAAATTAAGTAAAATCGTCTAACAATACCCAGAATAAAATGAAGAATAGGATCCTAATGGTGGGAGTGTTAAAATCGTGTAATGTCCTGGATCCACTGGGTGTAATAGTCTATGTAGACGTAGACCCCAGGTACCCCCTTCTCCCTCATGTTTAGGTGTTAAAATCGTAGAATGTCTTGGATCCACTGGGAGTAGTAGGCCATGTTGACGTAGACCCTTGGTACCCCCTTCTCCCTCATGTTTAGGTGTTCAAACCATATAATGTCTTGGATCCACTGGGAGTAGTAGGCCATGTTGACGTAGACCCCAGGTACCCCCTTCTCCCTCATGTTTAGGTGTTAAAATCGTAGAATGTCTTGGATCCATGGGGAGTAGTAGGCCATGTTGACGTAGACCCCCTTCTCCCTCATGCTTAGCCCTATTATTACTGAGGGTGTTAAAATCGTATAATGTCTTGGATCCACTGGGAGTAGTAGGCCATGTTGACATAGACCCCAGGTACCCCCTTCTCCCTCATGTTTAGGTGTTAAAATCGTAGAATGTCTTGGATCCACGGGGAGTAGTAGGCCATGTTGACGTAGACCCCCTTCTCCCTCATGCTTAGCCCTATTATTACTGAGGGTGTTCAAATCGTATAATGTCTTGGATCCACTGGGTGTAGTAGGCTATGTTGACGTAGACCCCAGGAACCCCCGGGGAGCCGCACCCGATACCCCAGGACACCACCTCGGCCAGCTCCCACGCTCCCCCGGGGGTACCCTCACACGCCAGGGGGCCCCCGCCGTCACCCTGTACAAGAGAGGAAGAAAATGTTTAAAGGGGATCACAGTCGTGGTATAGTCAGTAGAGCGTCGGCTGGTGATCAAAGGGTCAGTGGATCAAGCCCGCACTGTCAAAAGTTTTTGGTTGATGTAAAGCCCGGGCAACTTGACCTAGCGATTCGTGACAAATGCCTAATGTTTCCCTTCTTGGGGGGGAAAAAAAAAAAAAAAAAAAATCACAATGATTTCCGCAAGGGTGTGAGATTATGTGTGATGGTAAAGTCAAAATCAATAATTCGCTGAAAATCTTGCTCATAAACTGTGTAAGTTTACGTTGTTATCATTTTCCCTTAACAGTCCTGACGTGATTCTAATAGCCCGTGTCAAGTACTATAAGTTTCACTTCTTATAAATTTTGAGTTAAAGTCACTCTCTAACTTTCACGCATTATCATCATGGTTTACATACGTATATACATACATTATCTTAGAACAAATAGGGATGTAGGGCAGAAGGGGTCTGCCTCATATGGGTTAATAAGCCTTCTGCAGATTTCCATTTTGCTTATGCTTATGCTTATGCTTCTTAACCCTTATTTAGCGGCGAGCAACATAAGTCGAGTTAAATAAAGCTGGACTATGTGGCGGCGCTCGACATAACTCGAGTGGCAATTTCAGCACGTAATGTGGCTGAGAGAGAGAGACAAGTGGTGGCAGGAGACTAGCGAGCGTATGACTGCTCCAGACCACCGCGGCGAACCTACTGACACAAATCTCAGCTCCCTCCTCCCTCTCTCACTCGCTACATACTCAATTATGTACTGAAAGTACCGAATTACCTGCTTTTTGCACTCGCGTTGCACGGTTATTGCAAGAAAACTATCCATCATACAAGGATCGTTATGGTGTCATTCGAAAGCTCTGTTTATGCCCTTTCAGGGATAGGTACTTGTTTTACGTTCTGGGTCTTATTTAGGCATGAAAATGATCACGTAAACAGCCCTATTTTGGCTAAAAACACCCCGCTGTGCGGTACACATAAATAAACCGCATAGGCCGCTCGTAAGGTGTTAAAGACTATGATCTGCACGTGAGTAGGTCAGTCTCTTTATTTACCTAAGGGCGGCATTCCAGGTGTCCCTTTTGGTCAGTCCTTTGGCTGCGAGATCGGTTCGTACCACCTGATCCCACGTCTTTCTTGGTCTACCTCTCCTTGCGACTCCCTCCACGTTCATAGACTTGCTTTTCGTAACCCAATTATTCTCATCCATTCTTTCCACATGTCCATACCTTCTAAAGCCGGTATCACACGAGAGCTTTTATAGTCAACATTCGATGATCAACATTTTTCTGGCAACATTTCTGGACTATTTTGCACTGGTATCGGAAACTAGACTGTTCGTAGATAAATTTAGGTGACCAAAATATTTTAAATATTGTCCTCATAAGCTGCCAGACCAGTGTTGAGGATAAATGTTGATGGAAAAAGCGCTCGTGTGATACCAGCTTAAGCCTGCTAATAATAACAATGATGTCAATGATAAACAAAACACCAACTCCTAAACTGCCCAATACCTTGCAAGCGTCCTTCCCCGCCTGTCCCCTGGCACAGATCATGCCGGGGTGGAGGGTGTAGGTGGGGCCCAGTCGAGTCGTTCTTAGGGACGCTTCACACACGCCGGGGGACACCACTAGTACGTCCACCTCCTGGGGGGGATAGAAGGATAGTTGGATAGTGTTGAATACTTCTACCAGTCTCTAGAAGCTGGCAAAGTTATATAGAAGGTACAGGAAAAGAGGTTCATAGGACATATTGATACACTTTGGGAGACACCACTAGTACGTCCACCTCCTACCACAGATCTTTCCTAAGCTGCACAAAATTGTCTAAATATAGGTAGGATAAAATATAAAAGATGTCGCCGGTACATAAGGGGTCTGTTAACTAAGGGACGGTAGACCACATAATAAGCCACCCTCTTAACCTTAACACTATTTGGTGCAAGACGGAACTTTTTGGAGCCTCCCTGTTTCACTCCATTAGTTTGCAGATTTTCAGATGATTCACCCCAATAGTTTCGCTGTTGCTGTATAAGGCACTTCACTCATCTAAACCCTGTGGGTTCAGCACGCATGGGTCGTCTCCTACACGAAGCAGTCCGCAGCCATGGATAAAAAAACGCCATCCGAAAAGAAGCAGCAGTGACATAAATCATCCAACGCCAAGAAAAAAACAGAGGCAACCGAGGACCACCAGCGATAAGGACCGGAGACAGCGAGGACAGCCATGAACATAAATGTAGATCCGACAAGAACCAAAAATATTATTAAAGCGCGTTCCGTGAGTTCTAAAATAACAAATTTAAAGGTTTTCTATGCAAACGCTCGTAGCATACGCAATAAATTTTCAGATTTAGAGGAGCTAGTGTTTACAGAAAATTATGATGTGATTGGCATAACAGAATCTTGGCTCAATACAGAAGATAGAGACTTTTTAGCAGAGTATTCACTTCCCGGTTATGTAATGTTTGAGAAAAGCCGAATAAATCGAAATGGAGGTGGCGTTTTACTTTATATCAAAGAAAGTCTTAACCCTACCCTCTTGTCAAAACCTCAAATTGTGAACGTCGACGCATCTTTTGTGCTAATAAAGAATAATAAAGGTACAAAAATAATACTTGCATTAATATACAGACCTCCAGCTCAATCAGTGCAAACTGACCGAGAAATTTACGAACAAATTGCAGATGTAAGTAACTCACAAGATACCGTAATTTTTGGTGACTTTAATTTACCTGTGACCAAGTGGGGCGATACTCTTACTTCACACTCCGGACATGACTTGTATACGAACTTGCAAGAGAGTTCGCTTTATCAATTTGTTGGAACGCCGACCCGTGGTAATAACGTTCTTGACATTGTACTTGCAACAAAAGAAGAATTAATAGAGAATTTGAATGTTGGTGATGAATTCAGTAACAGCGACCATCATACGATAACTTTCACTTTAAAGTTTACTAGTAACGAACCAAATAGTAGCATCGAAAAAGTCCCTAATTTCAAGAAAGCAAACTTCCATAAACTTAGAGCTATGTTTAAAGAAACTGACTGGAGATTTTTAATTCACAATAACGACATAAATACATCTTGGAAGTTATTCGAAGCCACTTACCTAAAAGCAGTGCAAGACTGCATACCATCGAAAACTCGGCGTCCAGGCCATAATAATAAGCCCAAATGGTGGAATAAAGATATTTCAAACTGCCTGCTTGCTAAAAAATTTGCTAATGATAGATTAAAATCCTCACAAAATGACGAAGAACGGCTGAAATTTGTAGAGCTACGACGCAAAGCCAAAAAGTTAATTAAGCAAAGTAAAAAGACCTTAGAGTTACATATTGCGAATCAAAGTCAAACAAACCCGAAAGAATTCTATAGTTATATCAGAAAGAAAAAAATAGTTACTTCAACTTTTGGACCGTTAGTCGATGAAAATGGAGAATACACCAAAGACGAAGAACAATTGAGTAATGCCCTCAATACCTTCTTTGCATCAGTTTTTACAACAGAAGACCTCAGTGATATCCCTACACCATCGCCGATTCAGATTGATAATTCAGATGTTTTAAGCAATATCACCGTTACAGAGAGAGAAGTATTGAATTGTTTAGATAAACTCAAGGTAAATAAAACGCCTGGACCTGATACAATCTCGCCTAGAGTTCTAAAGGAAGCTAAGGATGAGCTCTCTAAACCACTGACATTACTATTCAATAAATCCTTGCAGTCTGGAACTATGCCCGATCAGTGGAAGCTAGCCAACGTAACACCGATATTCAAAAAAGGCAGCAAATCCCTATCCAGTAACTATCGTCCAATTAGCTTAACCTCAGTTGTATGTAAAATGCTAGAAACGGTCATACGAGACAGACTCGTAAATCACTTAGAGGAAAATAACATACTTAAAGATACTCAACACAGCTTTCGTAAAAAACGTTCCTGTTTAACAAACCTCTTAGACTTCTTCCACGATATCCTCAACCTCTACGATGAGAGTAAAGCTGTAGATATCATATATCTTGATTTTCAAAAGGCCTTTGACAAAGTTCCCCACAAACGTTTACTGCTAAAACTAAAAGCGCATGGAATACAAGACGGTGTGTTGAAATGGATAGAAAATTGGCTCAGCGACAGAAAGTAAAGAGTAGTCATAAACGGTAAGGCATCAAAATGGACCAATGTAAGTAGCGGGGTACCCCAGGGATCGGTACTAGGACCAATTCTCTTTCTAATTTACATCAACGACATAGATGAGGGTCTCACCTGTACAATCTCAAAATTTGCTGACGATACAAAAATTGCAAATAGCGTACTCTCAAAAGAACAAGTTGACGATAGGCAACACAATCTAGATAAATTGTCATGTTGGGCCCAAATTTGGCAAATGAGTTTCAATGCGGAGAAATGTAAAGTACTACATGTAGTATCGGATACCTAAATGAGAAAGCAAACTATTCGATGAATGGCACTCAGCTTAAGAATGTAAACAGAGAAACCGATCTGGGAGTAACAATATCGAGTAACCTAAAACCGAGTCAACAATGTTCAGAAGTTGTTAAGAAGGCAAACAAAATAATTGGCTTTATAGGCAGGTCATTTGAGCATAAATCCAAAGAAGTTATCCTAACCCTTTACAATTCCTTAGTCCGCCCTCTTCTGGAATACTGCGTTCAATCCTGGTGCCCTTATTACCAAAAAGATATAAACAAGCTAGAACGAGTTCAACGTAGAGTTACCAAAATGATACCTAGCCTAAAGAACAAACCATACGAAGAGCGTCTTAGAGAATTAAATCTATTTCCTTTAACCCAGCGCAGATTAAGAGGCGACTTAATTCAAGTGTTCAAAATCATCAAAGGCATCGACAATATGAACTGTAGTAAGTAATTCACTATCGACCAATCTAATTACACGCAGGGAAACGGTTGCAAAATTATTGGTAAATCTTTTAACTCGCACGAATCTAAGAATTTCTTCTTCAATCGAGTTGTCAACTTGTGGAATGGGCTTCCCCGAAACGTTATAGACTGCATCACCGTTGATTCATTTAAACTCCGCCTAGACAAATATCTCGCATCAAACCCGCGACTGACTGCGTTTGGAAATGAATAACTTTATTTTATCCCCCCCTCAGTTACTAACCCATCTGTCCCCTACTAACTTCCTAATCCTGCCACGGATATTAGTTCCAGGGCAGTAATTCCCTTTCCAATGTTCCCTTACCCACTCTAAACCACTGTTTGGACACTTGATCCTCAGTGTTTTGGAGGACAAGCAACCTAGAAGGGTCACTAGATCTGTTGTTGCTTGATTTCCTATGTACTCCTTTGTACTCCTTTGTACCTCATTCAGGTGTCGACTACGTGTATTTCCAGGCGAACGATAGCAAACCTAACATTAAGGAGAAATCGGGCTTCGGCCTGATCTAAGAAATTCACTCTAGGTTAGTTCCTTACATAAATATACAGAAAATAAAGTGTTACGATCCAGGTTCTCAAAGACACAGGGCTCTTCAACATTGGACTAGATAATGGCAAACTGCAACAACGGTAACACTAGATCCAACCCCTGCCTTAAACACTGGAAAACAAAACACCATTACCGCCCTGAGTCGTGCCTGGACAACGAGGTATCCTATGACTCGGTAACTGGTGCACACACACTAAGCTGACGCTCGATGAAACAGCCTATTCTCAAACAGTAAAAGATTACTCGATTAGGTTACACAAAGAAAAGATAGTTAACGTGATTAATTAACGTTACGGTAGATACTCAAATAACTGGCACTTCTGTATTAAAGAAAGTGCAATGCTAGTCCTGCAACATCAACTGGAAACTTCTGAAATAAGTCTGATGCTGGGAAGATGTTCGTAAAGAATCTTGAACAATTATAATGCAGAATACAGGTCACAATAAATACTAGGACATATAGTAATAATAGGCAGGCGAATAATAAAGACTGCGCAAAGGTAGTAATGCTCGACAACTAAAGAAATGCTTCGTGACACAACGCAACAGCCTACTAGGGTTGTGCAACTCAACAACAACCTCGGCTCAAAAGCGCAGTGAATAATAATGCTGCATACATATAATAATGGAGCTTATCTCTAACCAGTGTCTGCTCAGTTAATAAAGTCTAGCTGGGGTATCAAGGCAGGGCAACAATGGGCGAGCATGCGGCTCGTAGCCTAACGTTGTCCGAAGGTGGTATAATGAAGATTACGTTATATGACGGGGATGCTCTCTTGATAAATCTAGGTCTCTAGTACCTAGTTCTATCCTGGCGATCCCTCAGAAGTCAACACAAAGAGGCAGCACTATGTTGTGAGGGATAGGCTATGGCCCTCTCACACCACAGCGCTGTGCGCGCAAAGTAAACCCACCCGAAGACAACTTAGGCTCCCACAGTACCTGTCGATGTCGTGCAGGGCTTAGCTAACACTGCACACATCGGAGACAACGACGCAGTAACCTTACCCCTAGTCTAGCTTTAGATAACCAAGCAGAATCACTCAACACCTTGCCAGGGAGACATATACCGGTCTACAACCTTCCCGAGAGAGGACACATACGGAAAAGTCCGTCTCTCCAAACCTCATTAAAGCCTAATACATGGAAATATCTGAGAGCTTCGCATACAATACGACTGGCCGACGGTGAACGTCTATGCTGAAACCAGAAGGGATGTTGAGTTTAATAAAGATTAAAGAATGAGAAAGGAGAAGTCGAGAGAGAGAAATAGTATGCAAAGTGGCGAGTATGGGGGACAGAATTGCAAAGGATGTAGACGATACGCGTGTCAGGCCAGCTCTGAGCTGGTAAAAAACACGAGGCCGCGATGAGGAGGGACTAGTTGACCACCCGGCCGCCAACGGCGTCAGCGCCCAAGCGAGCCGCGTGATAGCTCATTCCGCTGCCAGGTGTACCCCCTCACCCGCTCTCGCTCGCCTCCCACACAAGCAACATTTATATTATAGCGAATATAAAATATAGGGCGCGGTCACAGACCAAACCAAAGACCATTTCTAGACTGTCTGTAGCAACACGACACTAATAAAAGAAAGCAGATCATTCTAGGATAACTGTAGCCCATCCCCCCATCCTGGCGAGCGCTAGCGAGCTGCAATGCCCCACGCAACCATTCTGCTAGCGCCGGGAGGCGTCACAAAAGTCAATTAAAGCAATTACAATTTTTGTTTAAATGAAACTATAGGTAGCGCCAACGAACTTGACAAAAATCTCGATCCCTGACCTCTTAGTGACTCAAAAGGACCTGGAGCAAACTGGCTGTAAATATCCACACCTATTTCCTGGTGGACTCTTCCCAAATGATAGAAATATCAGCCCAATTGCTTTCATTTACTTTTGAGTTATAAGAAGTTAAGAGGTCAAGAGTATTGTCAAGTTCGTTGGCGCTACCTATAATGTACAGTATAATATCCGCATTAGATACTCTCTATGGTTCCTCTAATAAATTTCAAGAAAATAAATGTTTTGTTATGAAATACATGTTAAGTATATAAATATACCACATGTACAGTACATAGGGAAGAGAAATTCAGTGCCGTGAATACTTGAATGGTGAAATTATACCAACATGACGGAAAACTGATTTATTTTGATGACACGACAAGTTTGGACTGTCCCTGGAGTTCTCTTCAGGTGAGTCCAAACTTGGCGTACCATTACAATAAAACATTTATCCGTCATGTGGGTATAATTCCTCCACATATACCGTAAATCCTTAACTAATAACTAAGCTACCTTTAAAAAAATCATCAAAATAAACAAAACTATATTTCTAATCAGCTTCCTAATAGTATAAACTAAACAAATCAACATTTCGGGTATCAGCTTCCAAAATACTTTTATTCATATATCCAACGGTTCAAACCTCAGTATTAATAACGCAGACGGAATCATCAACCCTGAACTTCTTAGCATTCCCTACCTCCTCTGTGTCATCCAACTCCCGCTTTCTCTTTTCTGTGACCACGAGCGGGATCTCACAAACTGAAACATTCTTATCTGCCAGCAACACACCAGCCTCTCTCTCCGGTTCACTGCAAGTGGATTCACCCTCATCGCTTAAATGAGATTCGCTCGAAGACGAACTTGCCTCACTCAAGATATCAAGACAACTATCCAAACTGTCATTTAGTTTGCGGTACACTACTCGTAGGTCGGGGCGGCGAAGGACCTTCTTGCACTTCATATCCCGTACAAGAGTCTTTAGGGAATCAGTCACTCCATTAAGGTTACTACCTATGTCCACACCCTTTAAGATTTTGTCTATTATAACTCCGAGTGACCAAGTGTCACTCTGAATGGAACTGAGGCCATCCAGGTACAGCTCCGGTGAATAGTGCTTATACCTTTTATATGCCTGTTTTGTTCCGGTGGGAAAACATGGGTTTGGCCCCGAGAAACTAGCCAGACCAAAGTCTATCACAGACACCTTTAGTTCTTCTCTATCAACAATCACATTATTTAGTTTTAGATCATTATGCACTATTTTTCGAGAGTGGATTAGACGAACCTTATGGACAATTTCCTTTAGAATATTAAGCCATGTCCAAAACGGTGTATCACCATCATTTAACAGATCCCGGACTGTTTTCCCCTTGCACAGGGACATGACAATGATTGGTTTGTTCGACGCTACAGCCAACACAACAGGTGCCCCACCAATACCATTCAATCGGCTTAGCATGCGGGCTTCTCGTAGGAAAAGAGAGAGGTCACCCATGTCCGTCCCCTCCTTTAGGCAGGCTGGTTTTCCATCAAACTCAACCTCAGTGACCCTGCCATAGGACCCACTGCCCAATACCGCGCCGACGTTCGACACCTTCGTCCAGATATCGTAACTTTTCATCGTGTTTAGGTTATTGTTGTACATTATACACTAATAATATATGTGTGTAACTTAAATCTGACAACAAAACCAATATCAACTCTTATACTTATAAGAGTTACTACAAGATTTGCAACCTTGGCCTGACTGTACGACTTACACGATAGACAATTTGAAAACAAGTGTTGTATGAACTTCTCTCTCGAGCGATCTGATACATTCAACAGCCTAAAATATCTACATAACAGCTCGTTGCTATTTTGGTCCACATTAAGTTATACTTAACGTTGTTTATTGTATGTAAATTCATTATGATACCTATAACACAAAGTATTAGCTTTTTTAACTTGCATTTACTTGTAATATACTGTATAATATCAAAGACATATAATTAATATAATTTAGTTACCCATTTATTAATATTCGTTTTCTTAAATATGCGTATAAGAAAATGGAGTTTTTACCGCTAACTAAAATATAAATGACGATCAACGGATATTATATTTTTATACGATGCTGTTATTACTCCAATGATCTGTCTACTGGGGGGGGGGGGGGGGGCGTAACCCCCCCCCCCCCTAGAGACCCTATAGTAACAGAGATCGGCCAACCTCCGCCATCTTGGTGACACTGGTGATAATTTTTCTCTCTTCACACTTAAGATGGGCCGTTTTTCTGGTCCCCCTTTTCCCTCATGTTTAGCCCCATTACTTTTCAGATTTAAGAATGATTGCCCCACATTAGTTTGTCGATTTTAAGACCTTTCATCCCATTTCTTTGTCAATAATAAGACCTTAATTTCCTGCAAATTAGGTGTCAATTTGTTTCTAGGCGAACCATAGCGAGCCTGTAATTTTGGAAGAACAGGCATTCGGCAGGAACATTTTTCCAACGAAAAATGTACAAATTAATCTACAAGGGGTATCTAATGGATGTTTTTAAAAGTTTGATGGAGATATTGGGAGGAAACTAGAAAAACAATGAATAAATTAAAAACATCTGCCAAAAATTTAATCATTATTTTGGACCCCCTTCTCCCTCACGTTTAGCCCCATTAGTTTTGAGATTTTAAGACGGCCAAATTAATGTGGCGGATTTCTGTCAAATTTAAGACCAACTGTGCCATATAGGTGTCGATTTTTTTCCTGGCGAGCGATAGTGAGCCTGTAATTGAGGAGGAAACAGTCTTCGGACGGCACATTTATTTAAATCCTCGATTTTAACCCCTTCTGTACCGGCGACGTCTTTTTAGTTGATTTCAGCTACATTTAGACAATTTTATGAAACTTAGGAAGAATATATTGTAGCTAAAAGGGTTAATGGAGATAGTCTGTAGCTTTTTATTGAGTACACGTCCTTCCTAAGCTGTACAAAATCGTCTAATAGTTGCTTGAATATAATGAAAAGTACATCACCGGTACACAAGGGGTTAAGGGAATTTTCCTTACATTTAAGGGAAGTTAGGCTTGGCCTGCCCCGGTTTCGAACTCGGGTCAACAGGTATACCTGACTCCCGCGCTAACCACTATACTACCACAGACGTACAGTCGCGCTACTAAGTGATGTCTCGGCACCAAGTATGTTTTGATCAATAATTGGTATCAGCAATATCTAAGCTTCATTTCTTTATATCGAGTGAAATATATAAATATGTTCCTACACTTACCCACCCTATTCAACATCTGACAGACATTAATACAGCACAGAGCAAGCCAAACGTAATGACAGCTGGGACATGACTTATTAGCGCGACCGTACAATAGGACAGCAACCTTAGTTCTATTGGAAGAACCAGGTGATAGTCTCGTGGAGGACTCACACGTGCCCCCATGACTATGTAGTCTATTGGAAGAACAGGTGATAGTCTCGTGGAGGACTCACACGTGCCCCCATGACTATGTAGTCTATTGGAAGAACCAGGTGATAGTCTCGTGGAGGACTCACACGTGCCCCCATGACTATGTAGTCTATTGGAAGAACCAGGTGATAGTCTCGTGGAGGACTCACACGTGCCCCCATGACTATGTAGTCTATTGGAAGAACCAGGTGATAGTCTCGTGGAGGACTCACACGTGCCCCCATGACTATGTAGTCTATTGGAAGAACCAGGTGATAGTCTCGTGGAGGACTCACACGTGCCCCCTGACTATGTAGTCTATTGGAAGAACCAGGTGATAGTCTCGTGGAGGACTCACACGTGCCCCCATGACTATGTATTCTATTCGCTGTAAGTAGGCGAGAAATCATGACCTCTATCCTCTGTAACTCAAAAAGGACTTGAGCAAATCGGCTGTAAATTTCCACATCTATTCCTTGTTGACTCTACCCAAATGGTACACATACTAGCTCGATTACTCTAGTCATTTTGGAGTTTCATAGGTTAGGGGTAATGATTTTTCGCCTACTTACCGCGAATAGACTATAGCCGGGTCGTTTTGTACACATTTATCTCGAAGGAAGCGTTTAGTAGAAGCTTGATATAGGTCTGAGAATCAAAAGAGGAAACAAAAAAATCAACTAGGTAACCAAATTCTGCCCCCCCCCCCCACCCCCACCCTATATTTCCTTCCTTGTCTTGGTGGTGTAATGGTTAGAGAGTTTAAGATCTGTATGTGGTATCCCAGGTTCGAATCCCGGGAAGATCACATGCTTCTATTAATTTCATTGGGAGGTGTTTGGTGTTGGGAGTGAAATTAACCCCTTCTGTACCGGAGACATCTGTTATACTTTAATGTAGCTATATTTAGATGATTTTATGCAGCTTGAGAAGGATCTATGGTAGCATAAAGGGTTAAGTGAGGTAGTTTTTTCTTTGTCTTGCTAAAATGCCTGGACACACGGAGTTTGAAGCAATTTAAGTCATAGGAAGAGGGAAAGACTGATTCTGGGAGAGAGTTCCAGAGTCAGCAGTTGAATAGAAGAAAGTCTGAGAATAGTGTTTCACTCTTGGGTTGGAGAGCCTGTTACTTGCTTAAGGCCCTTTTAAATCTGAATGAAATCGTCGAAATATAGTTATCCCTTTCGAGATCCAACACACATTTCTTTTCTGTTTTCTGGTAATTATTAGACGATTTTATTCAGATTAGGAAGGGCATATGGAAGTCAGCGAGTTGATTGAGATAGTCTTTACCCGTTAAATACCCACAGATCCTTCCTAAGCTGCACAAAATCGTCTAATGATAGCCAAAATAGAATGCTAAAACGCATCAGAGCTTCAAGGGGTTAAAATATAATTAAGAAGATGCCACCGGTACAGAAGGGGTTAATAAATTAGATTATACATACAATTACGAAGTGGATACAAATTTATGCGACCAACTGTACACACTAACCTTAAGGATGCTCTGGTACTGGCCGGCCGATCCGAAGTCGTCCTTGCCCCAACCCGATATCCAGCACCTCTGTCCCGTGTAGTCCGATCGTGACGGGAGGCAGATGGGACCTATGTGCGGACTGTGGAAATGGAATAGAGTTAGAAAGAGATAGATAATTGATAGATTGATAACCCAAACAACATACACAGACAACAACAACAACAAATGGTCAAAGACCCTCTGGACATGAGAGGCACTCAATTCCTGGCAGCAGCCTCCACGAACCAAGACCACCCACTAAACTACATGGCAACACACCCACAGACACCAAGAAATATCAAAACAACACCCAGCACACGGTATCACACACAATTATTGTCCTCTCTCCCTCCCTGCCCACCCCGAACCAACTTCCAGAAGCACATCCATACTCATATCTCTCACCGATCCATCCACTCACTCACAGACAACACGCAGCTGCATGCACGACCTCCCGAAATCCATCCTTCCGAATCCTCCCTTCCTCGCGAAGACAGAGTCCACCTGGCCAGGCTGAGATGCGGACACCATCCAGCTCTCCTGAGCTATCAGAAGAGACTGGATGACTCCGTTGTCGACGCCTGCCCGGGATGTAACACAGCACCCTATACCATTAAACACATCATAGAAGACTGCATTTCACACAACCACTTACGCCAACAACACAATCTACACTCAATGAGAGCTCTGTGGGAAAGCCCGATCGTGGCCATGGCCTTCCTCAGGGACTCGGGGCTGTTCGGCCAGGCAGCTTAGGGAACAACAACAACAACCCTGTTAAGGGCTGCTTCACTTGTCAAGTTCTTGGATTTGAGATCGGCGCGTATAGTCCGATCCCAGGTCTTCCTCGGTCCACCCCTTGGTGCAGCTCCCTCCACAATCACAGACCTGCATTTTTTCACCCAATTTTGTTCATCCATTCTCTCCACATGTCCATACCATCCCAGTCTACTTGTACGCATCACCTCGCTAATACTCTTTATACCTAAACGTCTCCTCAGCTCAACATTTGTTATTCTATCCTGTAGCCTGGCCCCACACATCCATCTCACCATTCTCATCTCATTACGCTCCATTCTGTTGACATCCTCTACTTTAACGGCCCATATTTCCGAGGCATACGTCATTGCACTTCTAACACATGAGGCATACACCTTTCCCTTCAGGGGGAGAGGCATTCTTTTCATGGTCAAGATTGGCATCAATTCTCTGAACTTCCCCCAGCCACACCTAATTCTAGCAACAGTGGCAGCCTCGGCCCCACCACCGGCAGAGATGGTATCTCCTAAGTAACAAAACTTGTTCACCAGCTCCCAAAGACTCATTTCCAAAATTCACAGCCACAGGATCATCACTTAACACAAGCTCGCCTTTGCACACTACGCACTCAAATTTCTCTATTTCTGACTTATCCTTCGGCAGGGGCCCCTTTATTCTACTACAGCGCTTACTCCCATGGTGTACCCAACATCGACAGATGCTACATTGAATTGAGTTAACGCCCACTCCCTTTCCACACACTGCACATGGGTATGCACCGCTCTTTTCCACATTGCCTCGTCTCAATCTACAATGCATAACCTTGGTTTTGTTAATAGTATAGTATAGCATAGTATGCTGTATTGTATTGTCGTTATGAATATATAAAATTAAACAAAGAATCAAATTTTTCTTTTGCAATACAAATTTAGTTAAACTCATACTCCGATTATTACTTTGAAATGTAGTTTATAACAGCACTCCGTGGACCCCCAAAATGTTTGCCATGGACCCCAGATTGAGAACCACTGGTCTAGGGAGTCATCTATCCTGGGCAGGGGGGTGGCATCCTTGATGGTCATATCGTTAAAGCATTGGTAGTCAACACAGAAGCGCAGGGAGCCGTTCTTCTTGACGAGCACCACTGGGGATGGCCACGGGCTGGTAGGGGGTTTGGCAATGCCGGCGTCGACTATCTCCTGTACTTGTGGTTCTTCTTCAAGCCATTAGAAAGGATTCCTTCTTCAGGACGGCTGGCATAAGGGTGGTGTGAATGAGGTGGCTGAGGACAGCGGTGTGCCATAGGTCATTGACACTCATGGCAAAGACGTCTTGATACTTTACCAAGAGCTGCTCCAGGTCACTTTGTTGTTGGGTAGACAGATGACCATG
This sequence comes from Paralithodes platypus, assembly GCA_032716605.1. Lineage (NCBI taxonomy): Eukaryota > Metazoa > Arthropoda > Malacostraca > Decapoda > Lithodidae > Paralithodes > Paralithodes platypus. The sequence continues at coordinate 30,898,841 of CM064481.1, forward strand.
TGAGGCAGGGCTGGAGGGCTCGTGGTTGCAGTTGGCGTCGCAGGGTCGTCAAAGGCTTCCAAGTCACCTATGACCAATCCCTTGGGGAGCGTAGTTGGCTGGTTTGATATGTTGGCAACCCGGACAGTGATGAGGTGTGGAGGTAGGACTGCAGAGGATATCAAGCAAGGATTAGCCACCGTCTGCTCCAACTTGGAGGAAAACATTAAAGTTTTGGTTCCTGGACCCTGGAATTAGGTACCCATACTTAGTGGCGAGGTTGTAAGGTGGTGGTACTTACATTTGGAAACCCATTAACGCCATCAGACAGTACACTAGGACCATACGGCTGGGAGAGTGTAGATAGCAGAGAAGGGGTGTTGTAGATAGAGGAAGCTGTTGGAATGGCTTTGGTATGTGTGTTAACACTCAAGCCGCGGGTCCCGACAATATGCGGGTGGAATTTTGAGCACATTATCGGCTCTGAGAGAGAGTCCACGCGTTGGGAGGACCGCAGGCGGGCTCTGACCGCTCGGCGTGGACCTAGTCCCGCCACTGACAGCCCCACCACACCTCTACACATCCCTGGCTTCTCGAATGCAAGGATATTCTGAGGAAATTACTGTATTTTAGGGTTTTTGCACCTCGTGTTGCAACATCATTGCAAGAGAACCCGTGGTCATAGAAGGATGACTCAGGTGTCATTGGAAAGCTCTATTATCGCCCTTTCACGGATACATACTGTAATTGTATTACGCTCTGGCTCTTGTTTATGCATGAAAAAGAGCATGGAATGAAGCTCGTTTAGGGTAAATATGCCCGCCACACAGGTAGAAGAAATCACAAATATCCCCGTCCGTAAGGAGTTAATAGTCTGTATACGTCGTCGAGGTGTCCCCCGACTGGGTGCAAACATGATATACATGTTAGGACGTACTACCACACCCACTAAATGTCCACCATGGCTAAGATCGTACCCCAGTCAAGCAGATTCACACATAGCGTGCTCTCCACTTGGGCTTGTCGAGATCGGGGTGTCTTGATTCTGGTGAGTGTCATCGCTGGTGGAGTCTTGGATTTTTTGTATTTTTTTTTTTTAAATAGTGGCAGCGACCAGCGCAATTGCTTGTAGCTCCCAACTTCAACAAGTCTATAGTCCTTTCATTCTAGGTTGGGCAGAAATTGTAACCTCTAACATCTGTAACTCAAAAAGGGATAGAGCAAATGAGCTGTCAATTTATACACATATTCCCTAGCCAAGTCTTCCTATTTGGTAGAAAAATTAGCACGATTACTTTAGTCTTTTTTGAGTTACAGAGGTTAGAGGTTACGCTTCTGCCCAACCTAGAATGAAGAGACTAGTCCCAGGTAACCATTGTAGGCTTGGCACCGGGAGTCGAACACGATGAAGGTGTGCGTGTCGGAGACTGTTGGTTCGAGGGTGGTTACCCGGATCGCTTTTCCTGGGTGGTGTGAACAGGTAAATTTAGGTATAACTAGTAGGATAAGTAAATTCGCAGATGATACCAAAATGGGGAGAACAATAGATTCAGATAGCGACATAGAGGAGTACCTCCAAAGGGATCTAGATACCTTACACGAATGGTCAGTAAATTGGCAGATGAATTTTAACATTGACAAATGCAAGGTATCAAAGATAGGGAAGACGAATACTAATGCAAAATATAAACTAGCTAATACGGAATTAGAAAACTCAGACTGCGAGAAAGATTTGGGTGTGTTTGTTAACGATTTGAAGCCTAGAAAACAGTGTATAAGCGTTCGTAACAAGGCAAACAGGATTCTCGGGTTCATCTCAAGGAGTGTGAGTAACAGAACTGCCGATGTTATCTTGAAACTTTACTTGTCATTAGTGAGACCTCATATCAATTATGCTGTCCAATTTTGGTGTCCTTATTACAGAATGGACATATATTCGTTGGAGAGAGTACAGCGAAGAATGACAAAAATTATTCATAATATTAGAAATCTACCATATGAAGGAAAAGGTTGAAAAAAATAGGCTTACATTCGTTAGAAAGACGCAGAGTTAGAGGGGATATGATAGAAGTGTTCAAGTGGGTTAGTGGGATAAATAAAGGAGACATGACAAATGTACTGAAGCTCAGTGATAGCGAAATAACTCTAACAAATGGTTTCAAATTAGATCAATTTAGTTTCAGAAAAGATATAGGCAAATATTGGTTTGGTAACAGAGTTGTAGATGGGTGGAATAGGCTACCAAGTGATATAGTGGGATCAAGAACGATAGGGAGCTTTAAGATAAAGTTAGATAGGCATATGGACGAGATGAGTTGGGTGTGAGGGGGATCTGCCGGGTGTGGACCAATCGGCGCTCAGCAGACCCCCGTAATCTTGTGTTAATCTCTGACCGTTTTGGTGGGGTCAGTACTCAAGGTATTAGTGAGTTTGACCTTGTAATTGGGGTTGGGTGTGACAGGGATCTGCCTTGTGTGGGCCGATCGGCTTTTTGCAGACTCCCACTTTCTTATGTTCTTAAGTCTGAACTGTCATGATGTCTGTCAGATGATGAAAGTGTAGTAATATCTGCCAGATGTACTGTAGTAATTTCCTGTACCGGTAGCTAAATGATGTGAGGCATGGTACTGTACACTATTAAGACATTTGGTCATTAAAATACACAGTAGTTTGATGGCCACTGTTTTTGGTTGGGACACTGCTGTGAAGTACATACTAGCATGGTGATGGGCTGGTCTATCAGAGTGAGAGCTGAGCGATCTCTGCCATACCCATAGCTTACTCTGACTGTTCCTTTTACTTATATATTTTCTAGATCTCAAGTGACAGCATCTCTTCCGTGGATTGACCTCCCAATCTGCCAACCTAGAGGTTGGCAGATTGGAAGCCAAAGCATCACATTTTTTCTTTGCCCCTCAATTTTCTCTTCATAATTGTTGAGGGGCACAGGGCCCTGGGTGGGGCTTTGGTTTCCCGGGCGTTTCCGCACCCTCCTCAGCTCCCCGCCTTGGAGTGGCTTCGGTCACCCAGGCTTTATTGTGGCAGGCAGGGAGGGTTCTGTGGGGGTGCTCGGTTATGGCCTTGGCCTTGCTCGGGGCCTTGGGGCTGTTTGGTCAGGCAGCCTGGGGAACAACTACATACTGGCAAACTGGGTAGTATTTTATTGTTTTGTATGTATGTATACTTGTATGGACCCCAGTATGGTCCCCTCTGTACTGTGTGAGTCTGGAATAAAGCATTATTATTATTATTATTATTATTATTATTATTCGTGGCCACCCCTTCGGGGATCACGGCGTCAGGCAATAGATTTTTTTTTTTTTTTTTTTAAAGAGACAATGAACGGAGGAAGGAAAAACACGGATAAAACAAAAAGGTCCATGTGCCTAAAGGCATCCTCCATTCATAAAATGTTTGTAACAACTGGATTTAAACATTTGTAGATTGTAAGTTTGTGGAAAGCAATTCGAGGGAAGTGAATTCCAAAGAGTAGTAGTTCTAGGGATAAATTAATTTTGATAAGCAGAAGTTCTGCATTGTGGAGGAGAAAGTGTAAATTCATGGGCGCTCTCAGCTGCCCTAGTTCTACGGGGAAAGATGTGGAGAGGCGGCACAATTGAAGCAAGTTCCTAGGAAACAATTGCTGTGAAAATATCTGTAGAATAATGCAAGGGATGCAACGTTTCTTCGTATGGATAATGTATAAGGTCCTGTGTGATTGCAGGGTTATTGATTAATCTAATAGCTTTATTTTGAATTTTGTCCAACTGCCTCAATGCAACCACTCCACTTCCACTCCACAGAGGTGAACAGTAATCCATCTGAGAACGCACATGACTTTTATATATTACGGCCAACTGCTCGTCAGTGAAGAATTCTCGAACTCTGTACAGGAGTCCCAGTTTTTTAGAGGCATTCTTAGCAATACCTCTAACATAATGTGTCCAGCTCAAGTTAGTAGTTAATGTTACACCGAGAATGTCAATACTAGGGGAAGTGGGAATATTTACATCATTAAAAAATATATGGGAGTCAGTGAGATTCTGTCGGTTAGAAAATTGAATGTACTTGGTTTTCTGTGCATTAAAGTAGATTCTTTTGTCCCCATTCCTCAATTCTAGAAAGGTCCTGGTTCAGAGAAATTGCAGTGTTTATTTTTGAATTTATAAGATCGGGTTGGGTGAAAGAATTGGTAAATGTGAAGGAACTGTGGAGTGTTGAGTCATCTGCGTAGTAATGTATTGGATTATGAGTGGTAGATAGGAGATCATTGATATGAATGAGGAACAGAGTTGGGGCCAAAACTGAGCCCTGGGGAACACCAGCATTTATTGAGTGAAATTGAGAATAAAGGCCATCTACCATTACACATATTTTTTCTTAAACAGTAGGCTACCATAGTGCGGTTGGGAATATGAACATGATTAGATTAATATCCAGTAAAAAATATGGATAATAAGTCGTAGGCGTGTGCATAAACCTTTAACCGTCCTGGTGGTGTAATGGTTAAGGTGGCAAAAATATGTGTGATAACCCGGGTTCGAATCCCGGTGGATCATATATACTTTAATTAATTTCATTGGGGGTGTGGTGGTGAGATTAATAAAAATAATATTATTAGTAGGTTTAGGGATATTTCTTCGAGAGGCCGGTCTATATGATCTGTGCCCCATGAATATTCTTTCCTCTCACTTAAACAGTAGGCTACCATAGTGCGGTTGGGAATATGAACATGATTAGATTAATATCCAGTATTCGAGAATGGATAATAAGTCGTAGGCGTGTGCATAAACCTTTAACCGTCCTGGTGGTGTAATGGTTAAGGTGGCAAAAATATGTGTGATAACCCGGGTTCGAATCCCGGTGGATCATATATACTTTAATTAATTTCATTGGGGGTGTGGTGGTGAGATTAATAAAAATAATAGACAGATAGATAGATAAGATAGATTATTGCTGGAGGGACCTTGGTCTCTGGGTCTTCTCCTGGGTGACCTAGATGTGTGTTCATTGTTTTCTGTTATGTTGTCCCTATTTGGGCTCTTGAGTCCCCCCCCCCAAAAAAAAAAAAAAAAAAAAAAATTCAATAAATAAATAAAAAAATAAATAAATAAATAAAAATAGGAAAAATGGGGATTGGGCCTGAGCATATAGATAAATAGATAGATAGATAGATATAGATTACTATTAGATTATATTACAGTTATGCGAGAAGTATTTAGAGAAGCATAAGGATATATTTTGGGCTTTTATGGACTTGGAAAAAGCATATGAACGTGTGGACCGTGAAGCAATGTGGAAGGTGTTAAGGATTTATGAAATAGGAGGAAATTTGTTAGAAGCAGTTAAGAGCTTTTATGAAGGGAGCAGAGCATGTGTGAGAGTAGGAAATGGTGAGTTGAGTGAATGGTTTGAGGTAAAGGTAGGTTTGCGACAGGGTTGTGTAATGTCACCATGGCTGTTTAATATGTTTATGGATGGTGTGGTGAGGGAGGTGAAAAGGAGAACTATGGGAAGAGGATTGGGTTAATAGGAAAGAATGGTAGAGATTGGGAGTTGAATCAGTTGCTGTTCGCTGATGACACAGCATTGGTGGCAGATTCTGATGAGAAACTGCAGCGGGTAGTCAAAGAGTTTGGTGTGGTTTGTGGAAGGAGAAAACTGAAGATGAACGTCAATAAAAGTAAAGTACTGTAATGGTGTGTAATAGGGGAGAGCATAGGGTGAATCTAGATGTGAGGCTGGATGGGGAAATATTGGAACAAGTAGAGTGTTTTAAATATCTAGGAGGTAACGATAAGCAGGAGTGGAGGTAAAACAGAGAGTGTGTAAGGAAGGAAGGTTTTTGGAGCAATGGGAAGTATGTGGAAGACGAGAAATCTCGAAGTGAAAGTAAAAAGTGCACTGTATCAAGGAATTGTTGTGCCAACAGTGATGTATGGGGCTGAGACATGGGCTCTGAAGAAAAAGGAGAAAAGAGGGCTGGATGTGATGGAGATGAGCTGCTTAAGGAGTATGTGTGGAGTTACTCGTAGAGACAGATTGAGGAATGAAAAGATACGTAGGAGAGTGGGGCAGCAGGAACATTTGTCAGCCAGAGTGGACAGATGGGTGCTGAGCTGGTATGGTCATGTTGAACGAATGGGAGATGAAAGGCTTACAAAGAGAATATGTGAGTCAGGTACAAGGGGAGATAGAAGGGCAGGAAGACCCCCATTGAGATGGAGAGACTGTGTAAGAAAGGCTTTGGATGATAGAGGAATGACAATAGATCAGGCAGGGAAAGTGGTGGTGGACAGGAGTGAATGGAGAATGCTTGTGAATAGTTGAGTGAACACGTGGTCATTTGGAGTAAGGGGTCGGGCGCAAGTTGGACTAGATAATAGTCCATCAGGCGCCTGGCCCGGGGAGACGATTAATATGAAGGGTGCGCCTGGAAGTGTGGTGGGAGGGCTTGTGGCTTTGGCTCCGCTGCATGTCTGCCTGCCGAGATCGGAACCTCTCCGGGTGGTCGGGGGCCGGGGGAGTGCTGGAGCAACCTTGGTGACCCTGGTCTCTTGGTCTTCTCCTGGGTGACCTGGATGTATGTGAGTTTGTGCTTTTTATCTGTGTTTATTTGTTGTTTTATGTTGTTTTTGTGTTTTCCCTGTTCTTGCTCTGTCTTGAGTCGGCTACCCCCAAAATGGGGATTGGGCCTGAGCATATAGATAGATAGATAGATAGATAGATTATTATTACTATTATTATTATTATTATCCTGGAAAAGGTCTATAAAACAAACAGTGGAAATTAAACTTTTATTAAATAAAAAATCATTGTCTATGATACAGGCCCATAACATTAAAAATACAATAAAATTCCAGAACATTAAGGGGGTCACAGCTTTTTTCATCTTTCTCTTCTTTTCTCTCTTTCCCTGGCTTGTATCCATTCAGCCCCATTAAGCCAACTGTTTTAAGACGTTTATCCCCATCCAGGTGTCGATATCGCTCGCCAACATTGTATGGAGAAATCCGGCTGTGCCGGAGTAATTTTTCTATCGAAAAATGTACAAATTTAGCTTGCTGTCAAAACAAAAATATATACTGTATATGCTGGCTCGCTACCGCTTGCCAGGAAAATATTGACACCTGGATGGGGGTAAACATCTTAAAACAGTAGGCTGAATGGGGCTGAATGGATACAAGCCAAAGAGAGAGGGAGAGAAAGAGAACAAAAAAGTGAAGCGGGCTCCCTTAAGAAATTGGTAATCTGTTAAAAGTAATCTAAAATCGTAAAGCACTCAATTAAAACATACCTCTATATTTTACAATTATACAGATATATACAGATTTTTTTTACAGAAATATGGTGACCAGACAAATCAACCAGTAGAAAATTGCCGACTTGCGAGTTTGGTTCTAATAGGAAGTTGGAACTGTAGACAACGATAGTTAACATAATTTACAGCTAAAATACGGTCAGAATACAGTACATACTGTATATAAATACATAAAACCCAATTCAACATACCATTTATCCATCAGAAACTTACATAATTACTGATTTGTGTTTAATATCCATGTTTACATAATTACTGTATTTGTGTTTAATATCGATGTTTACAGACCCAACTTCCTTATAGCCTGAAACTCGCAAGTGGTCAATTGGGGGGCAGGAGGCTAGGAATCCTCCTCCCCTTGTATAATTCACCGACTAGACGACACGGAGAAAGGGGCGAGGGAACGCGAAAGTGGTCCCGGAACCTAAGAATTGGAACTCTAAATGTTGTTTCTGTTCGGGCTCTGTCTTGAGTCGGCCACCCACAGCTATGGGGTATTGTGCCTGAGTGTAGCCTATACATACATACAAGTTTAAAGACCGTTTTGTCCACAGAGAATGTGGTTACAGTCTCACGTCCTAAATGGCGGCTTTCCAGGCGGCCCTGTCAAGGGCTGCCTCTGTTGTCAAGTTCTTTATTTCGAGATTGTACCGCAGTACCTGATCCCACATCATTCTAGGTCCACCCCTACGTGCAGCTCCCCCCACGTTCACAGTCCGGCATTTCTTCACCCGGTTCTGATCATCCATTCTCTCCACGTGTCCAAACCAACCAAGTCGGCTCGTGCGCATCACTTCACTGACACTCCTAATGCCCATACATACTGTACATATACAGATACTGGTTGAGATCTACTGGTTGAAATATTCTAATGGTCAAGTTGTCTGGGAACTTAGAAATAGAATGTGAAGTTTTGACAGTACAATAAGAATAATTTGGCACAATATAAACGAGGAATGCAAATTGAAAAGGAGAGAAAAAGAAACCTAATTAACTCTTTCAATACCAGTGCCGTCCTTTTAACTTTATTCTGGCTAGTATAGACGATTTTATTCAATTTATAAAGGGCCTCCAGCAATTAACAGGCTTTGAACTATCTCACTTAATTTCATTGGAGGTGTTTGGTGTTGTGGTGAAATTAATAAAATATAAATTATCCCTTTTCACTGCCACAGATCCTTCTTAAACTGCACAAAATTGCCTAAATATATGTAGAATAGATTTAAAAAAAAAAAAAAAAAAAAAAAAAAAAAAAATCTTCATGGCGCAATGCATAAGTGTGTTGATTTTCGGTGTGAGCGTCCTGGGTTCGAATCCCCAGACTGCCACATGTGTTTGTTAATTTCATTAAACGAGTTTAGGGGTAAAGTTAGTTGGTGGAGAGAACATAATAATTAACCCTTTTTGCTACTACAAATACCTCAAAAACTGCACAAAATCGTCTAAATACTGTATAGGTAGAATCAAATTAAAAAGATGTCGCCAGTACAGAAGGTGTTAGCCCTTTGAGTACCAGCGACGTGTGTTACATTTTAGTCTAGCTATATTTTGACGATATTATGCAGCTTAGGAAGGATCTGTGGTAGTTTATAAGGGTTGGTTTAATTATTTGGAAGCCTTATTAATGCTACAGGTCCTTCTTAAACTGAATATAGTCGTCTAATAGTAGCCAGAATAAAGTTAAAGGGACCACCCTGGTACTGAACGGGTGTTCAAAGAGACAGATTGATTTATAAGATACTTATAATAGCAATTGACCAATTGCTAGTTTTGTTCTATAAGGAAGTTGGAACCGTAGACATCGATAATTAGCAATTTTTTTTTTTTTTTTTTTTTTTTTTTTTTTTTTTTTTTAACAGATTAACTTGCTCATGTAGTAGTGTACACCCTATGTGGTGGATTATGTTCTTTTATTTCATAGATTTCATTTTAGTAAGCGTTGTTTCCACGTAGCGATTTTGATAATTTAATTTGACTTTATATCGTCCTTGTCCCAATTTTGGTTTGTTTAGTTTGCAAGTTTTACATTTTAATTAGTTTAATCAGACCACTGAGTCAGTATAAGAGACTCTCATAGGGCTGGCCTTAGGTAACGCTAAGGATTTACCAAGAATTGGTATGTAACACGGCTATACAGATATGGTGTAAGCGGGAGGGAGAACAATCAAATGTCATGAATGAGTCACCAAGACGTTACAAAACAAATTATTGGGTAGATGGAGAAGGTCGTTGACTCCATCAAGATGTCAAGAGTTGTTGTTGTTGTTGTTGTTGTTCCCTAAGCTGCCTGGCCGAACAGCCCCGAGTCCCTGAGGAAGGCCATGGCCACGATCGGGCTTTCCCACAGAGCTCTCATTGAGTGTAGATTGTGTTGTTGGCGTAAGTGGTTGTGTGAAATGCAGTCTTCTATAATGTGTTTAATGGTATGGGGTGCTGTGTTACATCCCGGGCAGGCGTCGACAACGGAGTCATCCAGTCTCTTCTGATAGCTCAGGAGAGCTGGATGGTGTCCGCATCTCAGCCTGGCCAGGTGGACTCTGTCCTCGCGAGGGAGGGAGGATTCGGAAGGATGGATTTCGGGGAGGTCGTGCATGCAGCTGCGTGTTGTCTGTGAGTGAGTGGATGGATCAGCGAGAGATATGAGTATGGATGTGCTTCTGGAAGTTGGTTCGGGGTGGGCAGGGAGGGAGAGAGGACAATAATTGTGTGTGATACCGTGTGCTGGGTGTTGTTTTGATATTTCTTGGTGTCTGTGGGTGTGTTGCCATGTAGTTTAGTGGGTGGTCTTGGTTCGTGGAGGCTGCTGCCAGGAATTGAGTGCCTCTCATGTCCAGATGGTCTTTGACTTTGAGGATTTTGGTTTCTTGATGTAGGTGATCTGTGGGTGCAGTAGCTGTGCAGCCTGTAATGATCTTCAGGGCTTTGTTTTGAATAGTCTGTAAGGTCTTATGATGTGTTTCAGCTAGGTTAGAAGCCCAGGCTGGGCTTGCGTATTCCATCACTGATCTTGTGTATTGTTTATATACTGTGGTGGTAGTTTCTTTGTTGTGTCCAAATTTTGTGTGAGCAAGTGACCTGAGGGCGTTAAGTCTGGGTGTCAGTTTCTTTTTAATGTTTGTGGTGTGCTGTTTGTCAAGAGTAACATTTCGTACCAAAACAGAGGCGACGTGAGAGTGAATAATGCGGGGATTCAACAAGTAAGCGTTGTTTCCACATAGCGATTATGATAAGTAAATTTGACTTTATATTGTCTTTGTCCCAGTTTTGGTTTGCTTAGTTTGCAAGTTTTACATTTTAAAGTAAATGGCGAACAGTGATGGGGACACGACAAGGCTGACATTCTGGCCCCGGTTCATGCAGTGACGACATCAAATATCCAGGAGTCAATCTTGTATGGCCAATACTGTACGTAAGCCAGTGAGTAGTACTTCCAGAAAACGGGAAGGTTGCAAGGAAGACTGCCACAGACAAGGGGAGGGATATTTACCAGAATTACCAGCTAAAATACCGTTCTAGTACACTTACGTATACTGCACACAAAACCCAATTCAACATACTTTCTATCCAATAGTACGTGTACAGATCTCCCTCATTATCCGATGCCCCAATTTGCGATATTATTATAGGTTTTTAGGTGTTTGGGTTTGGGTTTTGGTTGGTCCCAGAACGTATCCCCATTTGCCCCAATAATTTTAAGGTTCGCAATACGATTTTTCTATTCAAGATCGGGTTTTCAGGAACGTAACCCTATCATAAATCGAGGGAGACCTGTATCATGTTTGCACCCAGTCGGGGGACACCTTGACGACATATACAGACTATTAACACACATACCAAAGCAATTCCAACAGCTTCCTCTATCTACTACACCCCCTTCTCTGCTATCTACACTTTCCCAGCCGTATGGTCCTAGTGTACTGTCTGATGGCATAATGGGATTCCAAATATAATGATTGGTAATCTACATCATTATTATTGCATTTCTGTTTTATATCAATGTTTGCGGCTCCAACTTCCTTATAGCCTGAAACTGGCGAGAGGTCAGCTGTCCTGAGAGTGTTGACTATACCTTACTATAATGCTATACAATACTATACAATACTATAAAATCACTTCATATAAGACACTATGCAATGGGGGACTATAAAGCTGGTATCACACGAGAGCTTTTATAGTCAACATTCGACCATCAACATTATTCTAGCAACATTTCTAGAGTGTTTTGTCCTGGTATCGGAAACTAGACTAATGGTAGATTAATTTAGGTAACCGAAATAATCTAAATGTTTACCTCATAAGATGCCAGACCAGTGTTAAGGATAAATGTTGAGTGAAAAAGCGCTCGTGTGATACCGGCTTAATTGTCAGTATTTCTTGGCGGTACCACAGGAGCTATTTTTCCGGCCACACACATTTGAGTTGACAGCGAGATGCAGAAAAATAGATTCAAAACATCCACTACCGAGGGGGAGGCAAACCACGAGGATGCACAGTCAGGGCAGAGAATTTGACCACTTGCGAGTTTTGGTCTATAAGGAAGTTGGAGCCGTGGCCATCAATATTTAGTAGAATTACCAGCTAAGATACGGTTATAATATATACATAAAACCAAATTGATCATACGTTTTATCCATCAGAAACCCACATTATTATTGCATTTCTCTTTAATATGGATGTTCAAGGCTCCAACTTCCTTATAGCCTGAAATTGATGTTCACGGCTCCAACTTCCTTATAGCCTGAAACTCGCAAATGGTCAATTGAGTCCGCTTGGCCGCACCAGTGACCAAAGAGACGCAGTCGGGTCAGGAGCTAACCACCAAGCTAGGCCAACTACAGTATTAGGGTCCGACAGGGTGGCATAAAGTGACACATAGTTGTTGTTGTTGTTGCTGTTCCCCAGGCTGTCTGGCCAAGCAGCCCCAAGGTCCCGAGCAAGGCCAAGGCCATAACCGAGCGCCCCCACAAAACCCTCCCTGCTTACCACAAATAAAGCCCAGGTGACCGAAGCCACTCCAGTCGGGGAGCTGAGGAGGGTGCAGAAACGCCTGGAAAACCAGAGCCCCACCCAAGGCCCTGTGCTCCTCAGTAGTTATGAAGAGAAAGTTGAGTGGCACATAGTGATTTTGATTAGTTCTTCTGTCTTTATATTGTGTTGTTCCTGCCTTGGTTTGTTTATTTTGCAAGTTTTACATTATATTAAAAAAAATAATAGGTCGAAAAATGGATAAATGGGAGGGAAAGAACAAGACTGTATGATTATAATGTAAAACTTTCAAAATAAACAAACCAAAACTGGGACGACACAAGATAAATGCAAGAGAACATATCAAAATCGCTATGTGGAAATTACGCTTATTAAAACCGAGAAAGAGGAAATATAAGCTACAACGTGTGTAGCAGTTGTTGTTGTTGTTGTTGTTCCCCAGGCTGTCTGGCCAAACAGCCCCAAGGTCTCGAGCAAGGCCAAGGCCATAAACGAGCGCCCCCACAAAATCCTCCCTGCTTACCACTAACAAAGCCCGGGTGACCGAAGCCACTCCAAGGCAGGGAGCTGAGGAGGGTGCGGAAACGCCCGGGAAACCAAAGCCCCACCCAAGGCCCTGTGCCCCTCAGCAATTATGAAGGGAAAGTTGAGGGGCAAGGGAAAAAATGTGACACTTTGGCTCCCAATCTGCCAACTTCTAGGTTGGCAGTAGGGAGGTCAATCCACGGAAAAGATGCCGCCACTTGAGATCTAGAAGATATATAAGTAAAAGGAACAGTCAGAGTAAGCTATGGGTATGGCAGAGATCGCTCAGTTCTCACTCGGATAGACCAGCCCATCACCACATGACTAGAACCCAATCCTCTCAGCATCAGCTAGGAAAGGCCCTAGAAAGCCGCCTTTGGCGGGGGGATAGCTCCCCTATTTCAACACCTTTCGGGGTTGGGCACCCGCCCATGTATAGCCCATGTGTAGCAGTATATATTAAGGCCCTATCACAAATACAATCTCCCTCTCTCTCTCACACACTGTCTCTCTCTCTCTCTCTCTCACATTTTATTTTATTTTAGTAAGCGTTGTCTCCACATAGCGATTTTGATAAGTTAATTTGACTTTATATTGTCTGTCCCAGTTTTGGTTTGTTTAGTTTGAAAGTTTTACATTTTAATTAATACACAGTCTCTCTCTTCCTCTCACACACATACACTTTTACCCACTCACACACACACACATGGTTCCCCCCCCCCCTCATCTAATGGTGGAGGAAAAAAGAATATGCCTGGAGCATCCTACTGCGTGTCGAACAAGGCGACTAATAGGGTGGATGGCGATAGACTTGTGGACCAACATCCATTACTATGCAATAAAGTCTTTATGTTAGCACTGTCTTGGTATGGCACTGCCGAGGCTGGTGGGGTGCAGATAGGTGCCACAGGGGACTGAATCTTACCTGGGCGCTGTGTGGCACCACACCTGTGTCGGCAACAGTGTTTACATGTTGGAGCAGTGTTGGGGCAGGACTTTATTGTTCTATAGTCCATATTGCCTAATATACAATAGAGTCTTGTTATGGTGCTGTCTTTTGTAACACTGTTAAGGCTGGTGTGGTTGCAGATACTGCAGGTGTAAGTGCTGCAAGTGGACTCTGTTGAGTCTTGCTGAGGCACGGTTAGCACTATTCCAACATCAGCCACAGTGATGACTTGGTGGGGCAGTGCTGTGGCGGGACTTTATTGTACTACAGTACACTCCAACTACTGAAAGGCAACCCCGTCTGAGCCGTTACAATGCGCACACACACACACTCTCTCTCTCTCTCTCACATACATAGTCTCTCTCTCTCTCTCTCTCTCTCTGTTTCACACACACACACACATGTACTCTCACTCTCTCTCTCTCTCTCTCTCTCACACACACACACACTCTCTCTCTGTCTCTCTCACACACACACTCTCTTTACATCCTAATAGCCTTGTTCCGACCAATAGACGTCAATGATGCCAACTTCATAAGGCCTCTAAGTCTGCCCTCTTTCTTGACCGGCTCGCTGGGGAATCGCGCCCGGTACACGTCAGGATACAGCGACTTGAACTGCGGAGAGAAAACGGAACTTGTGTAAGTAACTGTACCGTCTTAAACGAATAGCGAGTTCCTTGAGTATTGTTTATTATTACAGTAATGGATGGGACTTGTTAGCCTTGGTCAGCAACCCATCTAGGGGAGACAACCTTACAAAAATCCGGGTGGATGGGACTCGTCAGCCTTGGTCAGCAACCTGTCTAGGGGAGTAAACCTGATACAAATCGTTACTGCTTACATAAGGGTGAAGCAGGTTAGTGGATGGACTAGCCGAACACCACTGTAAAAAAATAGTGCTAAAAAGATACATAGAGGGCTTCAGGGTCGGACAGGTCCTGAATTGAGTGGTCAATCCTGTAAGTCCTTCAGTAAACTGGCTCGGGTTGTCCCTCTTACAGGGAATAGGTCCACTTGGGCGCCTTCTGTGTATGGCCACCCTCATTAAGGGCAGTAAGGCATCTGGCAATAGATAGATAGAGTATTATTAAAACATATACTCTCACTCACTCACTCACTCACTCACTCTTTCTCTCTCTCTCTCTTCCTCCCTCCCTCTCCCCCCCCCCTCTCTCTCTCTCTCTCTCTCCTTCCTACCTCTTTCAGTTTCTTCTTGCGTTCCTTGTCGGAGAGTTTGGGGTTGTCAACGATCTGTCCGAGCAGTTCCGCCAAAAAGAGCTGGGATCCGGTCAACTTCTGGCGCTGGTAGTCCCGCGCAGTCATCTGTCGACAGTAGGTCAGTTCCTCAGACGTGGGCCCGAACACGATCTGGAACGGGACAGAGAGAGGGTCCTACCGTGCGTGCTGGCATATGAAGCGGAGGAGTACGTAGGAAAGCAAGCAACAACATATTTAGTGATCTTTAATAGGCTGGTTGAGGCTAGTCTTAACTAATTAATAGAAAGCAAGCAACAACATATTTAGTGATCTTTACTAGGCTGGTTGAGGCTAGTCTTAACTAATTAATAGAAAGCAAGCAACAACATATTTAGTGATCTTTACTAGGCTGGTTGAGGCTAGTCTTAACTAATTAATAAAAAGCAAGCAACAATATATTTATTGATCTTTACTAAGCTGCTTGAGGCTAGTCTTAACTAATTAATAGAAAGCAAGCAACAACATATTTAGTGATCTGTACTAGGCTGCTTGAGGCTAGTCTTAACTAATTAATAGAAAGCAAGCAACAACATATTTAGTGATCTGTACTAGGCTGCTTGAGGCTAGTCTTAACTAATTAATAGAAAGCAAGCAACAACATATTTAGTGATCTGTACTAGGCTGCTTGAGGCTAGTCTTAACTAATTAATAGAAAGCAAGCAACAACATATTAGTGATCTGTACTAGGCTGCTTGAGGCTAGTCTTAACTAATTAATAGAAAGCAAGCAACAACATATTTAGTGATCTGTACTAGGCTGCTTGAGGCTAGTCTTAACTAATTAATAGAAAGCAAGCAACAACATATTTAGTGATCTTTACTAGGCTGCTTGAGGCTAGTCTTAACTAATTAATAGAAAGCAAGCAACATGTGTATTGATTTTTAAGAGGCTGTCTAACTAATTAATAGAAAGCAAGCATAACATATTTATTGATCCTTAATAGGCTGCTTAAGGCTAGTCTTAACTAAATAACCCGTTCAGTACCAGCGACGGCAGAGAGCTGTCAGTAGATAAATCACTCCCCAGTCCCAGCGACGGCAGCCAGCCGTCGCTAATATACGATCCTTGTAACTGCCAGTATCAGGCAGTGCCTGGTACCACCACGATGTGGTGATGGACTGGTCTATCAGAGTGAGAGCTGAGCGTTCTCTGCCATACCCATAGCTTACTCTGACTGTTCCTTTTACTTATATATTTTCTAGATCTCAAGTGACGGCATCTCTTCCGTGGATTGACCTCCCTACTGCCAACCTAGAAGTTGGCAGACTGGGAGCCAAAACGTCACATTTTTCCTTTGCCCCTCAACTTTCCCTTCATAATTGCCGAGGGGCACAGGGTCTTGGGTGGGGCTTTGGTTTCCAGGGCGCTTCCGTACCCTCCTCAGCTCCCCGCCTTAGAGTGGCTTCGGTCACCTAGGTTTTATTATTGGTAAGCAGGTAGGGTTTTGTGGGGCTGCTCGGTTATGGCCTTGGCCTTGCTCAGGACCTTGGGGCTGCTCGGCCAGACAGCCCGGGGAACAACAACGACCGTTTGAGCACTGCTCTAAGACCTTGGCAACACTTCTCAGCTTATATCCAAGCCCCCACATGCTGAGAGAGGCAGTATTCTTCCACCTTTTGAGGTGGGTTGTTATATCTTGCCTCTGAAGCCATTTTGGCCACATTGCTTAGGACTGGGGGGGGGGAGGTATATTTATGGTAGTACCCTATGGTACATTAGCAGTTGAGAGGATCTATATGACTAATATGACTAATTAATAGAAAGCAAGCAACAACATATTTATTGATCCTTACGAGGGTGTCCATTTATCCAATACTGGATATTACGCTAAGCATGGACGTTGGTGGAGAAACTCAGACCATGAGTGAGAGGGGTGGAAATGAGTTAGTTGAGAAGTGCGTGCAGAGTTACATGGAGGGATAGACAGATGAATGAGGAAATAAGGAGGTGTGGTGTGGAGGTAGATGTGCTGGAAAGTGTGAAAAGGAACACCTTGAGATGGTTCGGCCAAATGGAACATATGGGAAGTGAGAGAATGACTAAGAGGGTGTACGAGAGCGAGGTGGAAGGACAGAGTGAGAGAGGTAAACCGAAAGAGGTGGAAGGATGGAGTGAGGAAGTATATGAATGAAGGCGGTGCTGGTTGAGAGGAGGGGCGTCAACTGACTGGGGACAGAGATGCATGGGGGCAGTTCGTTCGTGGCCATCCCTTCGGGGATCACGTAGTCAGGTAATAGATACATAGATAGACCACACAATATGTGGATTTGGTATTTTGCGAGTATATTGTGATCAACATAGCATCATTCGTAATATCACCAACCCACAAATTAACTTACAAATAAACCTAATTAATGAAATCAATGAAATTAATGAACACAAGTGCCCCTCCCAGGACTCCAACCTAGGACACTCGCACCGAAATCCAGCGCACTAACTTATGGGAGGCGATAGCACAGTGGATTGCAGACCTAATGGACCTCAGATCGAGTCCACGCCAAACGTCAGGGGTTTTCTCTGAGGTGATCTGATCGTTCCTGCTGTTCTACAAATATCCTGGCTACACCGACACGTCAAGATACAGTCGATTCTCCAGTAACGCGCGTTTTGGAAACGCGGTTTTGGTTGAACGCGGTACACCCCAAATATCCAAAATTTTGCTAACACGGTCAACACTTACAATGACGCGGAGTCTAGCCGGGCGCCGAACCTTTACTCCCGACTTTTGTAATTTACCGATGCTCATATCTCTGCAAATAAATGGCCTAACCAAGTTTGTATGCATACCAGAGCGAACACTTACAATGACGCGGAGTCTAGCCGGGCGCCGAACCTTTACTCCCGACTTTTGTAATTTACCGATGCTCATATCTCTGCAAATAAATGGCCTAACCAAGTTTGTATGCATACCAGAGCATGATATGATCGTTGCCGTGCATTGGGTGAAGACTAGAACACTCCACATTGTGTAGTTATTGTGTGAGGTGCGAATAATTACCGAAACACACTTATGTTATTGTTTGGCTATGTCGAGTGAGTGTGTATGTGTGTTGTCGTTGTGCGCAATAGTTGGCTAGGCTATCTCGGCTGCCGAACCTTTACTCCCGACTTTCGTAATTTACCAATGCTCATATCTCTGCAAATAAATGGCCTAACCAAGTGTTCATGCATACCAGAGGAGATATGATTGTTGCCGTGCGTTGGGTGAAGACTAGAACACCCTACATTGTGTAGTTATTGTGTGAGGTGAGAAATACAAAGACGGCGAGTTAGGCGGGAATTCCGAAGTTCCGATTTTCGCCAGTTACCGATGCTCATATCTCTGCAAATAAATGGCCTAACAAAGTTGTTATGCATACCAGAGGCAGATATGGTCATTGCTGTGCGTTGAGTGAAGAGTAGACCATTCTAAAAATGTGTAGTTATTGTGTGAGGTGAGAAATATGATGGCGGGACTTCAGAGCTTCGATCAAAAAATGGCGGACTGCTGTGACTCTCTCTCCATAACTAGCCTAGCCTAAACAAAATATTTATTCAGAGGTAAGAGTTGTTGCAATGGTCAAATCAACCCAAATGCACATGTCAAATAACCTTTATAATTGATTTAATTATTATAACATAGGCTTCTATGGAGAAAAAGTGGACTTTGTGTAAATCGCCAGAACACCAAGGTACCTTTAACATGTAAACATATGTATCCGGTAATGCGGTTTTGGGTAACACGGGATGTTACCAGAACACATTAGCCGCGTTACCGGAGAACCGACTGTATATATATATATATCGTCACCAATTCATAGCATAGAAGATGCCCGACCATATTCGAAGACGCTGATTACTATACCTGTACATACAACGGTGAAGCCTGTGAGGTCTCGTTCCAGTCTAGGGAGTGAGACATGTGAAACACGTTGAGATGCAACCAGCCCCTGCTATCTTGCCTTCGCAGGATGCACGGGGCCCAGTTGCCCACCCACGGTTCGAAGCAGCCACATCTCTGAAGCTGCCTCGCCCCAGTGCTTCACTGTTTCGCCTCATAGACTCGGACCCTCACTCTCAGAACGCCACCTATTGAGCAATGAACTCACTTGGCTTCATTGACTTCAATAACATTAATTTTAGGGTTCGCTATACGATTTTTCTTTTTAAGATCGGGTTTTCAGGAACGTAACCCAATCGTATATCGAGGGAGACCTGCATCAAGAGCCCGTGACCAAACCCCAAGCAAAGGTACGTTTTTGTAACATGCAAATACTATAGTAGAGTCAAGTTCCTTCAAGGCAATCAACAGCTTCCGTTAACCCATACTGTACCGGGGACGTCATTTTCATCATATTCTGGCAACTATTAGACAATTTGATTTAGCCTAGGAAGGACCTTTAGCAATAATAAGGCTCCAAATTATCTCAACCAACCCTTTTAACTACCACAGATCCTTCCTAAGCTGCATAATATCGTCTAATAGTAGCCACAATAAAGTCAAAAGGGCATCGCCGGTACAGAAGGGATTATTGTTGTAGTTCCCCAGATTGTCTAGCCGAGCAGTCCCGAGTCCGGTAGACCGAAGCCATCGTGATGCTCGGGCAGAGTGTGATGAGATCTGTCTCTGGGAGGGCAGCAGGGGATGGGATCATCAGCCCATGGGCTTGCACCCCCGGGCCAATGCCCCCACCATCCGCAGCCCCTCTTGCAGTGCCACCCAATCAGGCGATCTCGCCAGCACCTAGGAGGAGAAGTAGTAGGTTACAGTAAAAGAGACAGACAGAAACAGCTAGGGTAGGGTAGAGGATGCCAAACCTCACTTTGGATAGGACCAGCCCTCATTGGTTAAGAAGGAGAGTTGATTGACTTGACAGGAAAAATAAATAAATACATAAATAAATAAATAAATAAATAAAAGCCTAGACTACAAGGCAAACCAAGCTACCGTGTTCTACGACCCCCCTCCCTGGTGTCCCGTCCACAGGTACAGTGGTGCTAATAAGTCATGTCTCGCCTGCCATTACGTTTGGCTCGCTCTGTGCTGTATTAATGTCTGCCAGATGTCTCGAGTCGCCCACCCCCAGTAAAAAAAAAAAAAAAAAAAAAAAAAAAAAATGGGGAATAGGCCTGAGCAAATAGATAGCTAGATAAAATAGATGTTGAATAGGATGGGTAAATGTTTGTATATCTCACTTGAAATGAAGAAATGCTGTTTAGATATTGCCGATACCAATTATAGAAGAGAATAGAATTTATTTGGTGCCGAGACGTGACTTATTAGGCCGACCGTACAGTGCAGGCTGAATCAAGAGTTTCATATAAACTTTGGTCATAATTTGTTTGAATTAAAATGTAAAACTTGCAAACTAAACAAACCAAAACTGGGACAAAGACAATATAAAGTCAAATTAACTTAATCAAAATCGCTGTGTGGAAATATAATATACTATAGACCTACAATATATAACTATACTGTAATATAATATACTATAGACCTACAATATATAACTATACTGTAATATAATATACTATAGACCTACAATATATAACTATACTGTAATATAATATACTATAGACCTACAATATATAACTATACTGTAATATAATATACTATAGACCTACAATATATAACTATACTGTAATATAATATACTATAGACCTACAATATATAACTATACTGTAATATAATATACTATAGACCTACAATATATAACTATACTGTAATATAATATACTATAGACCTACAATATATAACTATACTGTAATATAATATACTATAGACCTACAATATATAACTATACTGTAATATAATATACTATAGACCTACAATATATAACTATACTGTAATATAATATACTATAGACCTACAATATATAACTATACTGTAATATAATATACTATAGACCTACAATATATAACTATACTGTAATATAATATACTATAGACCTACAATATATAACTATACTGTAATATAATATACTATAGACCTACAATATATAACTATACTGTAATATAATATACTATAGACCTACAATATATAACTATACTGTAATATAATATACTATAGACCTACAATATATAACTATACTGTAATATAATATACCATATCTATAACAATAGTCTATTCGCTCTAAGTAGACGAGAAATCATGACCTCTATCCTCTGTAACTCACCATTCTCTTCTCATTCCGTTCCATTCTATTGATATCCTCCGCTTTAACCGGCCACGTCTCCCGAGGCATAGGTCATCGCACTCCTAACACACGAGGTATACACCTTCCCTTTAAAGTTGGGTGGGAGCCCTCTCATGGTCAGGAGTGGCAACAGCTCTCTAAACTTCTCCCAGGGCATTTCTAACTCAAGCAATGGAGCTAGCTTCAGTGCCACCTCCGGCGGAGACCGTATCGCCCAAATAGCAGAATTTATTCACACTCGGTGCAAAATACATATGATAAAGTTGTAAAGATTGATAAGAAATATATGTTAAACATTCTCTCTCTCTCACACACACACACTCTCTCTGACCATCTCTCTCTTTGACTTTCATCTCTCATTCTCTCTCTGACCATATCTCTCTCACTCTCTCTCTCTCTCTCACTAACCTTCCTCTGTAGGGACACCAGCGCCCTATGCACCAGGATAGACAGGTCCGGTGGTGGCCGCAACACATAGTCGTGGTTGTCCATGAGGAAGGCCATGATCCGCAGACACAGCAGCTCGTCGTAATCGGACTCCTGCGCCGACAGGAGTACCGAACGCACGAACGTCGACAGAACCTAAGGGGGAAAAAATATAAGGGACCGTGTGTGGAGTATTCTAAGAATTTTTCCCCATTATAGTACACCCGACCCTCCATTTGCCGGACTGTTGGGGGGGGGGGGGGGAGCCCAGTCCGGGAACCCTAACAGTCCTTAAAATTCCCGGACTTGTATGCGGGAACGTCCGCCAATATCCAGGACTTTATGCTGGAACATCTTCTAATACAGTATACGGGATCGTCCGGCATTAAACAGGAACGTTCGCCAACTTCCACCATTGTACGTGCGGCACTGAAATATCATGGGCAATAACATGAAAAATGTTATGTGGTGATGGGCTGGTCTATCAGAGTGAGAACTGAGCGATCTCTGCCATACCCATAGCTTACTCTGACTGTTCCTTTTACTTATATATTTTCTAGATCTCAAGTGACAGCGCCTCTTCCGTGGATTGACCTCCCAATCTACCAAGATTGGAAGCCAAAGCGTCACATTTTTCCTTTGCCCCTCAACTTTCTCTTCATAATTGCTGAGGGGCACAGGGCCCTGGGTGGGTCTTTGGTTTCCCGGGCGTTTCCGCACCCTCCTTAGCTCCCAGCCATGGAGTGGCTTCGGTCACCCAGGCTTTATTGTGGTCGTCAGGGAGGGTTCTGTGGGGGTGCTCGGTTATGGCCTTGGCCTTCAACGGGGCCTTGGGGCTGTTCGGCCAGGCAGCTTGGGGAACAACAACAACAACAACAACAACATGAAAAATAATACATGGAAAATAATATATACCGGTACGTGTTATTCAGAGTCTGAGGTGTCACCAAGGACATCAGAGGGTCGCTTTGTGGCACTACTGGGGACAGAGGTGACTCGGATGCAGCTACCGCTTGAGGTGACTGAGGTGCAGCAGCGGGTTGAGGTGACTTGGGACGCCTGGCAGCCGGTGCAAAGAAGCTGGAGATTTTAGATTGCATTCCAGCTTCATGCTGCTTCTGAATAACTATACCACGCAGTAAAGGTCATAATATACTTGAACTGCTGGGTTGTCTGAGGTGGTAATATATTGCTGAATTTTGTCTATGGCATCCCGTACCCCAGACAATTTATGCTTGGAGGGTATCGTCTCACTGTCGTTGTCGTCACTGCTCGCACTCTGATGGCCAGCCACGGATGAAACAATCTGCTCGTCTGTCAACACCTGGTGCCCTGGTGTAGCATCGTTTGCTTCTATCCAGTAGTGGACGTCGTCGATGGAGATATTTTTCTCCTCAGCTCTCAGTAGTGTCTTGTGAAAATCAGCAGCCTCGAATCCTTCAAAGTCGTTGTCAGGCTCTATGTCCAAAAGTAACTTTTTCCAGGCATTGGCGAAGGTGGTGATTTTCATGTCCTTCCAAGCGTCTGCCATATTGTAGATGGTAGACCTGATGTAGGATTTTATATTTTGAAGAGTCCTCTGGCCACGGGTATCTTCCTCCTTGTCATCCACATTCTCAAGAACCATTCATATTCATTCAGATATTTTTGTTGGTAGCATCTCGTGAAGGCACTTATGACACCCTGGTCCATTGGCTGGATCAGAGATGTCGTGTTAGGTGGCAAAAACATGGCACAGATGCGGCCATCCTTGCTGGCCAGATCAGCGGGATGTGCGGGACCATTGTCCATAAGAATGAGTGCCTTAACGTCGCTGAGTTGAATCTTAAGCAACTTCTCTTGGAAATTTCTACTTTCCGGAACGAGATGATTGTGGAAGTAGTCTTGGGTGATGAATTGGGTAAACCAGGCTTTCTGCGAGCTGTAATAAGTAACTGGAAGGTCCTTGTGATCGATGTCCTTTAGGGCACGGGGCTTGGCAGATTTTCCAATGATGGTTAATTTTAAACGTTGGGATCCTGTGGCATTACCCCCGCACATGATAGAGCCTTTCTTTGTTTATTTTCTTGCCCGGCACACTGTCTTCAACCTTACGAGCTTGCGTATTATTTGGTAGAGATCGCCACATAATACCACTTTCATGAATGTTGTAGATTTGAGACTGAGTTAGGCCTTCCTCATCTATTAGGGCATTGCATTTCAAACAAAAAGGTTCAACACTGCCACTGTCTGCGCTTCCCGCCTCACCTCGCAGTTTCACATTATGACTTCCATGGCGGTTTCGGAATCGCTACAGCCATCCATCTGCAAAGACCATGTGCGCAGCTAATTTGGCGGAACCCGCAGCCAGTTCACAGCCACGCACAGCCACCCCCCCACGAACGCTGCTGAACGTACCATTTATAAACAGCCGCGTCTAAGTCCACATTTTTACTGACTTTCATATGATTTCTAGCTTTTCTATCACCATCTTTGGTTGTGCTTTCAAAGGAAAACTTTATTGCATAATGTTGTAGCTTATCCTTGGCACGACGAATATCCGACACAGTTTGTTTTTTAACGCCGTATTCTTCGCTAACACTCACAACACTTCTACTGGTCTATCAGAGTGAGACCTGAGCGATCTCTGCCATACCCATAGCTTACTCTGACTGTTCCTTTTACTTATATATTTTCTAGATCTCGAGTGACGGCGTCTCTTCCGTGGATTGACCTCCCAATCTACCAAGATTGGAAGCTAAAGCGTCACATTATTCCTTTGCCCCTCAACTTTCTCTTCATAATTGCTGAGGGGCACAGGGCCCTGGGTGGGGCTTTGGTTTCCCGGGCGTTTACGCACCCTCTCAGCCCCCCGCCATGGAGTGGCTTCGGTCACCCAGGCTTTATTGTGGTCGGCAGAGAGGGTTCTGTGGGGTCGCTCGTTTATGGCCTTGGCCTTACTCGGGGCCTTGGGGTTGTTCAGCCAGGCAGCTTGGGGAACAACAACAACACTTCTACCCGCTTCTAGTTTCTTAACCCCTTCCGTACCGACGATGTTTTAAAATCCTATTCTAGCTACAGTATATTTAGACGATTTTATGCAGTTTAAGAAGGAACTATTTTAGTAAAAAGTGTTAAGGGAGATAGGTCAAAGCTTGTTAATTGCTGGAGGCCCTTTTTAAATTGAATAACATCGTCTAATAGTAGCCATAATATAGTTAAAAGGACGTCGCCGGTACTGAAGAGGTTAATTAACTCTAGTTTCTGTGGTACAGTGGCGCTAATAAGTCATGTCTCATCTGTTATTACGTTTGGCTCGCTCTGTGATGTATCAATGTCTGCCAGATGTTGAATAGGGTGGGTAAGTGTAGGAACATGCTTGTATATTTCACTCGAAACGAATAAATCAAGTTTTAAACATTGCTGATACCAATTATTGATGGAAATATATTTGGTGCCGAGACATAACTTATTAGGCCGACTGTACAGCAAGGTGTACTGGTTTTCTAGTATGTTTTGGCTGCTTGGGGGGCACTACGGGAGGCATTGTGGCAATATTAATCACGAAGTACGAGCGGAGGATGTGTTAACAATGGCGTAGATACTAAGACAATGACAGTACAGTTGGTCAAAGTTCCAGCTGACCCACCCTCGCTCTGGGCCTCGCAGAATTATCTGGCAATACTGGTGTAGGAAAAAGGTGTGTCTTACAAAGATTCTTCTTTTTAATGTTGAAGGGCAGTAAAGCTATTCAGCTTATGTCGCCCTACCCTAGCGGAAGTGATCTCGGGGAAGATGATTTTACAGGGGCCTCTCTGGAAGGAGGCTCAAACGGCAGAGGCCCAGGAGGGGTGCAGAAGGGCAACAATACTCCCAGGACAGGAGAATGGATGGGATGAAGAAGAGATGAACGATGACACCCAGCAGACACGTGGATAAGTGAAGAACCGAGGACGGAGTGGCCAACAACAACCCCAGAAACTGAAGGCGGTCCCGGCACCGTCGGAGGGGGCCCTCACACGGGACCCCGAACCCAGCTGGCACCGACGGAGGGGGGCCTCACACAGGAACCCCGAACCCAGAACCGTCCACGTGGGTGCAGCGTCCCTCAATCGTGCAGTGCCACGCGTCACAGGTCCAGAGAGCGATGGCCACCACCAAACAGCGAGGATGCAAGAAAGTGCAGAGTGAAGGCGGAAGAGGCAGATGATCAGAAGATGACGAAGGCAGAGCAGTGTAGAATGTTGCAAGATGAAGCCGGGGGGAGAGGCAGCCGAACCACCGAAGCGTCAGACGACTCACACGGACGTCCAATCACCACCGTAGCCCAGCAGAGACTCCGTCTTACAAAGATTGGGATTGGTAGATCTGATTTCGGCTATATCATTGTTAGAACATATACTAAACAAGGGAAAGTAAGCATATCTCAAATAAAAATACATACATTGCTATGTATGATACCGAACATTCACCCAAAGCTCGTAGATTTGCTTAAATATTCAAGTTATTATATCCACTGATTGGCAACTACACCAGTATTGTCAGCTAATTCTGCGAGCCCAAGAGCGAGGGTGGGTCAGCTGGAATTTTGACCAACTGTACCTGCTTGCCCTGACCCCGAGTGCCTGTGTCAACCCGCCCTGACCCCTAGTGGCGGCGGCTCCGGACTAACGACCGGGAACCTCGCCGCGCGGGAAATTAGAATGCCGTACGTTCCTTAATGTCCCGGA
Organism: Paralithodes platypus; assembly: GCA_032716605.1. Lineage (NCBI taxonomy): Eukaryota > Metazoa > Arthropoda > Malacostraca > Decapoda > Lithodidae > Paralithodes > Paralithodes platypus. The sequence goes on from CM064481.1 coordinate 30,925,171, forward strand.
CTATTCCGGTGATGCCTAATATTGTCCGGGGGGTGGTAGATGTACGGGAAATTCGAAATCTAGCAATTTGAGGTCCGCCAAATGGAGGGTCGAGTGTATGTACTAACCAGGGTGCGCGTGGTGAGGTGGTCGTCCAATTGTAGTTTGGGGTTGGTGGACATCCGTAGCAGGAGGTGTAGGGAGCGACGGAGGGGAGGAGGAGGAGGGTTGCTTTATAAACCCCCTTCTCCCCCATGTTTAGCCCCAGTAGTCTTGAGATTTTAAGACGTTCACCCCATTATTTTGTCGATTTTAAGACCTTTTGTCCTATTTATTTGTCAATATTAGGACGTCCACCCCATTATTTTTTTTATTTTAAGACCTTTTGCCCCATTTTTTTTTCAATATTCATAATTTTTGTATGTTATTTAAGTTAAAATGTAAAACTTGCAAACTAAACAACCCAAAATTGGGACAAGGACAATATAAAGTCAAATTAAATTATCAAAATCGCTATGTGGAAACAACGCTTACTAAAATGAAATCTATGAAATAAAAGAACACAATCCACCACATAGGGTGTACACTACTACATGAGCAAATTAATCTGTTTCCCAAGCAAACTAATCGCACACATAACAACGCACTATCGTCACGTTCAAGGAATTAGTCAAATTTGGGGAAGTCCGGGACGTTCTGGTAAATTTTTACTAAACTCTGCATGAATAAAGAAACTACATGTTAAATGTCAAAATATTCATTTAAAAGCAAATTTGCAACATGACAAGACATTAACAATAGTACAAAATAAATAAAATAATATATAAAATACAGTACAGCACTCACTACCGATAGTGCTATCGGGTAGGTACCTGTAAGCATAGCATGCCTCAAGTGACCCCTATCAATAACTACCCTACAAATAACCTACATTTATCGCACAAATAAACTAAGGAAATCGCAAAAGCAAGCAATTGATACTATCGACAATGAATACATATAATATAAAGACAAATAATTGCAAAATATGAAGTAACAACAGATTTAAACAAATAGTACTTTTAACAAGAACAATCAATTTAAAAAATCATCAATATTAATATTAATAATAGAGAAAGAAAAAGAAAAAGATAAACAATAAATACAGACAAAAAACAATAAATACAGACAAAAAGTAAGCAGAGGTTATACAAGAAACTCAGTTAAAAATGCTTGATTAAAATTATTGATGTCAAATTTTAGAATACAGTCACAATAATTGACCCTAAAAAGATTAAATTTATGGAACAATTTACTTGCCTCAAAACCTCTGTCCACTAAGAGTCTGTATAGTAACCTAGCTCTAGCCCAAAAGTCATCTACTTTAGTGCAAATTTTACAAAATCTTATTAACTGGGAATAAAAACAATTATAAGTTATTTTACTATCGATATTCTTTCCTGGCGAGCCTGGAATTTAAGAGCACCCGGCCTTCGGCCGGGACATTTTTCTATCTAAAAATTTACAAATTGATCTTGAAGGAGGGTCTTGGGGGTATTTTTTAAGCTTGATGGAGGTCTAGGGAGAATATTAAAAAAAAATATATATATACCGGTATATACAGGGTGTTTCATAAATACCTTTCATAAATTTCAGAATGAATAGACGTAGCAATAATAAATATACTTTACTATGTGACGGTTTTGGAAATGTCTCATATTTACCGGGATATTACACATTTTAGTTTAAATAGGAAAGTCTGGGGGATGAAAACGATCAGTAGATTACCATCACCTCAATTACTTTATTTTGTCATAAATGTTTGAACATCAATGTATTTTACAGTACGACTTACAGGCAATGTGTACACCAGATTTCTTCAGGATGACTTACCCATACTACTTGAAGATGTGCCTCTCAGAACACGTAGACAAATGTGGTTCATGCAGGATGCGGGGCTCCAGCTCACTTTGCACGAGGTACGAGGGATTTCCTTAATGTTATGTACCCTGATAAGTGGATAGGCCGTGGTGGTCCCATCGCCTGGCCACCTAGATCACCGGACCTAACTCCACTTGACTTTTATCTTTGGGGACACTTGAAGAGCAGGGTGTATGCTACACAAATCAACACCCGTCAGCAACTGTGGCAACGAGTTCAAGAGGCATGCAGAGAAGTAAGAAACACACCAGTTCAAGAGGCATGCAGAGAAGTAAGAAACACACCAGTTCAAGAGGCATGCAGAGAAGTAAGAAACACACCAGTTCAAGAGGCATGCAGAGAAGTAAGAAACACACCAGTTCAAGAGGCATGCAGAGAAGTAAGAAACACACCAGTTCAAGAGGCATGCAGAGAAGTAAGAAACACACCAGTTCAAGAGGCATGCAGAGAAGTAAGAAACACACCAGTTCAAGAGGCATGCAGAGAAGTAAGAAACACACCAGTTCAAGAGGCATGCAGAGAAGTAAGAAACACACCAGTTCAAGAGGCATGCAGAGAAGTAAGAAACACACCAGGGATATTTGAAAGAGTGCGACAGTCTCTTATGCGCCGAGCCCAAGCCTGTATCAACGAGGGTGGGAGAAACTTCGAGCAACTATTGTAAATACTGTAAAATACATTGATGTTCAAACATTTATGACAAAATAAAGTAATTGAGGTGATGGTAATCTACTGGTCGTTTTCATCCCCTAGACTTTCCTATTTAAACTAAAATGTGTAATATCCCGGTAAATATGAGACATTTCCAAAACCGTCACATAGTAAAGTATATTTATTATTGCTACGTCTATTCATTCTGAAATTTATGAAAGGTATTTATGAAACACCCTGTATATACCTGTATATATATATATATACCCGGTATATATATATACAGTAGCCTACTGTATAAAGTATATACGGTATATATAGGGAATAATAAAAAAACAAAAAAATGGGCCGGAGCAAATGGAAAAAAATAGATATACTAACCAAGGTCCGAGTGGTGAGGTGGTCGTCCAATTGTAAGCTGGGGTTGGCGGACATTTTGGCGGACATCCGTAGCAGGAGGTGTAGGGAGCGACGGAGGGGCGGAGGCAGGAGGAGGAGGAGGAGTCGGAGGGAGGTTAGTGCTGCCTCCCGTCCTTCCCTGGTGAGCAGTCCTGGTGGAGAGAGTTTGTTACAGGTAGAGCGGATGTTTTTGTGTGTGTGTGTGTGTGTGTGTGTGTGTGTGTGTGTGTGTGTGTGTGTGTGTGAGAGAGAGAGAGAGGGAGAGATATAAGTTCAGCAATATGAGAGATATATAGTGAGTGAGAGAGAGAGTGAGTTTGTTACAGGTAGAGCAGGAGAGATAGATAAATACAGTAGATAGATAGATAGGTAGGTAGATAGATAGAGTGAGGGTGAAAAAGAGAGAGAGGGAGAGTTTGTTTCAGGTAGAGCAGATGTTTAAGAGTGATTGTGTTTGTTCCAGAGAGAGCAGATGAAGAGAGAGAGAGAGAGAGAGAGTGAGTGTGTTAAAATTAGTCTTTCCTCAAACTGTACAAAATAAATTAATAGCTTGTTAGTCGATTAAAAGGTTTTTATTTTTTTCCTGGTGAGCCTGTAATTTATTCATTAATTCATGCTTTCATTAATTTCATTTGGGGGTTATTGGAGTTAAGGGGAGGCAGTCATTTTTCTGGTCCCCTTTCTCACTCGTGTTAAGTCCCATACCCATAGCTTACTCTGACTGTTCCCTTTACTTATATATTTTCTAGATTTCAAGTGACGGCATCTCTTCCGTGGATTGACCTCCCTACTGCCAACCTAGAGGTTGGCAGATTGGAAGCCAAAGCGTCACATTTTTCCCTTGCCCCTCAACTTTCCCTTCATAATTGCTGAGGGGCACAGGGCCTTGGGTGGGGCTTTGGTTTCCTGGGCATTTCCGCACCCTCCTCAACTCCCCCCCTTGGAGTGGCTTCGGTCACCTGGGCTTTATTAGTGGTAAATAGGCAGGGTTTTGTGGGGGCGCTCAGTTATGGCCTTGGCCTTGCTCGGGACCTTGGGGCTGCTCGGCCAGACAGCCTGGGGAACAACAACAACAACAACTCGTCATTTGTAAGTTATAGAGGTTAATGGTCAAGAGTTTTAGCCTACTTATTTGGAACAGGGTACAGTGTCTTGCATACGTGCATGAGTGTGTGAGTTTATTAGCTAGCAGATAAGTACCGGTGACGTTCTATTAACTTTATTCTGGCTACTATTACACGATTATATTCAGTTGACAAAGGGCCTCCAGCAATTAACCGGGCAATTGCTGGAAGACTCTTAAGAGTTTCCCCGGGCGACTGTGGGAAGACTCTTAATTAAGAGGCTGGGAAAAAAAAATCCATTTAAAACACCGAAAAAAAAAAAAAAAAAAATAATATTTTGTTTTTATTTTTTTTGCCCCTGGGCCATGCCAAATATCACTCCTCCACCTCCCCTACTTTCCTCCCCTCCTTCAGTTATCACCTATTTTCCCTGTTATCCCCTTATTCTGTGGTCTATTTTCGTGCTAACATTAGTGAGTTGGTAGCAGGGCGTTGTCATCACTATTACCAAGCGTGGAAAAGAGCGAGAGAGAGACTATTGCGTAACAGTGTCTCTCCAGACAAGGGGAGGGGAGGAGGGCAGGGAGGTTGCCTCAGCCATACATTATGTAACTCCCGGCCTGTATCGCCGATTTTGACCATCCAAACACTGTTTCCACTTGTTTTATTGTTGTAACAGGTTAATACCTTTATAATAAACCTTTAATAGGCGCATATGGATAAGTATTAATGCTATTTATGGTAAAATAACGATGTTAGTGATGGGAACAGCTCAAATACGTGCGCACAGGAGTGTGGTGTCTCATACCCCCCATGCGCACGTCTTAGGTTAACAGGCTTCGAACTATCACACTTAACTTTCTTTTGACTACCACAGATCCTTCTTAACACTTACGGTGCGGGCATATTTCCGCCATATTAGGGCTCATTCAGGCACGCCTGATTAATTAGGCAAGTGTCTGCATGAAATGAAATGTATTCAGGCAAAAACTAGAGGAAAATAGCTTCATAATTACGCCAGAACTAGCTTCGTAGCTCGTGGGGTTCACCCGCAGCGCTACCATAAACATTCGCTAAAATGAGCAATTCTCGCTAATGTCGCGATATTTTTGCCTTTGGCAGCACTGTATATCTCGCGAGACTCTGACTCAGAGCCTTCAGTGTACCGGGCGGCTGCCATGGAGGAGGGGGTGGCCTGTCGCACTCTCGCACTCGATTTTACAGGCTTTTAATTAAAATGTAAAACTTGCAAACTAAACAAACCAAAATTGGGACAAGGACAATATAAAGTCAAATTAAATTATCAAAATCGCTATGTGGAAACAACGCTTACTAAAATGAAAATTATTAAATAAAAGAACACAATCCACCACATAGGGTGTACATTACTACATGAGCAAGTTAATCTGTTTCCCAAGCAAACTAATCGCACATATAACAACGCACTATCATCACGTTAAAGGAAGTAGTCAAGTTTGGGAGGCTTTAAAAGCCTGTAGATTGCTGTAAATTGCCATGGCATTCGGGAACATCTCCCGCAGCCAATGGGTTAAACTGCACAAAATTGTCTATATATAGCCAGAATAAAATTAAATAGACGTCGCCGGTACACAAGGGGTTAAGGGGGTATCACACCAGAGCTTTCTTTTCTGTTATCGGATAATAGATTGAAGGTAGACAAATTCATGACGGAATTCATATAAACTTTAACACATGAACTGGGAGACCAGAATTGACAACTTGCGAATTTCAGGCTATAAGGAAGTTGGAGCCGTAAACATCAACATTAAACGGAAATACAATAATAATGTAGGTTTGTGATGGGTAAAAGGTATGATGAATTTGGATTTACGTATATATAAATGAATGTATTGCGACCGTATTTTAGCGGGTAAATCGGCTAAATATCGATGTCTACAGCTCAAACTTCCTTATAGCCCGAAACTCGCAGGTGGTCAATTGACCAGTTGCGAGTTTTTGTCTATAAGGAAGTTGGAACTGTGGTCATCAATATTTAAGTGATTTATCAGCAAAAATACGGTCATAATACATATATAAATACATAAAACCAAATTTATCATATTATTATTATTATTATCATACTTTTTATCCATCAGAAACCCACATTATTATTGCATTTCTCTTTAATATCGATGTTCACGGCTCCAACTTCCTCATAGAACGAAACTCTCAAGTGGTCAATTGCCAATAATAGTTGAGTAAAGCGGTGGTGTGACCCCGAAATTAGTGTTATATTACCCGGCACCAAGGCTTTGCTCCCTATAAAGCGTCTGGTTGATGATGGGCCTCTACTGCTGCGACTGCTGCGACCGCTGCGACCGCTGCGACCGCCACCATTGCCACCACTGCCACCACTACGGCTATCACCATCACTGCCAACACCATTTCTGCTACCACCACCGCTAACGCTGCGACCGCCACCACTGCCACCACTACGGCTATCACCATCACTGCCAACACCATTTCTGCTACCACCACCACTGTGACCACCAACACTGCTACCACCACCACTACTATGGCTATCACCATCACTGCCACCACGACAGCCAACACTGCTACCACCACCAACACCAATTCTGCTACCACCACCACCAAGACCACTATCACCACCACCAACAATGCGGCTACCACCACCAACACTGCTCCCACCACCACCACCACCACTACGGGTATCACCATCACTGCCAATACCACCACCACCACCACGACAGCCAACACTGCTACCACCACCACCAATTCTGCTACCACCACCACCACCAACACTGCTCCCACCACCAATTCTGCTACCACCACCACCACCAACACTGCAAATACCACCACCACCAACACCGCCACCAACCTGCCACCTCCTCCCTATCCACCTCTTACTTGGAGTGGCTCGTGGGTGGATGGGGCCTTGTCGGGTGTAGGGGTGGGGGGACCGGGGGGGCGCTGGGGCCGGGGGGTTCACTCGGCCCACACCTGGATCAACTCCAGACGTAACTGCGGGAAAACAAACATTAATTGACCTATTCAGCACCATGACGTAATTTTCATCATATTCTGATTACCATTAAAATGTAAAACTTTCAAACTAAACAAACCAAAACTTGGACTAAGACAATATAAAGTCAAAATAACTTATCAAAATCGCTATGTGGAAATAACGCTTACTAAAATATTTTGTTTTAAATGAAATAAAAGAACACAATCCACCACATAGGGTGTACATTACTACATGAGCAAGTTAATCTGTTTCCCAAGCAAACAAATCACACACATAACGCACTATAGTCATGTTCAAGGGATTAGTCAATTTGGGAAGTCCGGGACGTTCTGGTAAATTTTACTAAACTCTGATTGCTAATCGGCAACCCTGGCGTCCATACGTGCGTGAAAGGGTTAATCTCTCTCTCTCTCTCTCTCTCTCTCTCTCTCTCACACCTTCACTCTATCTATCTCTCTCTCTCTCTCTCTCTCTCTCTCTCTCATCCAATTTTAGCCACAATAAAATTTAAAGTATGCGTCATGGTGCTGAAGGAGTTAAATTAGACTTTGGGGCAAAAAAATACATGAATAAATACTTCACTATTAATATAAAAAATACTGTGCTATACCGTTTAAGTAGGGCAAAGGGGTTGTAATTTTCCACACCTATTCCCTGGCTGACTCTTCCCAAATGGTAGAATTTGTTTTAATAAAATAGTTTAACCAGATCACTTGCTCACACAAAATTTGGACACAACAAAGAAACTACCACCACAGTATATAAACAATACATAAGATCAGTGATGGAATACGCAAGCCCAGCCTGGGCTTCTAACCTAGCTGAAACACATCATAAGACTTTACAGACTATTCAAAACAAAGCCCTGAAGATCATTACAGGCTGCACAGCTACTGCACCCACAGATCACCTACATCAAGAAACCAAAATCCTCAAAGTCAAAGACCATCTGGACATGAGAGGCACTCAATTCCTGGCAGCAGCCTCCACAAACCAAGACCACCCACTAAACTACATGGCAACACACCCACAGACACCAAGAAATATCAAAACAACACCCAGCACACGGTATCACACACAATTATTGTCCTTTCTCCCTCCCTGCCCACCCCGAACCAACTTCCAGAAGCACATCCATACTCATATCTCTCACCGATCCATCCACTCACTCACAGACAACACGCAGCTGCATGCACGACCTCCCGAAATCCATCCTTCCGAATCCTCCCTTTCTCGCGAGGACAGAGTCCACCTGGCCAGGCTGAGATGCGGACACCATCCAGCTCTCCTGAGCTATCAGAAGAGACTGGATGACTCCGTTGTCGACTCCTGCCCGGGATGTAACACAGCACCCCATACCATTAAACACATCATAGAAGACTGCATTTCACACAACCACTTATGCCAACAACACAATCTACACTCAATGAGAGCTCTGTGGGAAAGCCCGATCGTGGCCATGGCCTTCCTCAGGGACTCGGGGCTGTTCGGCCAGGCAGCTTAGGGAACAACAACAACCAGATCACTGAGTGGATGACCTAGATGTGTGTGAATGTGTGTGAATGTGTATTTTGTTTGTGTGTTCATTGTTTTCTGTTGTGTTTTCCCTATTCGGGCTCTGTCTTGAATCCCCCCTCCCCCACAAAAAAAAAAAAAATAGGGATTGGGCCAGAGCATATTGAACATACATACACACTGAGTTCCCCAATAGAACTCCCATAAGGCTGGCCCTCAAATTATAATATAAAACTTGCAAAATAAACAAACCAAAACTTATACGAACACAGTAAAAAGACAAAACAACTAATCAAAATCGCTCGCTATGTGGAAATATATATGGTAGAAATATATTAGCTGGATTACTCTAGTCGTTTGTGAGTTTTAGAGGTTTATGTTCGAGAGCTTTGGCCTATGTATTTGGAACTGGGTATATTTCTCATCCTCTCACTCTCTCTATTCACCCTCCCTCCCCCTCTCTTTATCTCCCTCCCTCTCTCTCTCTCTTTTATCCTCCCTCCCTCCCTCAGTGATTTTGATATTTTGTTTTGTCTTCATACTGTGTTGTTCCTGTTCTGGCTAGTTTATTATGCAAGTTTTACATTATAATGCGTCTCCCTCTCTCTCTCTTATCTCCCTCCCTCTCACTCTCTTTCTCTTTATCTCTCCCTCCCTCTCTCTTTATCTCCCTCCCTCTCTCTCTCTCTCCCTTTACCTTCCTACCTCCCTCTCTCTATTCCTCCCTCCCTCTCTCTCTTTATCTCCCTCCCTCTCACTCTCTTTATCTCCCTCCCTCCCTGCCTCTTTCTTTATCTCTCCCCATCTCTCTTTATCTCCCTTCCTCTACCTCTTAAAATCCCTCCCTCTCCCTACCTCTTAAGCCGGTATCACACAAGAGCATTTATAGTCAACATTCGATGATCAACATTTTTCTGGTAACATTTCTGGAATATTTATGGAATATTTAGCACTGGCATCGGAAACTAGACGTATGATAGATGAATTTAGGTGATAGAAATATTATGAATGTAGACTTCACAAGCTGCCAGACCAGTGTAGAGGATAAATGTTGAGGGAAAAAGCGCTCGTGTGATACTGGCTTTACCCTATGTGGTGGATTGTGTTCTTTTATTTCATAAATTTTATTTTAGTAAGCGTTGTTTCCACATAGCGACTTTGATAAGTTAATTTGACTTTATATCCCTCTCTCTCTCGTACCTTCAGCTCTGGCAGCGTAGATCCCTCCCATACCGCTGACCGCCTGGATGCTCCTGCTGGGCTGACTGGTGTGATGATGGCTGTTTGGATGTCCGGCCGTCCCTTGCTGCCCGACGGAGGGGTCAACCGGATGGCTCGGCGGACTGACGGAACACCTTGGAAGGATAGCAGATGTCTGGACGGCCACGCTCTGAGATCCCCGGTGAACGTCGCACTGATTGCCTGGTAGCCGTTGATGATCTGAATGACTGATGGCTGATGGTAGGATGTCTAGTTGACTGGCGGACTGTGAGATGGCAGAGTGATAGACGCTGTGCCCGGATGATGATAGACTGTGACTCAAGCATCCATCAGGGGTTGTCACACGCCGCCGGTTTACTTCCGGAAGAGGGTAGCCCAGTGGCGATACGGATCTCGCCCGACCTTCCGTGAACATAGGGTCTCTGCACCCAGCTTGTTCAGATTGCACCGAATACCTGGTCAATTGCACGGGGTGATTGAAAACCGACTCCGATCGTACAATAGCCAGTTTACACCTAGATGGGTCTTGATAAACTCTGGGATCAGGTCGGGGGTTGTCAAGAACCGCTAAGTCCGACCTAGAGGTGAGTTGCCCGGAGGAGGTAAAGCGACCTGAATCCACGCTGTCACTGGAGGGGGCCAGGGCTAGATTCAGGAACCCCCCCGATTTGGTGCGCAGGTGGGAGGCATCGTAGCGAACCTCCGACCCTAGGCTCTCCGCGTCTCCTTGGGGGCTAGGGGCCGGTGCTAGGGCTAGGTTCATGTAGCCCCCTGATTTAGTTCTCAGGCGGTCTAGGGTCTGCTCGCGGACAACTTTCCCGCTGCCACTTACGCCGCGTTTCTTAGACATCGAATCGTCTTTGATCTGTTTCCTCTTGATGGAGTCGCGGATCCGGGACGCCAAGCTCCTGGTGGGCTGGATCTGGTTCAAGTTGTGTTCACTAGACGTCACCTGGGGCACTGGGGAACACCGATCTTGGTCCAGAGCTTCTAGGTTACCCGCCGACCTGGACCGGTTCATCGGGGATCGGTCCAGCTTGGTCATGTAGGGGGAGATGTCCAAGGTGTAAGGGGACCTGTTACTACTGTTCATGTATGGGACTTTCTCGGTGGTGCTGGTGTAAGCTGATTTCTCTGTGGCGCTCATGTACACAGATTTATCCAGCGTCATTGAGTTAGCCCCGGTGCCGTCGCTACCCGTTGAGGACATTATGCTCGACTTGAAGAGATCCGAGACTGTGGAAACGTTAGGGGGGAAATCCCTAGGGTCGGAGGGAATTGAGGAAGAAGGCACGGCGATGCTCTTTGGCCTTGGTTTGTCCCAGTTGAGTTTGCCTAGCTTCTGCCGCATGTGCAGAGAATCGACGGACTTCTGGGGGATAATCCGTGTCTTGGGGCTGTCGGAGGTGAACGCCGTCTCAAAGCAGCAGTTCTTGGGCAGTGGAACAGATTCATAGTCCTCGTTTTGGGGTAGCGAAACAGTCTCAAAGTCCCTATTCCTGCCCCCCACCCTCCCGGCATCCAGGTCCGTGTTTTTTCCCGACAACCTAGCTTCCAAGTCCTCTTTCCGATCCGCCCTCCTGGTTTCAAAGTCCCCGCATTTTATAGCATTCCCTCTGAAGTCTCCGTTTCTTATTGCATTTCTGGCTTCAAAGTCCCCGTTATTTATTGACTCCCCAGTTTCGAAGCCGTCGTTTCTGCCGCCCCCTCTCCATGCCTCCACACCACCCATCCCCTTAGCTTCACTCTCCCGCTTCATCCGCCGCACCTGGTCGTTGGTCTTCATGGAACGGACGGTCTCAGGCTGCCTACCGACCAAGATCTCCCCTGAAGCTCGACTGTTGGGCCTCGTGTTCTCCTTGTTGTGATGCGTCGCCGTAAAGGGGGTTGAACTAAGATTGCGTTGGGAATCCGTTAGTTGGAGACCATGCTGGAATTCCGACGCGAGGCCGCGCTGGGATTCCACTGGGGACGGATCGCACTCACTATCCGCAGGGTAGAGACTATCCTCCTTGAAGTCGGTGTAGTTCTTGAGTCTCCGGAGTTTGAGACTTTGGAGCTTGGATACGTTGAGGGCCACGTTTCTGCTCAGTGAAGGCGTCTGGGGTATGTAGTGGGAGGATGAATCACGGACTGAAGACCTCCGCTCGAACCCGCTCCGTGCATTCCCCGGAGAAGGTAGCGGTGTCCGGGATGTAGCAGTGGGATCTCGGAGGGCACAGTACCTCGCAAACCCGGTCTCTGAGGTACGATTCCCAAAGACCTCACTCTCCACATTGGGCGTAGACGTCTTCTGCTGTCCTCCGATGCTCATGTTCAGCATCAAGTCGTCTACCGAGTCACCATCTTCAAAGTCAAGGTCCTCCGATTCGACGTCTTCCTCCGGGGCGGTGCTGTGGGAGGTCTCCGGGGTAAAGGGGTGGGTGGTAGAGCGGCGGGAGATGTCTAGGAACTCGGCCCCGATGTACATCCGGATGATTGGCTCGTACAGCTCGTAAGGGATCAGCGGAGACACCTGGGGGAAGAGAGGAGATTTTATTTCGCTATGAAAGACCTCATAGATTTGTTATTCTTTTAATACTGTATATTAGTTTGAACGGATCACTGAGTTTCCTAAAAGAACTCTTATAGGGCTGGCACGAAGGATTAGAACAAGACAGATAACTAATCAAGACAAGATAGATAGGGAAGGGCAGGAGGTGAACATATCTAGGAAGGTGAAGACACACAGACATTTCTGGCCATGTCATCAGTTCAGCCGGACCACATGAGCTCCACAGCAGAGCCCTTATAGGTCAGGGCCGAAGGATGAGGCAAAAACTGCTACACTGCAGCACCAACCAAGAAGTGATCAACGGCGGAGAATAAGATCAGGACTAAGGAAGAAAAAATCACAGCGAGATGAAAACAAATAAAAAATAAATAAATAAAATAAAATAAATAAACAAATGCACTACTGAGGGGAATCAAGTCAGCTCGGCCGCACCAGCGACCGAAGAGACACAGTCGGTCAGGAGCCAACAACCAAGCCAGGCCAACTAAGATAGCCTGACCGGGTTTCATTACATTAAGTCGCCCAAAGGACAACTTGGAGGGAAGGAATAAGAACACAAGGGGAAAAATCAGAGAAGGAGGAAACAAAAGCTACGTAAAATTAGTCAAGCCGACGACGAAAGCTCGAGAGGAGAGGGAAACGCTCCCCCATTAAGCCCCATTCATCAGGCCCTGAAGCCCCCCTACGACAGCAACGGGCGTAGTACTAGGGGAAGACGACCTCTAGATACCAATTATGCACTACAACCGAAATTGAACATTCTATTAACCCTTTCTGTACCAGCGACTTCTGTTATATTGTATTCTAGCTATATTTAGACAATTTTATGCAGCTTAGGAAGGATCTGTGGTACTTAAAAGGGTTGTTGTTGTTCCCTAGGCTGCCTGGCCGAACAGCCCCGAGTCCCTAAGGAAGGCCATGGCCGCGATCGGGCTTTCCCACAGGGCTCTCAAGGAGTGTTGATTATGTTGTTGGCGTAAGTGATTGTGTGGAATGCAGTATTCTATGATGTGTTTAATAGTATGGGGTGCTGTGTCGCATCCTGGGCAGGTGTCGACGACAGAATTATCCAGTCTCTTCTGATAGCTCAGAAGAGCTGGATGGTGCCCACATCTCAGCCTGGCCAGGTGGACTCTGCCCTCGCGAGGAAGGGAGGACTTGGAAGGATGGATTTCGGGAGGTCGTGCATGCAGCTGCGTGTTGTCTATGAGTGACTAGATGGAACGTCGAGATATAAGAGTATGAAAGTGCTTCTGGAAGCTGGTTTGGGGTGGGCAGGGAGGGAGAGATGACAGTATTTGTGTGATATCGAGTGCTGGATGTTGTTTTGATGTTCCTTGGTGTCTGTGGGTGTGTTACCATGTAGTGTAGAGAGTGGTGTTGGTTTGTGGAGGCTGCAGCCAGGAATTGAGTGCCTCTCATGTCCAGGTGGTCTTTGACTTTGAGGACTTTGGTTTCTTGATGTAGGTGATCTGTAGGTGTAGTAGCTGTGCAGCCTGTGATGATTTTTAGCAATTTTAGGGCTTTGTTTTGAATGGTCTGCAAGGTATTGTGATGTGTTTCAGCTAGATTAGATTGATTGAGATAGTTTGAAGCCTTTATAATTGCTAGAGATCCTTCCTGAACTGAATAAAATTGATTAGTTTTACAGTAGCCAGAATAAAGTAAAGAGAATGTCGATGGTACAGAAGGGGTTAAGTATCGATGTCTACAGCCACTCAACTTTCCCTTCATAATTGCTGAGGGGCACAGGGCCTTGGGTGGGGCTTTGGTTTCCCGGGCGTTTCCGCACCCTCCTCAGCTCCCCGCCATGGAGTGGCTTCGGTCACCCGGGCTTTATTTGTGGTAAGCAGGGAGGGTTTTGTGGGGGGCGCTCGGTTATGGCCTTGGCATTGCTCGGGACCTTGGGGCTGTTCGGCCAGACAGCCTGGGGAACAGCAACAACAACAACTATCTGATAACCCAAAACTGACAAGGAATCGATTGAAGACTGACCATATTTGTGAAGAAATCTCTGACGATCTTGAAGACGTCTCGCTCCACGCCAGGGTAGTTGGGAATATTGCACGACAGGTCCCCTACGTCCGGCCCTAGTTGGGGGGGGGAGGAGAGGGAGGCGATTAGAGACCCTATAGTTATAATGTGAAACTTGCAAAATAAACAAACCAAAACTGAGACGACACAAGATAAATGCAAAGGAACTTATCAAAATCATATGCAAAACACAAAATACAAAATCATATACAATATCTCCACACCCATCAAAAACATTCAGCAATATTAGTACAGGATACAGGTCTCCCTCGATTTACAATTGGGTTACGGTCCTGAAAACCCAATCTTAAATAGAAAAATCGTATAGCGAACCATAAAATTAACCCTTCCCGCCCGGGCAGCATTTTAAAATGACACCGCGGCAGATGGCCAGGAGCCCGGGTGTCATTTTAAAATCCGTAAGCTTGAAAGCCTATTAAGCTTGGTTTGAAAGCCGTGCATCCGACGCATGTAAACAAAGCCTGTCTTTGCGACACCGCACCTCCGAAACCAAGAAGGAGACGTCGGATCAATGTTGTTTTTGTATGCTATGACGAAATTAGTGTCTGCAAAGGTCCGATATTGCTAACATCGCATCGAATCTCTCTCCACAGAAATCATCATCACAACTGAACCAGTTGACCTAGAGAGCTCTACTCAACGCCAGTTTACAGATCAGAAACAGCACTACGTTTAGAGATGCGTGGGAATTCTCTAGCAGTTAAAATAACAAAGATACGGGTAGCCTATTAACCTCTCCGCTGCGCAGGGGGGGGGTAGTGACCACCTCTCCCTGTGCGTAGGTATTTCACTGATTCCTGTCACTCAAATTGTTATCTAACCATAAATATCATTAATACTTATCCATATGCGCCTATTTTACGTTGATTATGAAGATATTAACCTGTTACAACAATAAAACAAGTGGCAACAGTGTTTGGCTGGTCAAAATCGGGAAATGAATGCGAGTTACATAACTAAAGCGTGAGCCAGCTTGACCAACATCCACCTCTCACGACACTGACGTGTAGTGCCGTCTCTCTTTCTCATTCACTCGCTTGGTAACACATATAAGCACAGCCTGCTTATTACTCACTATTGTTAGCACGAAAATATACCGACGAATAAGGGAATAACAGGGAAAATAGGTGATAATTGAAGGGGGGGGGGGTGGAAGGAGGGGATGTGGAGGATTGATATTTGGCATGGCCAAGGGGAAAAAAAAAAAAAAAAAAAAAGATACTGGACTGGTTTAACCCTTCAAGAGCAGTGCTCGACTTAAGTCGTGCACCAATTTGCAGCAAGTTAGGAGCATTATTAAGGCTTTTAACACCTTACGAGCGGCCTATGCGGTTTATTTATGTGTACGCACAGCGTGTTTTTTAGCCAAAATAGGGCTGTTTACGTGATCATTTTCATGCCTAAATAAGACCCAGAACGTAAAACAAGTACCTATCCCTGAAAGGGCATAAACAGAGCTTTCGAATGACACCATAACGATCCTTGTATGATGGATAGTTTTCTTGCAATAACCGTGCAACGCGAGTGCAAAAGCAGGTAATTCGGTACTTATAATTGAGTATGTAGCGAGTGAGAGAGGGAGGAGGGAGCTGAGATTTGTGTCAGTAGGTTCGCCGCGGTGGTCTGGAGCAGTCATACGCTAGTCTCCTGCCACCACTTGTCTCTCTCTCTCAGCCACATTACGTGCTGAAATTGCCACTCGAGTTATGTCGAGCGCCGCCACATAGTCCAGCTTTTTTTAACTCGACTTATGTTGCTCGCCGCTAAATAAGGGTTAAAGGGTTAAAATCGAGTGCAAATGGCCGGGAGCGCAGCGGGCCACACAGCAGACTCCCAGGGCTTACCGCCGCCCATTAACTCATGTTCCCTGTGTTCTCGAGAGGCCGGCAGTGTAGCCAGTAGTGAGCATAGCTGGGAAAAATATACCGATATATGCTAAACTTCCATGTTCGTGGCACCACTGCAAGAGAACCACGAGTGCTACGTAGCTCGTTCTGGTCTCATTTTGAAGCTTTTAGTGCCTAGTTTTTTGCTAAATATTTTTTTTTTTCATGCAGATACTTGATTTATCATGCAGGAGGGCCTGAATATGCCCAAATGAGCCCAAAACACCCCGCTAGACAAGGGTTAAATGTTTTTTTTTAGGCCTTGGATTATATAAGGCTTTCCGCAGCGTACCGGTAAAACTCTTCCTAGTCTTTTCTGCACTTGCCGGGTTAACCCGTTGAGACCCAGCGTCGCACGTGTTGCGTCGGCAGTCTTTGATCACCAACTCCCAGCGACGCATCACGTGCGTCCGACATATAAAAAACACTTACGTGGCTCGTAAGGTAGGAAATGGCGGGAGAATAGGAGGGGGAGGTACCGTAGTGTGTGTGGGAGCCGGGCCAGTAGGTGTGAGCGGGCCGAGACAGCCGCGCGGCTGGTGGTGGTGGGCTTAGTGGGGATAGTTTACACCCCTAGTTCACCGCCACTTTGAACCTTCATTACTCCGGTCGTATGGGAGCTAGAGGCTTGAGATTTATGTGAGATACTCCTTAGGATGTATGCCGTACAATGCCATACTCAGTTTTTACCCTAGTGCTCCCGGGCGGGTGGTCATGTGGGGGAGACGAACTATTGAAACCCCCCCCCCCCCCCCCCAAATGACCGAAATGAGTTTTTTTTTATTTGTGTGTTCATTTCTCACCATTCTCTTCCATTTTGGCTCAACAAATTTTTTTGAGGCTCCCCCCCCCCCCCCCCCAAAAATGTCAGAGGTGATTTTTTTTTTTTTTTTTTTTCATTTCTCATCCTTGTCTTCCATTTTAGCAAACAAAAAAAATAAGTGAAAATGGCTTGGGACTGGGGTGAACAAAATATTATAACTAGCCGGGGCTCAACGGGTTAAAGACATTTTTCGGCCAAATCGCCCGGATCTCAATAATGTCCTTAGGATAGCGAGCCCGGGCGGGAAGGGTTAATGGGGTAAATGGGGATGTGTTCTGGGACCAGCCAAAACCCAAACCCAAACACCTAAAAAGGCATCGGATAGTGAGGGAGACCTGTACTGTATATAGTTCACTTCTTGGATTTGGTGTGGTATTATTGTAGCCTACTGTAGTTGCCCACCGATTTGAAGAGTTCGGCGCGTCAATTTGTTTACATGGCTACTCACTGTTCAGCGGGGGTGTTAAGTGAGGTTGGGCTAGGTCAAGTATATTTAGATGATTTATGCCTTACTAAAAAAAAAAAAAAAAAAGGTCAAAATGGATCGTCACCGAACTCTCCAAATTAGTGCTATACCGTACTATACTAAAACTGGACTTGGGATATAAATTAGTGCTATACCGTACTATACTAAAACTGGACTTTGGATATAAATTAGTGCTATACCGTACTATACTAAAACTGGACTTTGGATATAAATTCTACACGATTAAAACTATAATATCGCTAGTTTGTGATGGATAGAAAGGTTACTGCATATGATTTATAATGTAAAACTAGCAAAATAAACAAACCAAAACTTAGACGAACACAGTAATATTATTTTTATTAATCTCACCACCACACCCCCAATGAAATTAATTAAAGTATATATGATCCACCGGGATTCGAACCCGGGTTATCACACACATATTTTTGCCACCTTAACCATTACACCACCAGGACGGTTAAAGGTTTATGCACACGCCTACGACTTATTATCCATTCTCGAATACTGGATATTAATCTAATCATGTTCATATTCCCAACCGCACTATGGTAGCCTACTGTTTAAGTGAGAGGAAAGAATATTCATGGGGCACAGATCATATAGACCGGCCTCTCGAAGAAATATCCCTAAACCTACTAATAATATTATTTTTATTAATCTCACCACCACACCCCCAATGAAATTAATTAAAGTATATATGATCCACCGGGATTCGAACCCGGGTTATCACACACATATTTTTGCCACCTTAACCAGGTGGCTATGTGGAAACAACGCTTAAGCAAAATAATAATTTATAAATTATAATGTAAAACTTGCAAAATAAACAAACCAAAACGTATACGAACACAGTAAAAAGACAAAACAACGAATCAAAATCGCTATGTGGAAACAACGCTTAAGTAAAATAATTATTTATAAATAAAAGAACACAATCCACCACATAGGGTGTACATCACTACATGAGCAAGTTACACAATCCACCACATATGATGTTATGTATCTATACAGTATGTAATAAAACCGATATTTAACTGGAAATTCTGTTAAGTATCGATGTCTATAACTGCAACTTCCTTATAATCTATATCTATTAATTTCACCACAACACCAAACACCTCCAATGAAACTAATGAAAGCATATATGTGATCCACCAGGATTCAAACCTGGGTAATCACACACAGATTTTTAAACACTCTAACCATTAGACCACCAAGACGGTTAGCCTGAAACTGCACACTAAATAGCACTTACATTGAGCCATACACCTCATAGCCGTCAGGACCCAGGTGGGGAGGTTATCGTGGTGGTGTTCAGCCAGGGTTACTACACCGCGGGAGGACAGCTGGGTCGTGTTGTGACGTACTGTACCGCCGCATACCACACTGTCCGGTACCACGGTGTTGGAGGGGGTGTATAGTAGCTCCTGACATGTTGCATCGAGTCTGAAAGTATATATAGAGACACTGTTATATCTAGTGTGGAAGTACTGTACATACCATACACATATACCACACTGTCTGGTACCACAGTATTGGAGAGGGTGTATAGTAGCTGCTGACATGTTACATCTAGTCTGGAAGTATAGAGAGAGAGAGAGAGACGCTGTTATATCTAGTGTGGAAGTACATACCATACACGTACCACCACACTGTCTGGTACCACAGTATTGGAGAGGGTGTATAGTAGCTGCTGACATGTTACATCTAGTCTGGAAGTATAGAGAGAGAGAGAGACGCTGTTATATCTAGAGTGGAAGTACATACCATACACGTACCACCACACGCAACATTGACATTGTTGTAGTACAGTAGAACCCCGCCCATCCAGTGCTCTCAGATCTGGAAACCCAAGAGATTCAGACAGGCATTTCAATCCAGACTTGTGTTTCAGGGCGCCTATTATCCCATTTACTGTACATCGTTCTCTATAATACAACCCCTCAAAATAAGGTTTTCTTTTCAACTCTATTCAATACAGTTTATGCCACCAACACCATCAAACAAGCTTTATTATCCCCTATTCAATTAATTTTAAGTTCATAACGTTATGAGATCCACGAGTAAGTTCACAACGTTATGAGATCCACGAGTAAGTTCACAACGTTATGAGATCCACGAGTAAGTTCATAACGTTATGAGATCCACGAGTAAGTTCACGTTATGAGATCCACGAGTAAGTTCACAACGTTATGAGATCCACGAGTAAGTTCACGTTATGAGATCCACGAGTAAGTTCACAACGTTATGAGATCCACGAGTAAGTTCACAACGTTATGAGATCCACGAGTAAGTTCACAACGTTATGAGATCCACGAGTTCTTGATTCACGGCACTACTAAACAGACCCTTTACTAAACAGAGACCGACGCTCTCTGGAACAGCTGATGGGTTATTAATTATTTATATATTTTGGTAGACATTATTTGTCATATATTGTCAATATATATTCCTATCGAATACATTAACATAAAAAAGCTCAATATTGACAATATGTGATTAATAATATCTACCAAAATATACATACAAATAATAACCAGTCAGCTGTTCCAGGGAGCATCGGTCTCTGTTTACTATAGTCTATTTGCTGTAACTAGGCGAGAAATCATGACCTCTATCCTCTGTAACTCAACAACGACTAAAGTAATCGAGCTAATATTTCTACCATTTGGGAAGAATCAGTCAAGGAATAGATGTGGAAATTTACAGCCAATTTGCTCTAGCCCTTTTTGAGTTACAGAGGTTAGAGTTCATGATTTCTCGCCTACTTACAGCGAATAGACTATAGTGCCGTGAATCGTGAATTCGTGGATCTAGTAAAGTTATGAACTTAAATTTAAATTAATTGACGATAATAAAGCTTGTAGGTCATGGTGTTGGTGGCATAAACTGTATTAGATATCCAGGCTTGTATGTCAGCCATCCTGGTTTGTATGTATGGGTGAATATATATCTGGACTTTCGGCAGATCCGGACAGGTTTCTCCCCCAATTAGTCTGGATGGGCGAGGTTTTACTGTAGTGACCATTCCACACCTTCCTCCTCCTCTTCTGCTCTCTCCAACCTCCGCTCATTGAATATATATAAGTAAAACCTCGTCCATCCAGACTAATTGGGGGAGAACCCTGTCCGGATCTGCCGAAAGTCCGGATATATATTCAGCCATCCAGACAAATCTGGATGACTGAAACATGAGTCCAGATATTTAACTTTAAAAACCAGACTTAGGTTTCAGGCATCCAGACAAATCCGGATGGCTGACATACAAGTCTGGATATCTAACGCTGGATGTAAACAATATGTGCGGTAACTTGTATTCGTCTCGTTTGTTTCCGGATTGACTTTCATTTTTCCCAAGTCATCCAGACAAGTTTGGTTGGTTGAAACATGAGTCTGGGTCGAAATGCCAGTCTGGATCTCTTGGGTTTCCGGATCTGAGAGCACCGGATGGGCGGGGTTCTATTGTATAAATAGACTTAAAAAACTAACTACTGTCCCCTTAACTTACTTGCCAACAAAGACCTGCTTCCAGACATGATCAGTTTCCTCGGGGGACAACTTTTTATGTACCAGGTGGCATTGTTGTAGCGAGCCTTCCACACCTTCCTCCTCCTCTTGTTCCGCCCTCCTCTCGTTGAAGGCATTGTCTCCGCCGCTGTGCTCAGAGGTCCATCTCCGCTTACTTCTGGTTGACTGTGGGGTGGAAAGTTGAAAGTAATCACTAAGTTATGCCCCGAGGGAGTGTTAAAGATGTACAGTTAAAATTAATCTATCTATACACTCAGGCACATACCCCATAGCTGGGTGTGGCCGACTCAAGACAAAGCCCGAATAGGGAAAAAAAAAAAAAAAAAAAAAAAGACACAGAGACCCAGACCCATTTGGGATCTACCGCAAAAAACTGTCTCACAAAGTACAAGCTTCTAATATACAGATTACAACTTTTGATGGCCTGGTTAACCGTCTCACTATCCTGTGGACTCGGGGGTTGCCGTTTAGCAGTCAGAAATAGTGTTCTCAATCTCATAATAACCTCTCCAAAATTAGTTTTCTGCCCACAGCTAACTCAAAGACAACTGCAGAGGTTGAAGTAACTAAACTAAAGGTTTCTAAATACCCCTGATGGTAAAAAAGACTTTTAAGTATCCCAGAAAAGGTGCAAATCGCATCCTGTGTGTGAAAGGGTTAATATGGTCCTTATAGTTAATACAATTTTGAGTTGAAGTACAATATACTGTACACCAAGATTCCGAACTGTTTATAGTCAGTTTTATTCCAGCTGATGGTAAATTTAAACTATTATAATGTATAACTTGCAAAATAAACAAACCAAAACTGGGACGACAAAAGATAAATGCAAAGGAACTAATCAAAATTGCTATGTGGAAATAACACTTAATAAAATACAATTTATTAGACGATTTATCGATACATAATTGGAAAATTATTAGGTTACCTCCACCAACCGACTTTACTCCTAAACTCAATTAATGAAATCAACAAATACATGTGGCAGTCCAGGGATTCGAACCTAGGATGCTCACACCGAAATTCAGTGCATTTATCCATTGCGCCACGAAGACAGTTAAAGAATGGTGGACAAGCCTACGATTTATTATGCAGTTTCGAATCCTGCATATCAATCTAAGCATGTACACACTTTCCAACTGCACTATCATAGGCTATGGATAGATGGATGGAAGGAGTAATTAATGGGGCCTTAACCCTAAGGAAGGCCTCTCTATAAACTACCCCTGAACCTGAATGAATTATGTTACCTCCACCAACCGACTTTACTCCTAAACTCAATTAATGATATCAACAAATACATGTGGCAGTCCAGGGATTCGAACCTAGGATGCTCACACCGAAATTCTGTGCAATTATCCATTGCGCTACGAAGACAGTTAATAAGAAACTGTGTCTCTGCATCATATGAATACCAAGTGTTTGTAATTAACCCCTTCTGTAGTGGCGACGTCTTTTTAATGTTATTCTAGCAATATCTACACAATTTTATGTAGTTAAAGAAAGATCTGTGGAAATTAAAAGGGTTAAGTGTACTAGTTCGAAGCCTGTTAATTGCTAGAGGCCCTTTAGCAAATAACGTCTAGTAGCAGCCAGAATTAAATTAAAAGGACGTCGCCGTTACAGAAAGGGCTAACAACATATTTTGCTACAAAATAATTGTAATAGCAAAGTAATTAAGATGAAGATATGGCAATTTACAATCAGCTGGAATTTTTTTAAATAAAACTACTATAGCACCCACCTCTCTAAGACTACTATAGCACCCACCTCTCTAAGACTACTATAGCACCCACCTCTCTAAGACTACTATAGCACCCACCTCTCTAAGACTACTATAGCACCCACCTCTCTAAGACTACTATAGCACCCACCTCTCTAAGACTACTATAGCACCCACCTCTCTAAGACTACTATAGCACCCACCTCTCTAAGACTACTATAGCACCCACCTCTCTAAGACTACTATAGCACCCACCTCTCTAAGACTACTATAGCACCCACCTCTCTAAGACTACTATAGCACCCACCTCTCTAAGACTACTATAGCACCCACCTCTCTAAGACTACTATAGCACCCACCTCTCTAAGACTACTATAGCACCCACCTCTCTAAGCGAACTATAGATCCTGGGGCGTCTAAGAATGGGTGAAGCTCCTTCGTCCTTATTATTACTATTGCCGTTGTTGAGTGTAGCGAGGGGGGCGCGTCCCGGAGTCTTGGGGGTTCTCAGGGCCTTCAGGGGCGACCGGTTGCTGAATCTGTGAGGGGAGAGAGGAGAAGGCATGAGTTAGCTTCTCTTCTGGGTGACCTCTAATATTGTTTATTTTCTATTAACTCAGCAGCTGCGCAGCCCCTGTAGTATACACCATACCCCTGTGCGTAGGTATTTTGAATCATTCCTCACTAAAATCGTTAATTTACCATAAATATAATTAATACTTATCCATATGCGCCTATTTTACGTTTAATATGAAGATATTAACATGTGACAATAATAAAACAAGTGGGAATAGTGTTTGGGGGTGACAAACATGAAATATTGCAGAGCGGTTCATACATGGAGTTGACAGAGAGAGAGACTACACCCTAGCTTCACAAGCTCTGGAGAGAGACTGGAGGTAGTGCAGGCTTCTCTCTCTCTCTCTCTCTCTCTCTCTCTCTCTCTCTCTCTCTCTCTCTCTCTCTCTCTCTCTCTCTCTCTCTCTCTCCTCTCTCCTCTCTCCTCTCTCCTCTCTTCTCTCTTCTCTCTCCTCTCTTCTCTCTCTTGCTCTCTCTCTCTCTCTCTCTCTTCTCTCTCTCTCTCTCTCTCTCTCTCTCTCTCTCTCTCTCTCTCTCTCTCTCTCTCTCTCTCTCTCTCTCTCTCTCTCTCTCTCTCTCTCTCTTTCTCTCTCTCTCTCTCTCTTTCTCTCTCTCTCTCTCTCCACCAGGAAGTGTTGGCGCCATAAATAAACCGATAATCACAGGAATAAGAGAAAAATAGGTGATAATTGAAGGGGGGGGGGGGGGACTTTGATAAATGTGAAGGAGTGATTAGAGGTATGGAGGGGAATTATCTCACTTAAACACCATTAGAGGTATGGAGGGGAATTATCTCACTTAAACACCATTAGAGGTATGGAGGGGAATTATCTCACTTAACCCGTACAGCCCCAGCGACGCGTCTGACGCGTCAGCGATGTATGTAACGCACAGCCCCAGAGACGCGCCTGACGCGTCACCCTAATTGCGCCGACCGTAACCTCAGGTGTAGCCACTCAAGAGGGCTCAGATTTGTATGGGAACTGTGTACGTATCCCACGCAACCGTGCCGATGGTTGAAAACTCTCAAAGTCCACGTGCGTGCGCGCGAGCGCTCAATAACCTGTTTTTTTGGGATAATTGCCTTCAATTTTTTACTCTTGTAAAACCCATTTTCGGGGGCTCTGTAGGACCATTTTTTAAGCTTTTTGAGCAGTTTTTCGTGGTTTTTCCTTCATTCCTAACCCATTCGCTATTGTTTCTGGAATAAAACCATTTTTTGAAAACCGGCCGGGTTCTGGTGCGCAAACATTACAAAACTAGCCGGGGCTCCACGGGTTAAACACCATTAGAGGTATGGAGGGGAATTATCTCACTTAAACACCATTAGAGGTATGGAGGGGAATTATCTCACTTAAACACCATTAGAGGTATGGAGGGGAATTATCTCACTTAAACACCATTAGAGGTATGGAGGGGAATTATCTCACTTAAACACCATTAGAGGTATGGAGGGGGAATTATCTCACTTAAACACCATTAGAGGTATGGAGGGGAATTATCTCACTTAAACACCATTAGAGGTATGGAGGGGAATTATCTCACTTAAACACCATTTTTTTTAAGTGTTTTTTTTAGGTCTAGGATCTTAAGAGTCTCCCCGCAGTCGCCCAGTAAAACCTCTTAAGAGTCTCCCCGCAGCTGCCGGATTAAGGAGGAGGTACAGTAGTCGCTTTTTTCTGGACCCCCTTCTGTTTAGCGAATTAGATTTGAGATTTAAAGACATTCGTTATGTTAGATTGGCGATTTTGAGACCTTTCGGCCCATTTCTGTTGTCAATACAGTAATAAGACCTTTCGTACCATTTAACTATTGATTTTGAGACCTTTCGGCCCATTTCTGTTGTCAATACAGTAATAAGACCTTTCGTACCATTTAACTATTGATTTTGAGACCTTTCGGCCCATTTCTGTTTTCAATACAGTAATAAGACCTTTCGTACCATTTAACTATTGATTTTTTAATGGCGAGCGATAGCGAGCTTGTAATTTTAGAAGAGGAACCGGCCTTCGGCCAGGACATTTTTCTACCGAAAAATGTACAAATTTATCTTGACAAGGGTTCTACGTTTTTTTTTTAACCTTGATGGAGGTCTAGCGAGGAAAAAACCCAAAATAATAATAATAATAATAAATATACAGTATATATGCCGAAAACCAAGCACTACCCCCTTAACCCTTCCTACCCGGTCTGCCTTAGGTAAGGACAGCACGAAAGAAGGGCCGCTACCCGGTATGCCTTATCTAAGGCATGAGCTTAATAGCCTAATTAAGCTTGGTCCGAACGCCGTGCGTACGACGTATGTCAACAAACCCAAGCGTTCGTCACCGCACCTCCGAAAACAAGAAGGAGAAGACTCTTCAATGTTATTGTTCTGACGTCATGACGAAATTAGTGTCTAAAAAGCCCCCATATTGGCAACATCTCTGCAATATTGGCTCCACTGAAATCATCATCACAACTGAACCAGTTGACTTACAGAGCTCTACTCAATGCCAAAATACAGATTGAAAACCGCACTACGATTATAGATGAGTGGGAAAGTTCTAGCAGTGAAAATAAACATAAATACGGTAGCCTAGGCCTAGACGTTTTTCAGCCATATCGCCCGGGTAGGGGCAACCGTCATTTGGTAAGACAGCCCGGGGAGGAAGGGTTAAGCTTATTTATATTTTGTGGTCAGTGGATTCCTGTAGGCCTAATATTTGTAATTAATTCAATGAATTGTATTAATTACAAATACAGTACTGTACTGTACTGTACTGTACTCTATTCAATTCATAGTTCTTTATTCACATTAAAAATGTATATTGTAATTCAACACTCAGACACACACATCACCCACAATTAATATGCATAGTATATTAGACAATATTTAAAACATATTTCAATTAAATTCATTAATCCAGATAATCATTCTGTACATAGTTGGTTTATGATAGAACACATTCTTCCCTAGATAAAATGCCATCACCTTTATCCCTCATGCCACACCATTCTTTAATGTGTTCACCTAATCGTATGTTGTTCTCTTGTCTAGTACATATAGATTCCCATTTCCTAATAACATTCTTCTCAGACATATTATATATTGCAGTTAAGTGCCTTACGTTACCACCTATAACTGAATAAGGGCCTAGTTTAATCATATTATATATGGTATGGATAACAGGACTAGGTGAATTTTGAGCATTTGTTAGATATTGCATTATTCTTTTAGCAAACCACAATTCAGGTGACATAACATTTGCTAGGTGTGGGAGTAAATTACAGTGTGTAGTCCAGGGAACCTTCCAAACTCTACGGACTGCTACTCGCCAGGCCCTGAACACACCATTCGTATGCCCATCATATAGAGGCAAAATTTGGCTGCCGTAAAAACTAGTGCAATATTTATGAAATAAAAAGTTTCTCATATCCGAGCTGGCATATTTAAAATTTGCAAAGAAAAAATTACACTGACGATTAAAATCATTTATGCATTTGCTGACATCAACCTTCCTAATATTGCTATTTAAAGTATGACCGAATTGACCACCTCGATAATATCACCATTAACCCGTACAGCCCCAGCGACGCGTCTGACGCGTCGGCGATGTATGTAACGCACAGCCCCAGCGACGCGTCTGACGAGTCACCCTAATTGCTCCGACCGTAACCTCAGGTGTAGCCACTCGAGAGGGCTCAGATTTGTATGGGAACTGTGTACGTATCCCACGCAACCGTGCCGATGGTTGAAAACTCTCAAAGTCCACGTGCGTGAGCGCGCAATAACCTGTTTTTTTGGGGGTAATTGCCTTCAATTTTTTACTCTTGTAAAATACGTTTTCGGGGCTCTGTAGGACCATTCTTTAAGCTTTTTGAGCGGTTTTTCGTGGTTTTTCCTTCATTCCTAACCCATTCGCTATTGTTTCTGGAATAAAACCATTTTTTGAAAACCGGCCGGGTTCTGGTGAACAAACAATACAAAACTAGCCGGGGCTCCACGGGTTAATATTAATATTTGGTATTTGTATATCAGTTATATTATAGCTGTGTATTACCAGCTTGCTCTTTCTCGCATTAAAAATAACATCGTGTTTATCAGCATACTTAATACAAATGTCTACCATATCATTTAAAGCTTCAACACTTGGTGATAACAGAGTTAAATCGTCAGCATAGGCGAAAGCTCCAGCATATGTCCCTCCCATGTGACAACCAATATTACTGTCTACTAACTCTGACAGTAAACCATCAATATATACACAAAATAAAATAGGTGATATTACCCCTCCCTGCTTAACCCCATTACTTATTGCTCCAACATATGTCCCTCCCATGTGACAACCAATATTACTGTCTACTAACTCTGACAGTAAACCATCAATATATACACAAAATAAAATAGGTGATATACCCTCCCTGCTTAACCCCATTACTTATTGCTCCAACATATGTCCCTCCCATGTGACAACCAATATTACTGTCTACTAACTCTGACAGTAAACCATCAATATATACACAAAATAAAATAGGTGATATTACCCCTCCCTGCTTAACCCCATTACTTATTGCTCCAACATATGTCCCTCCCATGTGACAACCAATATTACTGTCTACTAACTCTGACAGTAAACCATCAATATATACACAAAATAAAATAGGTGATATTACCCCTCCCTGCTTAACCCCATTACTTATTGCTCCAACATATGTCCCTCCCATGTGACAACCAATATTACTGTCTACTAACTCTGACAGTAAACCATCAATATATACACAAAATAAAATAGGTGATATTACCCCTCCCAGCTTAACCCCATTACCGGTACTTATTGCAAAATAGTCAGATCGTGCTTGTCCCCATCGCACTCTTAATTTCTAATTTACATACATATTCAACAGAAGTCTACAAATATTTGGACATACCTGTCGATTAAGTCATTTTCGAAACAACATACAGTAATTAACTCTGTCAAAAGCTTTGCTAACATCTAATAATAAAGTATAAACATTAGTTTTGTGGTAATTAAAATAAGCGATGGTTTCTTGAACTAAACTAGTGCATAAGCTGGTAGAAGATCCTCCCTTATAACTAAACTGTAAATTATGCAACAGTAACTGTTTTTCTTCTAGTGTCATAATAATGTTCTCAAGAAGTTTAGGCATACTTAAAATAAGTCTACTAAGTGTTATTGCTCTAAAATTCTCTGACACACACAAATTAGTCCATCGTCCCTTAGGGAATTCCATGCTTTAACATTAGTGTAAACAAAATAGAAAGATATATGTTTAATTTGTTGCTTGAATGAATGATATTATCAGAGTTTAACGAAAAATTACCATCACTTAGTCGTTCTTTCACTCCCTATACGCTCCACATGACCAAACCACCTCAAGGTATTCCGCTACACACTCTCCAGCACATCCACATCCACAGGGTGTAAAACGAAAGCAGTCCAATCTTATTATTTTATATGTAGAAATAAAATTATGGTTTATAGTTCAAATTATGTTTATGGAAGTGATAAACAGGTCAAACAGTGCTATTATAATGTAAAACTTGCAAAATAAACAAACCAAAACTTATACGAACACAGTAAAAAGACAAAACAACTAATCAAAATCTCTATGTGGAAACAACGCTTAAGTAAAATAATAATTTATAAATAAAAGAACACAATCTATATTTCATGTTAACCCGTGGAGCCCCGGCTAGTTTTATTTGTATTGTTTGTTCACCAGAACCCGGCCGGTTTTCAAAAAATAATTTTTATTCCAGAAACAATAGCGAATGGGTTAGGAATGAAGGAAAAACCACGAAAAACCGCTCAAAAAGCTTAAAGAATGGTCCTACAGAGCCCCCGAAAACGTATTTTACAAGAGTAAAAAATTTAAGGCAATTACCCCAAAAAACCAGGTTATTGCGCGCTCACGCGCACGCACGTGGACTTTGAGAGTTTTCAACCATTGGCACGGTTGCGTGGGATACGTACACAGTTCCTATACAAATCTGAGCCCTCTCGAGTGGCTACACCTGAGGTTACGGTCGGAGCAATTAGGGTGACTCGTCAGACGCGTCGCTGGGGCTGTGCGTTACATACATCGCCGACGCGCCAGACGCGTCGCTGGTGCTGGACGGGTTAATTGTCTCGTATTCCTTTTCATATTCATTCTAGTCTTCAAACAAAATTGCTCTGGTTTGACACTCTGCACATCCACACCACAACTCTCATATTTCTCTCATTGTTCTTTCCTTTCCCATAAACATTACACTATTCAGTGTGCAGTTGGGTCTGAGTAACAGGTCTCCCTTGATTTACAATTGGGTTACGTTCCTGAAAACCCGATCTTAAATTTAAAAAATCATATAGCAAACACTAAAATTAATGGGGTAAATGGGGATGCATTCTCGTGGTCAGTATGGAAGTGAAGAAGTCCTTGCATGACAGTGTGGTAATCCCGACACTGACTTACGGAAGCGAAGCATGGACGTTGGTTGAGAGACTCAGACCAAGAGTGAGAGCAGTGGAAATGAATTACTTAAGGAGTGCGTGCGGAGTTACATGGAGGGATAGACAGACTAATGAGGAAGTAAGAAGGAGGTGTGGTGTGGAGGTAGATGTGCTGGAAAGTGTGAAAAGGAACAACTTGAGATGGTTCGGCCATATGGAACGTATGGAAAGCGAGAGAATGACTAAGAGGGTGTACGAGAGCGAGGTGGAGGGACAGAGGGGGAGAGGTAGACCGAATATGAGGTGGAAGGATGGAGTGAGGAACTACATGAACGAAGGCGGTGCTGGTTGGGGGGAGGGGCGTCGACTGACTGGGGACAGAGGTGCATGGGGGCGGTTCGTTCGTGGCCACCCCTTCGGGGATCACGGCGTCAGGCAATAGATAGATAGATAGATAGATTCTCGTACCAGCCAAAACCCAAACACCTACAAACCTATACAGTAGGCTAATAATATCATAAATTGACCACTTGCGAGTTTCGTTCTATAAGGAAGTTGGAGCATGTAGACAACGATATTTAGCAGAAATACCAGCTAAAATACGGTTATAGTGCATTTATATACCGGTATACATAACAAATAATTCCACATTCTTTTTATCCATCAGAAACCTACATTATTATTGAATTTCTGTTTAACCCCTCAGACCCGGCTATGTATTCCATACCGAAACCCGGGGGTTTTGCCCGAAAAACATCTACGCCTAGGCTACCGTATCTTTGTTATTTTGACTGCTTCCGCATTCCCGCGCATCCGCAAGCGTACATGTGTTTCGTACCTGTAGAATGGCGTTGAGTAGAGCTCTCTAAGTCAACTGGTTCAGTTGTGATGACGATTTCCATGGAGATAACTTTGTGGCGATATCAGCCACTTATCACTACTTAACAATAACATACAGGCACACACGAACAAGGACGCCTCTCCTTCTTGTGGTCGGAGATGCGCGGCGTCGGTCCAACCGGCTGTTGTTTACATGCGTCGGACGGACGGCTTTCAAGCTGCCGGAGCCTCAGAGCCCTTCCGGGTTCCGCGGGGTGTTTTTTATGGATACCTCAGAGCCCAACCGGGTCTGAGGGGTTAACCCCCCAGATCCGGGGGCCCTCATATGAGGCGGTTCGCTGTGTCCGGGGCCATTTTCGTACAGTCAAGCTTCATAATTCAGTACCGTAGCTACTGAATTGAGCTACCTAGAGCAGTCAGGTTTTTTGCAAATTGTAGAACATCTTGTTGGCTGTAGACTGCCATTAAGATAACATCGCTACGACGTGTGGTTGCCGAGTTATGATGATTTTAGCGGCGCCTGATTTAGTGCCTCATATGAGGCCTCCTGGATCCCAAGGGTTAATGTCGATGTGTACGGCTCTAACTTCCTTATAGACCAAAACTCGCAAGTGGTCAATCTGGGCATTGGATAGTGAGGGAGACCTGAACCATACTTGTTACAGACAGCTTTGTCTTTTGTCTTTCTCTCTCTTTTTTTTGTTTTGCCAGATGCCGTAAATCCCGAGAAAGGGGTGGCCATGAATATTAGGCGTTTGTCACGAATCGCTATAAAATGCCCCAGAACGAGAAGCCCACCACGGAAGCCACGAGCGAACACCACACAGAAACACCCGAAAGAAAGGCCCACAGAACGAAAGGACCAGGTGACCGAGCCAACCAGTTAAGACAGGCCGAAGCCCGCAGGGCTAAGCAGCTCCAAACCACACCTGCCTACCCCTTCTAAACACTGACCTTTCCCCCACCTCGCGTATACACTACCCCTCGTGTCCTACACCTCTACCTACATGATGATGAACATAAATACACCTTAAGTTAATACACCCATGCCCTGTCCCTAAGTTAGGATATCAATATCAACATACCCTAAAATACCTTGTCTTGCCAGACTAAGTTTCTGAAGACCAATCGCCCCATAAATCTATGTATGTTCTTCCATCCGAGAAGTAATATGTTAACCCTTGTCTTGCCAGACTAAGTTTCTGAAGACCAACCGCCCCCATAAATCTACGTATGTTCTTCCCAGGTTAAAACACCCATGCCCTGTCCCTAGGTTGAGCCAATGCCAACCAGTTCAGACAGGCCTAAATCTATGTATGTTTTTTCCCATCCAAGAAGTAATATGAGTCTTGCCAGACTCAGTTTCTGAAGACCAACCGCCCCCATAAAATCTATATATGTTCTTCCATCCGAGAAGTAGTATGTTAAAACCCCATGTCCAAATTGATAAGAAACTATGATACCCACGGGTACACCAGTGTATATAGAACCATTGTTCCTGTAAGACCTAGACAGAAATGACTGAAGATGTTAGCCACCATGCAGTAACTTTAATTCTTACCCCAACCAGAGATTGTATATACAACCCTCTTTTACCATTGTCTCGACGCATTTTCACCACGAAACAATACCGAAGCTACCCCTACGAACTGCCGTTTTCTTTGGTGTATATGTCATAGAAAATGCAGTTCCCAGGAACAACTAGATCAGCAAGAAGTAGTGTCAGATTAACAGTGTCCATAACCATCGTATTGACGAGTAATAATACACCATGTTTTTCCCTACTTTCATCCACAGTCAAGCACACACCTACAGTTAACCTCCTCTTCCCCACAGCCCCACAGTCCACATGATTCTATCCTTTCCAGACTCATATACCACCCCATATTGCTCATGCCCCAATAGCGTTTGGCTAACATACTTTCCCTGTCATTAACCCCCAAGCTCCGATACCAACTGTAGTCTAATGCCACCCCTACGCCCAGAGACCTTAGGGTCAAACTTCCACGTAGCCCCCTTAACCCTCTCCCTCTCGTTAACCCCCCACACTCCTCGACTCCTTTCCGACCTAGCCTCTCCACCATACCTCCTGAATATCCTTGATTTTTCCGTTGCTAACATTCTCAAACCTTTTATATATATACTCCTATCCAGCCTACCTTCCCTTAGTAGGACGGAACAACATTAGAACTTTACTAACCCTTTGCATGCCATCTATTCCCTCACAACCCATTCACAACCCTGTACCAAATGATCGTCAGTGCGAGGCTAGCCGCCTCGCCAGTGACTAACTTCTATTGCCATACTTCCAGATAAATGTGGCAGAGTTAGCAACCCAACTGATTAAACCAGCTAGTCAAGGCACCTTCGGTTTTGGTATTACGAACACCCACATCTGTCTCATAAACAGAGGGTTATTACAAATACTTGTGATATGGCAAGCCCCTAGCCACAGCCGCCGGACGACCATCACAAAGAGAGGGCACGCACCTACCCTTTTTACCCACCCGAGGAGGGAGACCCCCACCCCTGCAGAGGTATACCTGACCCCTGTTTTGACTTCCGGGTCATTGCCAGGTAGCACAGGAATTCTTCCTATCAATGAACTAACCATGCATGACTAACCCCATTACTAACCTCTATTAACCCACAATAACCCATTCACCTTTCTTGCATACTCTGATAACCAAATTAGCACCTCCGCTATACCATAGAATGAAGACTGAGCAATGTAAGAGAGACGCTCCTATCACAGCTGTCCCAGTCCTCCTCGCAAAGTAGATCCAGTCTCCCTCCCCTCAATACTTCCAGTATAGCCAAAATAGTACCTCTTACTAAGGCTCAGTTAGATCACATTATGAAGGCCCCCTATAGCCATGTGCCACAACAGTAATCACCACCTTACCTAGTCCCCGTATCTATTGAGAGCTCAAATAATTCCATAAGACTCGAGATCCCTATGGCCTACTGGGTCCAAAACCGAGCCTATAAACCCAGCTCCAGCCCCCAGTAAAATCAGTTGAAAGATAGACACCAACCAGTGGCTGGCCCCCTTAAGTTGACCTCTAGCTCTGCCCTTGTGTTGTTCCTGAGCATTGAGTTCCAGAGCCGGCAGACTCCGTGGCAGATTTGAGATAGAAGCATCTGTCCACGTACAAGAAATCTACGTGCACCTTATAACCTTCACACACCAGTGGGTATATAAGCGTGTAGCCAGCAACGATCGCCAAGAGATCCGTCTTGAGAACTTCCTACATATGGACCCCCTGGACGGCCGCGGAACCAGTCGTTAGCCCCCAACATCACGGACGCAAGATAACCAGGACCAGACCAACCAAATACTACCCAAGATTCACTTTATTAGTACTACAGTGTTACAGTACTATTTAGAGACTCACTTATTAATATTTCTATGAAGTGGCTATATCTTTGCCCCAGTATAATTCACATATAACCATTCCATCAGGAAGTGCTAAGCGTATCAGTGTTCATTAATTAACAGGCGACATTAACTCTCGTAATTACCCCGATCCAGATATTATTACATAGAAGTAAAACCCTAGTGATATCTAACGTTCGCCCACTGATTTGCGTTCTACGTATTTCTGCTATAAGAATATAAAACTTAGATCAGTACCCCCATGAGGTTACTAGAATTCTCGTGCTCTAAATATACGCGTGTCTAATCTAGTCTGTGAACTACTACTCATGCACCAGAACTGCCAGTACCGTAATAAACCTAAATAGTGAAATTGAATCTATAAGTAACATTGATGGCTTCCAGTATATAAACTTGCGAACAAAGCCAGTGATCAGAAGAGTATACCTGAACGTTGGAAGTGGGAGGCTAGGCTCCATCCAGATCCACTAATGCTAGTTGTTCAATTCTATCATTTGTCTTGTACGAGTATTCATACCTTCTTATGCTTCCTATTAATCATCCTCAATAAACGTGATCGTGTGTCTTGTTACCGTGTGTTTATTTTGTGTTCTCTATTCCTCATACCTTGTTTTGTGCATGCAGCCTTATATACCCAGTCAGTTAGAACTCACATTACCCAAGTTAATCCTGTAGAAAAACAGGGCATAACACGCTAGGTCAAGTTGCCCGGGCTTGACATCTACCAATAACATTTTGACAGTGCGGGCTTGAACCACCAACCCTATGGTGATGGACTGGTCTATCAGAGTGAGAGCTGAGCATTCTCTGCCACACCCATAGCTTAATATGACTGTTATATAATTTTCCTTATACCTGTACTGTATATTTTCTAGATCTCAAGTGACGGTGTCTCTTCCGTGGACTGACCTCCCAATCTGCCAACCTAGAGGTTGGCAGATTGGGAGCCAAAGCATCACATTTTTCCTTTGCCCCTCAACTTTCCCTTCATAATGGGGGACAACAACAAATTTGTCTGCTATTTTTCCCGCCTTTGGTTCACACCAACCTAAATTTGTTGCCATCGAGTGAATTGAATTTTTTAAATCGCAGTCATCAAAATATCACTGGATTTCTATAGTCATGAATGTTACAGACATATTACTCTAACATTCTATTCAGTACATTGTCCAATATACAAAGTATTTATGATTAATAAAACATATTTGATTAGGCCCACAAAAACACATGGCAGTCATTCGAAAAATAGTCCTGTTAATATTTTAATAGATAGGTATCCATGTCCTAAAATTAAAATGATATGTATAAAAACTCGAGATAAACTTATAAAATAATCGTCATTAGCCACTTTACTGGATATTAGATTATACAATTATAAACTAGTTTCAGATCTGGCAAGCGCATAATAAATTGATGCCAGTGTTCGCTACCCATAATAGTCATTATACGAACCTTCTCGGACAGTAAACATCTCTTCCCCACTTAACTTACTTTGTTAAATTTGACATTAGTTGTGAATCTATGTGCACATTAGCAGTAATGGTGGTAGATATTTGTTTCTCACAGATGGAAATCTTAATATAATGTGGATTATAGTCTTAAAGATAAAATGTTCAGTTATAGATTGTGTCGTGCGTGCGTGTGTGTGTGTGTATTCCAAGGTTGCCAGCGCACATCACATCTCCAAACTCGCCCAATCACTTAATACCGCACAACAGACAATTTCAGCTATTTTAATCCTATCACACACATTTTCTGATATGTTTATCTTTAACAGCCATGCATGCATGATACTATGAGTTCCCCAAATATAACTAGGCCTAGTCCCATATAGCCTACTGTATGAGTAGTGGCCTACGTGTCACATCATTTAAATATTAATGAAACACCACATACATTATTATCACAATCATGCACTCATCAAATCTGCATCAATGTCCCAATCCCCCCTCACAAACAATCACTTAATTAGGCTATTCAGTCACCACCACATAGGCTACCATACATGTATAGTACAGTCCACCACATAGGCTACCATACATGTATAGTACAGTCACGCCACATAGGCTACCATACATGTATAGTACAGTCACCACCACATAGGCTACCATACATGTATAGTACAGTCACCACCACATAGGCTACCATACATGTATAGTACAGTCACCACCACATAGGCTACCATACATGTATAGTACAGTCACCACCACATAGGCTACCATACATGTATAGTACAGTCACCACCACATAGGCTACCATACATGTATAGTACAGTCACCACCACATAGGCTACCATACATGTATAGTACAGTCACCACCACATAGGCTACCATACATGTATAGTACAGTCACCACCACATAGGCTACCATACATGTATAGTACAGTCACCACCACATAGGCTACCATACATGTATAGTACAGTCACCACCACATAGGCTACCATACATGTATAGTACAGTCACCACCACATAGGCTACCATACATGTATAGTACAGTCACCACCACATAGGCTACCATACATGTATAGTACAGTCACCACCACATAGGCTACCATACATGTATAGTACAGTCACCACCACATAGGCTACCATACATGTATAGTACAGTCACCACCACATAGGCTACCATACATGTATAGTACAGTCACCACCACATAGGCTACCATACATGTATAGTACAGTCACCACCACATAGGCTACCATACATGTATAGTACAGTCACCACCACATAGGCTACCATACATGTATAGTACAGTCACCACCACATAGGCTACCATACATGTATAGTACAGTCACCACCACATAGGCTACCATACATGTATAGTACAGTCACCACCACATAGGCTACCATACATGTATAGTACAGTCACCACCACATAGGCTACCATACATGTATAGTACAGTCACCACCACATAGGCTACCATACATGTATAGTACACTCTACACCACATAGGCTACCATACATGTATAGTACAGTCACCACCACATAGGCTACCATACATGTATAGTACAGTCACCACCACATAGGCTACCATACATGTATAGTACAGTCACCACCACATAGGCTACCATACATGTATAGTACAGTCACCACCACATAGGCTACCATACATGTATAGTACAGTCACCACCACATAGGCTACCATACATGTATAGTACAGTCACCACCACATAGGCTACCATACATGTATAGTACAGTCACCACCACATAGGCTACCATACATGTATAGTACAGTCACCACCACATAGGCTACCATACATGTATAGTACAGTCACCACCACATAGGCTACCATACATGTATAGTACAGTCACCACCACATAGGCTACCATACATGTATAGTACAGTCACCACCACATAGGCTACCATACATGTATAGTACAACCAACAGAAAGCCATGATGAACGTTTGTATGAAATGTAGCCTAGCTATAGGCTACTCAACACTCGACACCTCTACAACTTTAATAGTATATAGAACCAGCCCAATTCCGCTTTCCTCAATGTTAGTTAGTTAGGATAATACTTCAGAGGCTATCCACCCCATCACACTGTAAATCAAGAATATAATATCGTTTGAAATGGAAACTCGCAAATCTACGCTTCTGAACGAATCCTAACTAGCCCAATGGTGCGAACAAAAGAAGACCTTGGCAACACTGTGTACGTATATCCCGCCGCGGTCAGATGACGACCTAAACAGTCGCCCGTGGAAAAGGCAGTGTTGTAAAAAAAATTGTCATCATCTTTTTCGAATTTCCTGCATCTCCACGTATGTAATTTGCTGCCTCTGTGTTCTATGACATTCTGATTCACATTGATTGATTTCCTGTCACTGGTCTAATAAGAAATATAGCCGGTAACATATTTAGCTGCCCGATTTGATAGTGGATTATAAATTGGTAGCTTAAAAGCGCACGATAGCTTGTTTTGTAGGAAAGAAACTATAGTGCGCAGGCGCAGACATTCAACCTGCCAAATTCTACAGCTACAGAATATAATACCGTATGATCAGCCAATTTCTACTGAAACACGTATTTGTTAGTAACTAAAAAGGAAGTAAATACAATACTTCAATGAGTATTAAAATTTCGCCCAGCCTATCACACCACATTAGATGAAACTAAATTTCTTGTTCAATAAGCTGATATTTATGTATCGAATTATGTTAATTATTATATATTCACTGCATTAACGAGTATATAACCATCATATTATGAATCTAGTAAAAATATACTACACAACTATGTGTCAGATAAGTGTGCAAACTGTATTAAACCTCTTAAATCACAAAAACCCTCAAACACCTCAATGGTGTATCACACACAATAGTCATTTGAATAAGACCCCCAGCGCCATCTGGATTTTTAGTACTATTTACCCTCATTGCTGAGGGACGCAGGGCCTTGGGTGGGGCTTGGGTTTCCCGGGCGTTTCCGCACCCTCCTCAGCTCCCCGCCTTGGAGTGGGTTCGGTCACCTGGGCTTTCTTAGTGGTAAGCAGGGAGGGTTTTGTGGGGGTGCTCAGTTATGGCCTTGGCCTTGCTCGGGACCTTGGGGTTGCTCGGCCAGACAGCTTGGGGAACAGCAACAACAACAACCAACCCTTTGATTAGCAGGCCACGCTCTACTCACTATGCCACGGCTCGCCTTCATACACATAGAAAACAAAATATATATATATATATATATATATATATATATATATATATATATATATATATATATACAGTATACCGGTATACAGTATATAAATAAATACATAGCCACTACACAAACACACATATAAACATGTACCTGTATACAGTAGGCTAATTCATAGGCATCTTCTTCATACACATAGAAAAAAAAAATTAATTACTTAAAAACAAAGAAAATAAATAGCCAGTACATAAACACACAGATAAAGATGTATGGTAGGCCTACCTATATAATTCACATAAAAAAAAATACAAATATATAAATAAATAAAAAAATATACAAAATAACTAGCCAGCACACACGGACCTGTATAATTCCCGAGCATCCTTGAAGTCCTCGGGCCGTGAGTTCGCCCCTCGTACGTCCTCGA
Source organism: Paralithodes platypus (assembly GCA_032716605.1). Taxonomy (NCBI): domain Eukaryota; kingdom Metazoa; phylum Arthropoda; class Malacostraca; order Decapoda; family Lithodidae; genus Paralithodes; species Paralithodes platypus. Next base: position 30,964,311 of record CM064481.1, read on the forward strand.
TCAACCCGGACTTCACAAACTTTCTGAAATGTTGAAAGGAAATGTAAGTGACAAATAAAAAGGTGAGTGAAAAAGGAAAATGGGAGTGACGAATACATGAAAGATATCTATCTATCTATTATTGCCGGACACTGTAGTCCTCGAACGAAACGCCCCCATGCACCTCTTTCCCTAGTCAGTTGTTGCCCCTCCTCCCATCCAGCACCTCTTTCACGCATACCGGTACTTCTTAACTCCATCCTTCCACCTCTCACTCGGTCTACCTCTCCCTCTCTGTCCTTCCACCTCACTCTCGTACACTCTCTTAGTTATTCTCTCGCTTCTGATACATTCTACATGGCCGAACCATCTCAATGTGTTCCTTTTCACACTTTCCAGCACATCTACATCCACACCACACCTCTCTCGTACTTCCTCATTTGTCTTTCTATCCCTCCATGTAACTCCGCACGCACTTCTCAAGTAACTCATTTCTACCCCTCTCAATCTTGCTTTGAGTCTCTCCACCAACATCCATGCTTCACTCCCGTAAGTCAATGTCGGAATTACCACACTGTCATGCAAGGACTTATTCACTTCCATCTGACCACCCTATTTCTTGATACAGCTTTCAACGTTCCTACAACCCTCTTCCCCTGTTGCACCCTCTACCTGGAGTCTACCTGGAGTTGTTTCGGCCATCCATCAGTGGCCTCGGCGAGAGTTGCTCCCCCCGAGTATGTTTGCTGCCAGTGCTTGATGCAGCAGGCTCTCCTGCACTTCTTCATCCATACTCCCATCTTTACTCAACACATTGCCCAAATACTTAAATGAGCTGACATTCTCCATAGCCTGACTGTTCAACCTAACCTCACACTCTGTGGCTCCACCCCTTTTTCCTTCCCATATCAAGATATATATACTGTAACATAGTTGGATCAAGTTAACTCTATTTGGTCTGAGGGGGGTCTTTTTGGATATCCCCTGTTTTGCTCCACTAGTAAGGAGATTTTAAGATGTTTCACCCCATCAGTTTGGCGATAATATGACGCTTCACCCCATTCAGGTGTCGATTTTCTTCTGGGCACCCTGTAAGTGACAGGCTGTAACTTACAAGAAATCAGCGTTGGCCGACATATTTTTCTATAGGGGAGAGAGAGTGAGAAAGAAAGAAAGAGAGAGACAGAGAGAGAAAATATACCGTACCTCAACAACTTAATGGTCTGGTCCCGGGAGACAGTGTTGACGAAGTTTGGGTCCTTGGTGAGGTGGTTGTGTAGCCAGTCCACGGCCTCGCAGCCCGTGAAGCATCGGTCGTACTGTCGCAGCCCCCGCCAGTGTCGACTCACGGGCATGCCATTGTAGAACGACCTCACCGCGTCATTCCACTGTAGGGGTAGGATTCATGTAAATTTTGTCCTACTGTATGTTTTTTTGGTAAGAGTTGTGTTATCGGGCGTACCACTACCGACATACAACATAAATCATCTATTAATAATTAATCTAACTAAAAAAAAAATAACCTAACCCACCCATGAATTATTGAAATAGTCATTTATGTTGCCAGCAGGCGGTAAATATCGATTATAGGCCTTCTGCATAAAGAAGGCATTTGTAAACAGTGAGGATGTCCGAAAGAGCTCTGAGATTGATTAGAATGGGCGTTTTTTCTATTATATAATATCAGGTTTTATAAATGTGATCAAAATTATTCTCCCACAGTGGATTATACATGAGTACAGTATAAGGATTCCATAGACCTACATTGTCCCTAATAAATTATGTATAATAAGGCTGCAAGCCTATTCCCTATAATTATCAAGCTGGCTAATGTAGGCCTAATCTAGACATTTAGACTTTTAATATGCCAGAATACATCCTTACCCAAAATTGTTGGGTAAAACTCTGATTAGGCCCCTACTGTCAAAATATAGCCTAGACTATGCCAATTTCAATAAGTCACAGGGGCCGGGCCCCAGGGTGCAGAGGGGGGGGGGGGGGAGTGGAGTGGAGACACCCCCTCAAATGAGTGTACCGGTAATCAATCTGTATCCCATGGCATGATGGCAGCCAACCAATGACCATGATTTGATCCCTCCAGTCACAGTGACTGCTGGATAGGCTAATGGGTAAAAACTACGGTAGCATTCAAGGAGACTACTGCAGACCTCTGACCGGGTAACTTCACACCCATATCAAAATAAACAAAGAAATTCCATCATCTTGTAGAACAACACACATGTCATAGACCAACACCCAAAGCAAATCCAAGAAGATACAAACAACCAGTTACACAAACATATTACAGTACATACACCTCATCACACAATCTAGCTGGAGTATCCGTATACCTGTACTAGGGCCCGGACTAGGGCCCGAAGTGTTGTCATGTGACACAAGTGACAAGCAGGAGACCGTGGCCCCACGAGGTAAGATAACGAGGTAAGAATAGGCTATCCTAGTGTTTACTAGCTTATACCCCTTTGAAAGGACATTAGCCTAACCTAACAACCTTACCTAACCTATCCTAGTATTATAGGTGGGGGCTACCCGCTGCCGGCCTGCCGCCCCCACAGGCCCACACCCCCACTTTGACTTAGATTTTTGGTGTAGCCTATTTGTCTGTGAAGAGGGTATTTTTCAATTTGTTGATAACGAAAATCCTCCATGCGGACTATAGGCTATGGAGAAAAATATGTCGAATCTATTGGTGCCTATTTTCCCTAATAAATTGTTTCTCATAACGCTGCACTAGTGTCGTTGAATATAACCAAAACTACAATGCAACGGTCGGACGGTCCTTAGGCTACCATGTAAACGGTAGGGGCAGGCTATTTACTGAACTTTAAAAACTCGAACTGGACAGGTTCTGGATTTTTACCAAACATTATAAGCCCTAAATATCGATAATCTTCAAGGACACTACATCCGCCTTATTAGAAACAATTTAGGCTATTAGGGAAAATAGGCACCAACAGATTCGCCATATTTTTCTCCATATAGGCCTAGTCCGCATGGAGGATTTTTGTTAGGCCTATTGACAAATTGAAAAAATACCCGGTCAATATTTACGAGTCACACCACAGCTGGAATCTCATTTCTAAGGGTAGTTTTGGGTTCCTATCATTCTATGCTTCATTGCTATATACTTTTTATCCACGGAAAATATATATATATATTTTTTTTTTTTCTAGCATTAGGCTAGGCCTAACCTAATAGCCCCCAAATACATTTAGGTTAGGTTAGGTTAATGCTAAAAAAAAAATAAAAAAATAGGCCTAGGCCTAAACAACTAGGCCCCTAGTCCTAGGCCTAAATAAAAAAAACAAGAAAAAAATATATTTTCCGGTGGATAAAAAGTATATAGCAATGAAGCATAGAATGATAGGAACCCAAAACTACCCTTAGAAATGAGATTCCAGCTGTGGTGTGACTCGTAAATATTTACCAAATAGGCCTACCCTTTTCACAGAAAAATAGGCCTAGGCCTAGCCTACACCAAAAATCTGTCAAAGATGTCAAATAGCGGGGGTGTGGGGGCTGCCACCCATAATACTAGGATAGGTTAGGTAAGGTTGTTAGGTTAGGCTAATGTCCTTTCAAAGGGGTATAGCCTAGGCTAGTAAACTAGGATAGCTTATACCCGGTCAGAGGTAAGAAGAGGAGTCTGATGTAGTCTCCTTGAATGCTACCTAAATATCATCATAGGCCTTAGCCTAGGCTAATCCATTCATTAGACCTAAACTCTTGACCACTAGGCTAACATCCATAGGCTAGGCTAGCTAGGCTAACTCACAAACGTTTAGAGATTTCTACCATTTGGGAAGAGTCAGCCAGGCAAGGAAATAGGTGTGGACATTTACAGCCTTATTTGAGTTACAGAGGTTAGGGTTCACGATGTATGGCCTACCTGTAATGAATGGACTAGCCTATAGCTTATACATTTTAGGCCTAAAATCTGAAACTCTCAAGCAGTCAAATTGGTAGTCCTGCAGTTCTCCTCCCTATATCTCCTTTATTTCCCGCCATACTCACCAATTTAGTGGCTCTGTAGGGCCCAGAGATGGACTTCTTGGTACTCATATCCACTAAACCCTCACAGACGCCGCACAAACACTCAAAATCCCACAAATTGTCATGATAAAACCACCCCCACTGTTTGTTTACATCGTTTAAAAATGGCTGACGCTTTAAATGGCGGGCGGTGATTGGCTGAGAGAGAGGGAGGCAGCAGGGGTACCAACAGCGATACTACTTACCAGGGTTACCCACACTCACTAGCGAAATACTGCTAGATCTATCGGCTATAAATAGCTAGCTTTAGCAACATACAGTTTTGACAGTTTATTCTGGCTATCATCAAACGAAGTGAAGCCATTGATTTTGGGGACTGATGAGTGATTGGTGCTTCTGAATGCTTGTGTGCTTGCTTTTTGTGGGCAGTTTGCCCACAAAATGCATGCAAGCACACAATTATGTGTTACAATGTACGGTTCGAAGATCGTATCCCGTCACCTATTTTTTTTCCTTTCTCGTGACTCTTGCTGATCCTCCCTACCCCTTGTGGGCGAGTTCCAGAGCTTAGCTGTTGAATAGAAGAAAGATTGGGAATACCGTTTTGCTCTTGAGTTGGAGAGTTACACAGAGTAAGGGTGGAATTGTGTTGCAAGACGGGTGTTGCGTGCGTATACATAGAGGAGGTGGTGTAGCCTACAATGATCGAGAGAGCTCTGAGGAACACTGATTATTGTAATAGTGGTAGAATAGCGATCAAGATGCAACACTGTGGTGAAGAGAAACATATTGCAGAGAATTTGCAGTGAGTGGATGTGAGTAGGCCTATAGGACTATAATATGAAACAATTCATTGAAAAACTTTCTTTTCTATTTTGCCCAGAAGTGCTGTGTGAGAGGATCCTCCCCACACATGCGAACAATACTCAATACATGGACGCACAGAGCAAGAATCTGTGAAGGGGCAAAGAACCACCGGAGGCGGTTGAGCACACCCGCAGCTTCTGCATGGGAAACTGTTTTAGCAAGAGTATTGAAAAGGGAGGAAAACGAGTTGAAGCTATACCTGTACTGTTGTTTGCTGATGATACAGTTCTGATGAGCGATAATGAATGGGAGTTGCAGGGTCTGGTAAATATGTTTGGAACAGTGTGCGAAAAACGGAATCTGAAGGTAAATACGGGAAAGAGCAGCTATTTGTTATGGTCATCGAAAGGGGTGAAGCCACAGAGTGTGAGGTTGAACGGTCAGGCTATGGAGATTGTCAGCTCATAAGTATCTGGGCAGTGTGCTGAGTAAAGATGGCCGTTTTTGGTTGAGGCAGTGCTGTGAACTACATGATAGCAAGCTGGGTATTATTTCATTTATTTTTATTTTATGTAGCCTATGTACAGTAGCTTATATATATTTATGGTACTGTAAGGTATATATGGACCCCAGTATGGTCCCCTCTGTACTGTGTGAGTCTGAAATAAAGTATTATTATTATTATTATTATTATTATACGGATGAAGAAGTGCGGGAGAGGGTGCAACAGGGGAAGAGGGTTGTAGGAACGCTGAAAGCAGTAACAAGAAATAGCTGGGTGGTCAGTATGGAAGTGAAGAAGTCCTTGCATGACAGTGTGGTAATCCCAACACTGACTTACGGAAGCGAAGCATATGGACGTTGGTGGAGAAACTCAAACCAAGAGTGAGAGGGGTGGAAATGAGTTACTTGAGAAGTGCGTGCGGAGTTACATGGAGGGATAGACAGACAAATGAGGAAGTACGAGGGAGGTGTGGTGTGGAGGTAGGCCCTAGATGTGCTGGAAAGTGTGAAAAGGAACACCTTGAGATGGTTCGGCCATATGGAACGTATGGGAAGCGAGAGAATGACTATAAGAGGGTGTATGAGAGCAAGGTGGAAGGACAGAGAGGGAGAGGTAAACCGAAAGAGAGGTGGAAGGATGGAGTGAAGAAGTATATGGATGAAGGCGGTGCTGGTTGGGACGAGGGGCGTCGACTGAATGGGGACAGAGGTGCATGGGGGAGTTTCGTTCGTGGCCACCCCTTCGGGGATCACGGCGTCAGGCAATAGATAGATAATAATAATAATAATAATAAGCATGTTACTTATTTCTCATAAGCGCCAATTTTTCCGAAGAATTCACTAGCGCTCGGAAAGAGAAAGAAAAAAGAACAAAATCAATGCATCAAAAGAAGGCTTATATACAACACACATTTAACAATCACTAGCAAACTTGGCAAAATAGCCTAAACTCTATAGCCATCTGTCATGACACCTCTCTCAAGATCATAGCTTCTCTCAAAGAGAAAAGTCTTAAGTTGTCCCTTGAAGCATTCAACAGAACTCAGTTGTCTCATGGACAGCGGCAACCTGTTATACAACCTCGGAGCCATGTAGGAGAATGACCTCTCAAAGAAAGAAGACTGCTGGAAAGCCCTTGGTTCATCAAGACGAAAAGGGTCATTGTCATGACGCACAACTACACCATGGTGTGCCGGTGAGCGCCTGAGCAGCTCCGCAAGGTACCTAGGCTCACCAAATTTGAGAACCTTAAAAGTCACCAAACACAACTTAAATTCTATTCTTGCTCTTACTGGCAGCCAGTGCAGTTCTATGTAAAGAGATGTAGTAGGAGTTCTAGGTGGAACACCAAAAATTAGTCTTGCGGCCCTGTTAAGAACAGACTGAACTTTCTTTAAAATATAATTTGGAAGACCCACCAACAGGGCATTGCAATAATCAACACGAGAGAAGACCAATGAGTGAACCAACGTCAGGAGGCAACGTCTGGTTATAAACGGCTTCACCAAATAGAGATTTCTGATGTGCAAGTAACAACTTTTAACTATCTGGTTTACATGCTCTTTGAAATCTAATCGGGAGTTCACATATACACCCAGATTTCGAACAGAGTTGGCCGGTCGCAGCTGAGATCCACCCACATTGATGGAGAGGGCACCTACTATATCATCAGCTCTTCTATTTCCTCGGCTGATGAGAATATCAGTTTTACCATCATTTAGTTTAAGTTTTCTCGCTCTCATCCACTTCTTGATATCAGACATCAACAATTCCATCTTACTCCGTATATCAACTATATTTGTGATTCTCACATAAATCTGGGTGTCATCTGCATAAAAGTGAAAGGTGACATTATGTGCACGAAGCAGAAGAGACAAACTGCTAATATAAATTATAAATAGGATAGGACCTAAAACTGATCCCTGCGGAACACCATACTGCAGGGGTGTCGAGTCCGAGACCACTTGATTTACCATCACACTCTGGGATCTACCTGACAAGTACGACCCAAGAAGCAAGAGAGCGGAGTCACGCACACCACAATCATAAAGATCACTCAATAACAACTCGTGATCCACTGTGTCAAAGGCCGCAGAGAGATCAAGCAAGACCAATAGTGAGGCCACACCATTGCAAATGTTCTCAACTAGATCATTATGTACTCTAATCAATGCTGTTTCAGTTGAATGATGCTGTCGGTAAGCAGACTGAAAAAATGGGATAGTTTCATTCTGCTGAAGTAGTGGTTGTAATTGGTCAAGTATTGCACGCTCTAATATCTTTGATATGAAGGACAGGTTGGAGACAGGACGATAGTTCAACATGTTCTCAACATCAAGTCCAGGTTTCTTTAGAGTAGGTCAGAGTAGTGCATGCTTTTCAGAATGTGGGAAGCTACCTTCAGAGAAGCACTTATTAATTATTTTGGAAATAAACTCAACTGTGTGATCATAGACTCTTGGTAGCTTGGAAACATTTATGGGATCCAACAGGCAAAATGTTTTATTGAGGTTTCTTATGTAGGACGAGATCATGTCCACCTCTACTGAGTGAAAGGATGAGAGGACATTATTAGGAATGTGTCGGGGTTGGAGTACAACTGAAAGTTCTTCACCAACAGAAGCATCATCCAGTTCCTGTCTTATGCTAGTTATCTTGCCAGCAAAAAATGCCACAAAGTTGGCAGCCAACTCGGCATCGGGTACAGAAGGTCTTAAGCTGACTCTTTTCCAAGTAAACTGTTTACAATTGAAGCCAACCTCCTCTGGTCGTTACCACATGAGTCAACTTTTCCCTGATAATACACTTTCTTTTCATCTTTGATTGTGTGGACCACAGCTCTTTTGGCTGACAGATATTGCAACCATGTAGAGTCTGTTTTATTTTTCCGCCATTCACGTTCAGCTCTTCTACGCGCTCTTCTAAGAAATTTAACTCGAGTGCTATACCAGGGCGAATCATCTCGTACTATGATTTTCTTCTCTACTTCTGGACAGTGATGATCGAACACTAATTTAAGTGCATTTCCATGTACCTCCACCAGCTCATCTGAAGTAAGGTTGGAAGTATCAATACTTCCCAAGTACTGTTTTACTTCACTGCTAGCCAAATTTTGGTCTGTATTTTTATAATTTCTAAATCTGATTACTTTTTCATGTGTGAGTGGCTTAGGGAAATCAAAGCTGAAAGTAATCAAAGCATGATCAGAGGTATTAGGGTCAGCATTCTCAACATCAACATCCAGAACACCACCACAACCAACAGGAGAGAAAACCAAGTCAAGGGTGTGTCCTTAGTGGCTCGCTTGGTGTAGTGACTAGCGTCTCGGACTTCCACCCAGAAGGCCCGGGTTCGCGCCCACGCTCGGCGCATTAAAGATTTTTCACAAGCACTGAGTCGTTACCATCCCTCATGAGCAAAGGGATGGGATAGTAGTACAGGACCCCAATGGAAATACGCCTAATCGGCCTTATTGAGCTATCCTTAGCTAGCTTAGCATGCGCTAGCTTTAAGAACTATTATTATTATTATTAATAAGATATGAGTTGGGTGGGACACATGGTTTACAAAATTGTTCTGATCAGTCAACTCAAGGAACTCAGGAGAGAATGGCTTCAGATGAGGGCTGTCAACCCAGTAATTAAAATCTCCACATATCAAAAGTATTCCGGTTTTAGCAGAAAATTCCTCGAGAAACTGCCCAAACTCTTCCATAAAACCCCTATCTGTGCCACGATGGCCAGGCCTATAGACAACTACCATTCTTAGAATTTGTTGATGGAGTTTTATTTCCACTTCCAACAGTTCATAATAAAGAGGGGCTGGGTTATGGCTCATTTGCAAGATATTCACCAGAGATGTGGAGTAGACAACTGCCACTCCACCACCCGGATGATCTCCCCTAGGCCTAGGAACATTTATTATGGAATGGGTTTTAGGCAATGCCGCCTGGATAATATTCAGATCTGACTCGAACAACCAGGTCTCAGTGAGACATAATACATCAAGGTTACGTTCATCCAAGATCTCGCAAATATGATCCATTTTGTTACGCAAGGAACGAACATTCAACAGACCCAGTTTCAACCGGCTCCTATGTGCATTTTTCAGTTTTTTGAACCTACAAAATTGGTGTTTTCAATAACTTTATTTCTCTGAGCTATCATTAGAGGACAATTTCTACTTGAGGCGAAATGATTTGGTGGCTCCGTAACTGATGTGGAGCTCGTACAATTTATACATTTGGGGGAAGTCTTGTTGGTGCAGTCTTTTGAGTTATGAGTACCGGCACAGAAGTTGCATTTTGGATCCTCATTTTTCCGATAACACCTGTCACTGGTATGGCCAGTGTTCAATTACCAATATAGTGTCCAATATAGATGGATAGTAATATGGTCCTTCCAAGAGAGATCAGAAGAAAGAGAGACACTGAGAATAATTAAAAGAATTAAGATGAAGGGTTGATTTGTATGTTTTTGAAGAGTAGCTATAGGCTATACAGTGATAGTCTTTTGGAAGGTTGGGACGAGTAGACATATGGAGAAATTGAGTTTTGGAAGCATTGAAAGAAACTTAAGGTTTTCTCTGCCCCAATCTGAACTGAAGGAACTGCTGAACTGAAGGAAGCTATTGTAACCCCTCTATTCAAGAAAGGAAATAAACTAGAAGTTGGCAACTACAGACCAGTTAGCATATTATGTATTGTATCTAAAATCCTTGAAAGAGCGGTATACACCCAAATTGAACACTACCTCAAACAAAATGATCTATTCCATAAGTTTCAATCAGGTTTCAGATGCATGTACTCGACAGACTCCTGTCTCATCCACTTAACGGATCACATTCGTAAAGAAGTTTCTAAAGGTAACTACACCGGTATGGTTCTTCTTGATCTACAAAAAGCGTTTGACACAGTAGACCATGATATCCTATGTAATAAACTACAAGCAATGGGCATTGGGTCTGTGAACTGGTTTAAATCTTATCTTAGTGGTAGAACCCAAAGAGTCAAAATTGATGATAATATATCTGATCCTATGCCAATTAACTGTGGGGTCCCGCAGGGAAGCATCCTTGGTCCCTTACTCTTTCTCTGTTATGTGAACGACATGGAACTGAGCGTCTCATGTAAATTATTACTGTATGCAGACGACAGCGTGCTTCTGGTTTCAGGAAAAGACCCAATAAGTATTGCCGCTTCACTTTCCAAAGAACTAGAATCATGTAGTGAATGGCTAGTGGACAATAGACTATCTCTTCACCTGGGCAAGACGGAAGCCATCTTATGTGGAACAAAACGCAAACTCAAAGACATTGTGGGCTTCTCGGTCAACTGTAATGATATTCCTATAACAACAGTGTCACAAGTTAAATATCTCGGACTAAAACTGGACGCGAGTTTGTCAGGTGAAACAATTTTGGAATCTATCCTGAGTAAGTGTAGAGCACGTATAAAATACCTGTATAGACAGGTGGGATGCTTGCCCGCGGCAACCAAAAAGACCCTCTGCCAAGCGCTTGTTCAATGTCATTTTGACTATTCTGTGTCATCCTGGTACTCTGCATCATCTAAATCAGCACAGCACAAACTTCAGGTCACTCAAAATAAAATGGTTAGGTTCATGCTGAACCTAGGACCCAGATCACATGTTGGCCAGGAACAACTTCAGTCACTAGGTATGCTCAATGTCTCTGACAGGGCCAAACAAATCAGGCTCACTAATGCCTTCAAAATTTTCTATGACAGAGCTCCAGAGTATCTAAAGAATGATTTTGTTAAAGCAAATGAGAGGAGTGGACATAATACAAGAAACAGGATGTTTAATTTTAAGGTCCCGAGAATCCAAGGACAGGGTAAGCAAACATTCTTCTTCACTGCCATCAAAGACTGGAACGACCTACCCCAGTCAGTCCGTGAAAAGAGAACACTGTATTCCTTCAGACGTAGCCTGAAGGAACACCTGAACCAGACAGCTGCGAGAAGGGAGCACCAAGCTTATGTCTACTACTAAATACGACATAAGAGATAGACAAACCAAACTGAAATGATTACTGATTACGGATTACTGATATTTACTATAGGATGTAAGGTATCTTAAAATAACCCCCTAGAAATACTTTCTCTAAAGTATCTATTTCTTTATCCTCCCCATTTCCCCAGCTAACCTAATCCCACAAGGACCCCAACGGAAATACGCCTAACGGCCTTATTGGGCAATCCTTAGTTGGAATTATGCAAGGCTGGTACATGTCATATTTGTAACATACTATGTGGTACCAACTCTGTAAATTGCTAACTGAATAAATATAATCATTATTATTATTATTACAATCAGAGAGAGTAAAAATATCAGAAGATAGGTGTGCCAATTAAGGCCCTGTTATGTGAGTTTGGGAGTGGTTGCATGCTGGGTTGTTGTCGAAAAACTAGTTGAATAGTGTAAGGTAGAGTCATCAGCATATGAGTGGATGGGAATAGAGGTACAGTTGAGGAGATCATTGATTAATATTAAAAAGAAAACTGGAGAAGGGACAGACCCTGAGGAACACCGGAGTTGACAGGTTGAGGAAGTGAGATATGACTGTCCAGCACTGTATCTATGGAACGGCCAGAAAGGAAGTTAAAAGATAATGGCACATGTGGAGGGATAGAAACCGAAGGAGGATAGTTTAGAAATTAGAGATTTGTGCCAGACTCTATCGAAGGCCTGCGATATGCCTAGCGCTATAGAAAAAGTTTCACCGAAGTCCCGAAAGGAGGATGACCAAGGCTTAGTAAGAGAGAGAAAATCACCAGTAGAGCGACTCCTAAGGAAGCCATACTGGTGACCTGAGAGTAGATTATGAGAAGAGAAATGCTTAAGACATTTTGAAGTAAGAAGAATTTCAAAACAATTGGAAATGCAAGAAATGAGAGCAATTGGACGATAGTTGGAGGGTTGAGAGCGGTCACCCTTCTTTGAGATAGGTTGAATGAGAGGAAACTTCCAGCAAGAAGGGAAGACGTTAGAGGAGAGACAGAGACGGAAGAGTTTGCCTAGGCAGGGAGTCGGCACGGAAACACAGTTTTTGAGTACAGCAGGAGGTACAACCGGTCCGTACACCTTCTTAGTATTAAGCCAAGAGAGGGTAGAAAGAACATCCTTATAAGAGATTATAATGCTAGGCATATGTAGTAGAGAGGGGGTGGGTAGAGGGAGGAATATAGCACCAGAATCATCCTAGGTGAAGTTATTAGCGAAAGTTTGGGCGAAGAGTTCAGCTTTGTCAGAGGAAGAAGTGACGGTAGTGCTGTCAGAGAGGAAAAGGAGAGGGAAAGACGAGGAAGAAAAATTGTTGGAGAGGTTTTTGACTAGATACTAGACTAGCCAGAAAGCTTAATTGGGAAGAGCTAGACCTATCTAAATTTCTAGAATATTGTTCACTGTTATCGGACACTAGACTAATTATGTTAGATGAATTTAGGTAACCAAATTATTATAAATGTTGGCCTCATAAGCTGCCAGCCCAGTGTTGAGGATAAATGTTGAGGGAAAAAGCAGCGGCTCGCTTGGTGTAGTGACTAGCATCTCGGACTTCCACCCAGAAGGCCCGGGTTCGCGCCCACGCTCGGCGCATTAAAGATTTTTCACAAGCACTGAGTCGTTACCATCCCTCATGAGCAAAGGGATGGGGTAGTAGTACAGGACCCCAATGGAAATACGCCTAATCGGCCTTATTGAGCTATCCTTAGCTAGCTTAGCATGCGCTAGCTTTAAGAACTATTATTATTATTATTATACTGGCTTAATTAGCTTTGACGGACCCTCAATCACACCCTCCTTTCCTACCTCTGTAACACATCTACCCGTTGGATGCCCAGAACGTATGTATGTATGTATATAATCAGGCCCAATCCCCACTTTTCCTTTTTTTTTTTTTTTTTTGGTGGTCGACTCAAGACAGAGCCTGAATATGGACAACATAAGAGAAAACAATGACACACGTAAACAAAATACAAATTCACACACATCTAGGTCACCTAGGAGAAGACCCAGAGACCAGGGTCACCAAGGTCCCTCCAGCACTCCCCCGGCTCCCGACCACCCCAGATCCCCAGATCGACCGTGGTGATTTCACCTAAACATCTACAAAGTAACCCCACTCCGCAAACCACCGCCCTCCCACCATCGCTTACTTCCAACCCCGTTCTCCCCCATCATAACTCTCCAGCCAGAAAGAACACACCAGAGGTTCTTCGTGACTGACTAGATGGGCTGAGGTGCCGTCTCTGTCTCATATGCTCGGTGATTCGCAAAGCGCCAGGGAAATTTCAAACATGTTAGAAATATTCATGATGTGCGCCAAATTTTGGGCACTCCCTAGCCTCACCGTGGGACACTTTGTTGCATACCGTGGCGAAACCAGGCTCATCCAAGCTCTTTTTAAATTATTGCTTCAGGACGCGTTGTGTTGCTTCGCGGCCCAAAAAACGTTGCGACTGCCCACGGTATGGAAAGAGATCGTGCGGTTAACCCCTCCTGTACCGGCGACGTCCTTTAAACTTTATTCTGGCTACTATTAGACGATTATATTCAGTTTCTAAAGGGCCTCCAGCAATTAATAAGCTACGAACTCTCACTTATTAACCCTTTTAACTACCACAGATCCTTCTTAAACTACACAAAATCCTCTAAATATAGCTAGAATAAAATGAAAAAGACGTCGCCAGTACAGAAGGGGTTAGCGATTAGACAAGGCCATAACTTACGAACATTTACCCTTAGAAGGTTATGACGCAGGTTGACAGTTTATTCTGGCTATCATTAGACAATTTTTTAAAGATTAGGAAGGATCTATGGGACTTATGAGGGAAAAGACTCTCTCAATCAACCCTCTGACTTCAACATACCCTTTTTAATCTGAATAAAATTGTCTTTAACCTGACAAGCGCGATATAGACCTAGGTGCTAGGGTAGTTATTTGTGCATTTCTAGCCCTGGATTCTGACAGAATTCGTTATATTTACAATATAAACCATTATTTGTTTTCGGTATGCTTTTATTTTACATATATGATGTATATATGAACCTTCAAGAGTGCTAAAATAAGTGGGAAAAGCATTTGGGTGGTGAAAAACGAAGATATTGGCCACCCGGTCATAATCTCAGGCGAGAGAGAGCCACAGGCAGCCCTCCCCTCTCGCTGTCTGGGAGTCAACTGAGACGAGCGGGGCGGTGTGTGCCGGTGTCTGGGTGTTGCATAACGATCTTTTATGCAACCCACTTGTGCTACATTATCGCGGGAGAGAAAAATAACCGATAAATGATGATAATAAGTGGATAAATAGGTGATAATTGAGGAGGGGGGGGGGGAGGGGGGAATAAGGTGGGGAAGGAGGGGAGGGGGAGGGGTGAGAAAAACATGGATGAGTACTAGAGGGGAATTATCTCACCTAGAGACAAAATCCTTTGTTTTGATAGGCCCTTTTTTTTTTTTGGAAGGCTTTTTTTATGGTCTTGCTTCCGTGAGGCCTATCGCGTTCCCTATAGGAAGCCTTCCGTGAGGCCTATCGCGCTTGCCGGGTTAATTGTTAGAAAACAGAAAAGAAATGAGTCGGCGGATCCTGATTCTCTATACATGATGCAACCCAAGAATAGACCTCTGCGAGACCCTGTGCACCAAAACGAATGCGAGGAATTAAAACAGTGCCTGCTACCTGGGGAGTTAACCATATTACATAAGAACATAAGAAAATGGGAGTCTGCAGAAAGCCGATTGGCCCACACAAGACAGATTCCTCATTTAGTACCGGTGACGTCTTTTTAATTTGATTTCAGCTACATTTAGACGATTTTATAAAGCTTAGAAAGTTAAAAATATATAGGGTACGGTAGCTAAAAGGATTCATTGAGATGGCCTTCTTAATGTCGTTCTCATTCTCACTCTTATTATAATTCTCTCTTGCAAGTTACTTATGTTTGTTGATATCAGATGGACAGCTTGCCACATTTCTGTTAGACTATGGTAATCACATTTACTATACTGTAGACGAGGACAGGTAGATGTTGTCTGGTTTCTGGCAAAGCTAGAACTGCGCGTAGGTCGATGAACTTGGCCGTCTTCTTATAGTGATCAGAATGAAAATTTGTGGGTCTTCTAGGCAAATCGTGAGATTGAGCAGGCCGGAAGACGTGAGTTGATTTGTGCGACTTCCAAGCTCTTCTGCATTGATCCGTATAGGTTGTCACTGTTCACCGTGGCTGTCAACCGTCAAAATCCACAACAATCTGCAAGGCTCCGAAGGTACACTGTAGGTACATTCATGGCGAACCATGTCATTCCAAAACTACACTGTAGCACTTCCGTGTGACACCAAAATTGGGGTAAATCTCACAATTCAACACGCTTCAACACAAGGTTTAAGGCAAGTCGCCTTGTTATTCTTGTATGTGGAAAAAGGAATTTTGTTGTGTGTGTTAATAAATAGCCTGTATACGTCGTCAAGGTGTCCCCCAAATGGGAGCGAGCATGTGGAACATGCTAGGACGTACTACCACAGGCTCACATATGTGACATCAGATCAGGTCAGGTGAAGGTATTGAAGGAATTGATAAGCCTTTACAACGGCACTACGTATATAACTACGTACTCTCCGAAGAGTGTTGAGAGGGGAGAGAGAGGAAGCTGTTGGAGTGGCTTTGTTATGCGTGTTATTAGTCTGTATATGTCGTCGAGGTGTCCCCAAACTGGGTGCGAGCATGTGAAACACGCTAGGACGTATTACCACACCCACTAAATGTCTGCCTTGGCTGGGATCGAACCCAGGTCAAGCAGATTCTATACTTTCCTAGCTTTCGCTAAAGGAAGGAAGCCGATACAAAGGCGTGGCCGGGGTAGTAATCCCCCCCGCCCCCTCCCGTCAGAAGAAGGCAAAACAAAAAACAATGATTGTAGTGGTGCCAATTTAGCTACTTTCCCGCTAGATCTAGAGGTATATATTTCGATGTAGCGGCAATATTTTACATCTAATAATATGAATTATAGCAATATTATAGACATTTTAGCCCAATTGAGCGATAATCTAGAAATTGTATAATTATTCTAGCGAGTTTCGGAATTTATTTACCATCTAGCGACTTTTGGAAATGGATCTAGCGGTAATTTAGCAGCTAGACTTGGTAACCCTGGCCTCAAGAGGACAACGACTCCTAAACCAGAAAGGACATTTCCCCCGTTTGCCCTGTAGGCTAAATAATCGGGAAATATTTGTCTTTTCCAGTTTGGCATTTATTGAGGATACTTTTTCGTCCATAATTCCATATTGACCTCCATTCTCGTGGCCAGAATTTCCCATAGCCTATTGGGTCAGTAGGCTATAGGATAGAATAGGCTTTGTGGTAATTATTTACAAGCCACCTAGAGCCTAGGCCTAGGCTAGCCTAGTCCGTTCATTCTAGGTCCGGCAGAAACTGTAACCTTTAGGGCCTAAACCTCTGTTACCTCAAAAAGGCCCCTAGTTTATGACCAACCAGTTATGGGCCCCATCGATGATTATCAGTGTTTTATCACTTTCATGAACGATACTTTGTTGGTATAGGCCTACATGTAATTACCGTCGCAAAATCACTATAGGCCTAGGGCCTAAGTGAAATACGAGAAACTGTTGGATTGTTCACCCAGAATCACTCATTATCATAACACAGGGAACATGAGCTGGGTTTAGACCGCCGCGAACCCATAAACAGGGAACGTGAGCTAAGTTTAGAGCGTCGCGCACCCATAAACAGGGAACGTGAGCTAGGTTTAGACCGTCGCGCACACATAAACAGGGAACGTGAGCTGAGTTTAGACCGTCGCGCACCCATAAACAGGGAACATGAGCTGGGTTTAGACCGTCGCGCACCCATAAACAGGGAACGTGAGCTGGGTTTAGACCGTCGCGCACCCATAAACAGGGAACGTGAGCTGGGTTTAGACCACCGCACACCCATAAGCAGGGAACGTGAGCTGAGTTTAGACCGTCAGCGAGACGGGTTAGTTTTCGGTTAGGTTAGGTTAGGCTAATGTTGAAAATACTAAAATGCGACGGTCCTCGGTATTAAACAACACTGTAGGCTATAGGCTATCAAATAAAAAATAAAAAACAACAACAAATTACCTGAAAAACTCGTAAATGGTTGGTGATAATTTGTACCCTCAAAAAGGACTAGAACTAGGTTAGAGCAAATGAACTGTCAATTTCCAGTTCCACACCTAGGTCTAGCCTACTCTAGTCCTTTTTAGTTATGAGAGGTTAGGGCCTATAGATACAATTTCTGCCCATCCTATAATGAACAGACTATAGTGTGAGGATACTGGTGCACGTAATCTAACACTCGTGTGAATCACCCGCCTCCGAAAACAATATTGTCATTAACGGTTAACCCCATCAGCCTACATTACAGAGTTACGTGACTGTCTAGACATCTGACTGTAACGGAGATGGTGGCGGGGCCGTTTATAGGGAGACTAACTTTATCGTAATATAAATCTCCTTTATAATACATTTGCGACGGTACAACCATGTAAAGCAATGTACAGTAATATGACAAGACAATTCAGTAGGTACCGGTAACACAAAAATCGATGGGTGACGCGGTGACGCAGATGTCAGGCCGTAACAAAAATTAAACAGCTTTGTTACATTACTCGAACGCTCGTGGTTGCACGTGGTTACATTCCCGTCTATTTTACTTTTTTTCTGTTATTTGCCCCCTGCTGGCAATATATATGATTATGACAACAAGTCATGGGGGGTGAGGGGGCGCAAAGCCACCTCTCAACCTATTATTGTATGATCCCGCAGCAGTCAAAATAGACAGGAACGTGATTGCGAGCATACAAGTAATATAAACAAAGCCGGCGATACGCCCGAATACTACATCCTTGCCGGGGGATTGGAAAACGGACTGGGTCAGGTCAAGGAGGGGTGTGAGAACAGTGAGACAGGACTGCACGTTGTCTCCACTACATTAGTACATCTTAGTAGAGGAACTGACTCAGAGGATTGAAAGAATGGAACACAGAAAGGAGGTCGGGGATAGTACGATAAGCATTCTAATCTTTGCTGATGATAATGTGTTGATGGCAGAGGGAGGGGATGGGTTAGAATGGATGCTGGAAGAGGCTGATAGGTATGGAGAGGAGATCTATCTATCTCTTGCCAGATGCCATGATCCCCGAAGGGGTGGCCACGAATGAATTGCCCCCATGTACCTCTGTCCTCCGTCAGCTGACACCCCTCCTCCCATCCAACACTGCTTTCAAGCATATACTTCTCTACCCCATCCTTCTACCCCTCTCGCCCTCAGTCCTTCCACCTCACTCTTGTACACTCTTGGTCATTCTCTCGCCTCCCATACATTTGGGGAGATGCAGGTGAAATTTAGTGGAGAGAAAAGTAAAATAATGACAGTGAACAGACCTGTCACCTGAGGGTAAAGAGGTGAGAGAATGGGCTTTAGGGAGAGGGAGAATGGAAGAAGTGAGTGAATTTTATAAGTACTTGAATATAAGTACTTCGGGGTCTGGGTGGGAGTGGAAGGATTTAATAGGGAGATTAATGAAAAGATTTAATGGATTGAGAAATAAGATGTATAAATAGAATAATATGACGTATATTAGCTACACAGTGTCAAACTGAACTTACTGAAGCAATTTTGTTTGAAGATTTGAATGAATATGAGAAGGAATGTTTTGGCCATTTTACACTTCCAAAAATATAATTTGAACTATAATCCGCACTTTTAGCTTTGCATATACTGTACTGTACTGTACAGTATACCGGTACAATAATACAGACTAAAAATAAAGGACTCTGCTTTGGTTTTACACCCTGATTAGCTGAAAAATAGAGTGTAAAAATAATGGTACACTATTGGTTAAAGCGTGAGGTGGAAACAATATTGTATCTATAGGTCCAGTTTACACTACGACAAAGCCACTCCAACAGCTCCCTCTCTCTCCAACACCCCTTCTCCCCTCTCAACACTCTCTGACAAATACTGTAGATACGAGGTGTCTTTTTAAGGCTTATCCCTCAATACCTTCACCAGACTAATAACACCCATAATAAAGCCACTCCAACAGCTTCCTCTCTATCCAACACCCCTTCTCTCCTCTCAACACTCTTCGGAAAGTAGCTACGAGGTGCTGTTGTAAAGGCTTATCCCTCAATACCTTCACCATCACCATACAGTATAGCCTACAGATTTATAACACATAACAAAGCCACTCCAACAGCTTTTTCTTTCTCCAACACCCTTTCTCTACTCTCAACACTCTTCGGAAAGTAGATACGAGGTGCCGTTGTAAAGGCTTTTGATCCCTCCATACATATTATACCTTCACCTGACCTGACCTGACTTCCCTCTTAAACAGGTACCCCAGGTCGAACATTAGGTGCATCGGGTGAAAAGCTAGAATCAGATGAAATTATGGAGATTCAATCGAGCAAAAGTGACTCTCAGAAAAAAATGGAGTCCGCTCAAGAAAGTTACGTGGAACACGATCGTCTCCATAAATCATGTGGGGATCGTGAATCAGAAGGACTCACAGACACTCCTGGTGGTGAATCTTATACAGAGGGCGAGTCAGAAGCGATCACAGAAATGCACACAGACATTACTGAACATTGTGACAACGTAAAATTGGAACCAGTGATGGAAACTTATTTATATGATAATGAATCGTGCAACGAGATTAAATCAGAAATAATCACGAACAATTACTCTCATGCTGATGAATATTGTGTGAACATAAAATCTGAAACTGTAGATACTCTCGCAGGCGCCAGCGAAACTCACGAATCACAACCATGCACAAAGAATTACTCTAAAAATCCCAACGCCTGTAAATATTACGAAAAACTAGAAGTAGGAAAAGACACTCATTCAGATAATGTTGAATATCAGGACAGTTTAATTTTAGAGCCAAGTACAATATCTCACCCCATAAATCCCCAAATCAGAGAATGTTATGAAAAGCTTGAATTGGAGGAAAGCATAGAAACACACTCCGGCGAATCTCGGCATAACTTGGACTCAGAATCAAGCTCAGAGACAAGTTCAGATGAACTCGCAGGGTTAAATGTGAAAAAATTTGAGTGTTCGGAGTGTCTGAAGAAATTCTTGACCGGCGCCGGCCTGTACAAGCACCACCAAGCCACACATTTAGGGATAAAGTACCATTGTCCTGTCTGCCAGAAAGCCTTCACGTTAAAGTGTAACCTGAGCAAGCACTTGTTGCTACACGACGGCTTCAAGGGGTACCAATGTCCCAAGTGTCCCCGATCCTTTGCGCAAAAATCTGGGCTCGCCACGCACCAAACAGTCCACACGAGAAGAAAGGACTACTTCTGTGACCAGTGTGGGGGGGCCTTTGCAAACAAGAGCGCCCTCAACGCACACATTGAGACGCACACAGAGGCCAAGCGTTTCCGCTGTGATGTATGTGACAAGACATTTCTCCGGAAGGTATACCTGGCCAAACACGTTGTGATTCACTATAACCAGCGGAAACAGCACAGCCACAAGTGCAACCAGTGCCAGCGAACCTTTACCGAGGCCAGCTCCCTCCGACGCCACCAGCTACTACACCAAGGGATCAAGGAACACCAGTGCCACATCTGCTCCAAGAAGTTCTCACAGAAAACAGAGCTCACGGCACACATGCACCATCATACAGGGGCCAAGACCTTCCAGTGCCGTGTCTGTGCTAAATTCTTCCGGCAGCAGAGCAACTTAATAGCCCACAAGAAGACTCACGAGGATGCCCAGTACCGCTGCGACCTCTGCAACCGGAAATTTGCCCTCCAGGAAGCTCTGGAGGCCCACCGAGCTACTCATAATGGCCTGAAGCTCTACCCCTGCGACCTGTGCCCCCGAAGCTTCTCCATCAAGAACAGCTTAATGTATCACCGGCTTACCCACGAGAACGTCCGTAAACACTGCTGCGAAGTCTGCTCCCGAACCTTCCACCTCAAGTCCAACCTGACGGCACATTTGCAGATCCACGAGGGAATAAAAAAGTTCAAGTGTGATGTTTGTGAGAGATGTTTTCTGCGGAAGAGCGGATTATTAAGACACGTCGAAACGCATCAGACACAGCCACCGGAAGGACAGGAACTGCAGCCTTGGAACCCGCACATCCAAACATCACAACCGCTAAGTTCAGATGGCAAAACATCGCAACTCCCAATCTCCGAAGACCAAACACCGCTAACCACTAGCCCAGAAGGCCTCCCACTTAGCTCAGAAGGCCATACATTGAATTTAGAAGTCCATACATCATAGGCTTCATAGCCCATAACCAGGGTGTCAAACTGGTTCCCCTCAACTTTCCCTTCATAATTGTTAAGGGGCACAGAGCCTTGGGAGGGGCTTCGGTGTCCCAGGCGTTTCTGCACCCTCCTCATCCCCTCCCCTGGGAGCGGCTTCGGTCAACTGTGCATTCTTTAGTGGTAAAGCTGGGAGGGTTCTGTGTGGGGGTGCTCAGTTATGACCTTGGCCTTGCTCGGAACCTTGGGGCTGCTTGGTCAGACAGCCTGGGGAACAACTGGAGCAATTTTGTTTGAAGACTTGAATGAATATGAGAAGGAAATAACGTGAAATTGTACTGTTTTGGCCCTTTTATCACTTCCACACGGTTTCATTCAGCTTAGGAAGGATGTCTACCCATTAAAAGATTACAGACTATCTCAATTAATCCTTTTAGCTACCGTACCATATATCCTTCCTAAGCTTCATCAAATCGTGTAAATGCAGCTGAAATTAAAAAATCATACGTTGCCGGTACTGTAAGGGTTAACACTATCATCAGCCAATTAGGGTACGGTGCCTTCACCCTTTCAATGCGGGTGACTTCTATTAAATTTTGTTCTAGCCATATTGAGACAATATTTAGTCTCTTAGGAAGAATCTGTAGTAACTAAGATGGTTAATTGAGATAGTAGCATTGTTATTGCTAAAGGTCCTTCCTAAACTTAATCAAATAATCTAGTAACAGCCAGACTAGACTATAGGCCTAATGAAAAGCCGTCACCCGTACTGAAATTGTTGTTGTAGTTCTCCAGACTGTCAGGCCGATCAGTCCCGAGTCCGGTAGACCGAAACCGTACTAGATGCTCGGACCCCCGAAGGGACCAGGATGAGATGAGATCTGTCTCTGAGAGGGCAGCGGGGGAGGGTATCATCAGCCCATGGGCTTGCACCCCTGGGCCAATGCCCCCAACATCCGCAGCCCCCCTTGCAGTGCCACCCATTCTGGGGATCTCGCCAGCACCTAGAAGGAAAAGTTGTACAGTAAGAGAGACTGACAGAAACAACTAAGGTAGGGTAGAGGATGCTAAACCTCACTCTGGATAGGACCAGCCCTCACCCTCAGTGAAAGTGTTGATATAACTATGCGCTGTTTCTTTTCAGCTGGCGATAAATTGAATCCCTTAGCAGCTAATTTCCTTATACTTAATGGAAAAAATATGAAACTACCATGTCTCTGCATCATAGTAAGACCAAGTTTATATAATTAGCACCATATTTCACTACAAAATCTTCCTAATAACCGAGACATCTTGATGGGAACTTAGTCAGTTGAAAAGAAACAGAGTACAGGTATAGTAATTATTATGAAAAAGCAGCCTACTGTAGACTTTTGTACTATAATACAAAAAAGTATCCTTACTCTCGTGAACGTTGAGTTTCATAAAGTGGGGTAAGATTCGAGCTCAAACAATAGTTTCCATATTACTTCGTCCATTGAGTCTAAATGGTGCGTGTCATTTTAGTAAGGATACTTTTTTGTATGATAGTACATTCAAGGACAGAAGTTACCGGTACTCCCAACTTTATTCCCTGACCTACGGGGCCATTTTAACATTGTCGTTATGTTTAACCAACCCATTTTTTTCTCTCTAAAAGAAAGAGCTCGGGAGAAACTAAGTAGCTCATGATGAGGCATATTAACTCAATGGTTACGGGCATACTCTATAAAAACTAATGATATAACTGCGTCACTTGTCATAAGACAATCGCCGAAAATCTGCGTAGTACGTGGCCTGACAGGCAGGCAAGTGAGTCTAGGCAGCGCAGGACCCCTCCATGCACCTCCCACCATGTCTGGGCAAACACTAAGGTAACTGCGAGATATCTACCGGTCCCCTGCAGACTTTGGGAATAGCGAAAACCGCTCCAAACCGCTCATTTCTACCGATTTTGCCCCACCTTTGCAATATCGTTGCACAACAACCCGTGGCCTTACAGACATGATTCAGGTGTCATTGGAAAGGTCTATTCCTCTACTGTCATGGATATCAAATTAATTACATTCTAGCTCTTGTTTATACATGAAAATGTGCAGGGAATGAAGGTAATTTTTAGTCCAATACTGCTGGATGGTACAGTGTAGGCCAAGTGGTTGTCATTGTGACAAGTGCCACAATAATTGTGTTAAAAAATAATACTTCAAATAAACACAAACCAACTCATTGGCAGCTTTCTTCATTATCCCCGTGCTGATGACGCAGGGTGTCAAACCGGAGCAATTTTGTTTGAAGATTTGAATGTTGTACAGTATATGAGAAGTAATAAAAGAAAATTATCACAAAATAGCATTGTTTTGGCCATTTTATCACTTCCAAAGACGTAATGTGAACTATAAACCATAATTCATCTTTACATAATTATACTGTACAATAATAGTGGCTAAAAATATTGGACTCGGCTTTGTTTGACATCCTGGTGATGAGATGTTTGTTTATTGTGGGGCTGGAAATGGAAATGTAATGGAAAACCATCCCCCCAAGACGTCAGTAATAATAATACTGTAATTAACAATAATGATAGTACCTGTACTGTAATAACAATAATAGTACTGTAGTAATAATAATAATAATAGCAGCCTAATCTATCTATTGATCTATCTACCCATCTACTGTATATCTGTCTAACCATCCTAATCTCTTCCTCTACCCAATACATACACACACATAGCCTACAACAGTACAGTTGTTGTTGTTGTTGTTGTTCCCCAAGCTGCCTGGCCGAACAGCCCCAAGGCCCCGAGTAAGGCCAAGGCCATAAACGAGCACCCCCACAGAACCTTCCCTGCCGACCACAATAAAGCCTGGGTGACCGAAGCCACTCCATGGCGGGGAGCTGAGAGGGTGCGTAAACACCCGGGAAACCAAAGCCCCACCCAGGGCCCTGTGCCCCAGTACAACAGTCTTGCCACAACATAGCCCCACCATGTCACCACAGTGGTCAATGTTTGTATAGCGGTAACTGTGTCTCAGAAAGACTCAACAAAGTCTCCCTGAAGCAACTGCACCCAGTGAATTCGCACCACACCAGCCCCCACCCTGCAACGACTAGGCAGCAACAAGAAAAACACTAACTGCTACATACATAGACTGGAACAAGACCTCACAGGCTTCACTGTTCATTGTAAAGCGGTGAATGTTAAGGCTCTCAGCCTATGCCCGAGAGGAAGTAAGTTGGAATATAGAAAAAATAAAAATAAAAAAAATAAAAAAAATAAACATACACATACACACACATACAGAACAGAACAGAGAGAGCGAGACAGACAGACACGGACATGATAGATACCTTAATTTGTGATGAGTTCGCCACACTTCTAGTGGCACCGAGGAGCGCGCCGCCCCTCATTCTGGGTGGTGATTTAGTGTAGCAGACTGTTCGAAGGGGCAGCACGCTCCCCTGCGAAAATGGGCTCGTCTGGCACTTTTTGTATTTCGAAATCGAGGGCTCTCTTGAAGTTGTCTAACGAGACGCCACTCATGTCTCTTACTCGCCGTGGGAGTTTGTTGAAGAGACGTGGTCCAACCCTCTCGCAAAGAGCCAATAGCACCCCGGTTATTCATCCGGGGGATATCGCATTAGGGGGTGAAGTTACAGTACCGGTACAGTACTTATATATAAGTCTCTAGTTCCATGCAAGCATAGAACCACCCCAATTACCCTTCAGGGCAAGAGCAGCCATTCCAGAGGTTGGATTTGGCACTCTGATATCCCGCAGCTACCATGAGGCTGAAATGGACCAAATAGGATGAACGGCGGCCCAGACTTACGGTAGCCCGCTTTTTTTAGTCGCCCGTTACGACACACAGTTGTTGTTGTTGTTCCCCAGACTGTCTGGCCGAACAGCCCCAAGGTCTCGAGCAAGGCCAAGGCCATAAACGAGCACCCCCACAAAACCCTCCCTGCTTACCACTAACAAAGCCCGGGTAACCGAAGCCACTCCAAGGCAGGGAGCTGAGGAGGGTACAGAAACGCCCGGGAAACCAAAGCCCCACCCACGGCCCTGTGCCCCTCAGCAATTTTGAAGGGAAAGTTGAGACGCTTTGGCTCCCAATCTGCCAACTTCTAGTTTGGCAGTAGGGAGGTCAATCCACGGAAAAGACGCCGTCACTTGAGATCTAGAAGATATACAGTAGGGTCTCGTAAGATGCGAGTTTATGGTCGATGGATGCGTCCGCATCTTACGATTTCGCATCTTACGATCACGTAAAAATACGGAAAAACGTCCCGCCTAAGGCTCGCATTTAAAAAAAAATGTTCGCATCTTAAGGTTTCTCCTCGGATTTAGCCCACTTTGAGCCTCCGATTCGCAAATTATGGTCAGTCTCGCATCTTAAAATAATTAATTTATTATTTGGGGGTCCTCGCATCTTCTGATCTCGCATCTTACGAGACCCTACTGTATAAGTAAAAGGAACAGTCAGAGTAAGCTATGGGTATGGCAGAGATCGCTCAGCTCTCACTCTGATAGACCAGCCCATCACACACAGTAGACACGTGGGGCATATTCCTATTTTTCCCCTCGCACACTCGTAGGGATGCAGCGACCTCACTGCCCACCACTTCAGTGGTGCAGTCAGCCTCTGCAGCAGTTACGGTATTTCTTGTTACTGTCTTATTGTAGTATGGTTAAGGCTGGTGTGGTGCGGGTTCACCAGGTGCAAGTGCTTCAGGGGGACTTTGTTGAGTCTTGCCGAGACACTGTTAGCACTATACCAACATCGGCCACTGTGATGACATGATGGGGCTGTGTTGTGGTAAGTCTTTATTATACTGTACTACAGTAAAGAGACTAAAACCAAGCGCTCTGTTGATGAAGCGGTCTTTTAACTTGTATGTATGTATGTATGTACACACACAGGACTAGATTTTTCGAAAATAGGCTTCAGTCCTATTCTTGACTTACAGTGTGCTGGCTTAATAATCCATAAAGGTTGATAGCCTCAGAAGTCCTATTTTAACTAACTCACTCTCCCACATGGGTAGAGGCCCCCCCTAACCCCCTGGGGGTTCATATAATAATAATGGGTCAATAAAACTGTATTAATATTCAATAACATAGATTTGGAAGTTTGGATACACAGAATATTAAACATAGTAATGTTAAAAGGTAGCTAATCCAAGTAGAGTTCTCTATCTATCTACCCCAAGTAGAGTTGCCTCCTAAATTACCCTTAACCCGGCAAGCGCGATAGGCCTCACGGAAGGCTTCCTATAGGGAACGCGATAGGCCTCACGGAAGCAGGACCATAAAAAAAGCCTTCCAAAAAAAAAAGGGCCTATCAAAACAAAGGATTTTGTCTCTAGGTGAGATAATTCCCCTCTAGTACTCATCCATGTGTTTCTCACCCCTCCCCCTCCCCTCCTTCCCCACCTTATTCCCCCCTCCTCAATTATCACCTATTTATCCACTTATTATCATCATTTATCGGTTATTTTTCTCTCCCGCGATAATGTAGCACAAGTGGGTTGCATAAAAGATCGTTATGCAACACCCAGACACCGGCACACACCGCCCCGCTCGTCTCAGTTGACTCCCAGACAGCGAGAGGGGAGGGCTGCCTGTGTCTCTCTCTCGCCTGAGATTATGACCGGGTGGCCAATATCTTCGTTTTTCACCACCCAAATGCTTTTCCCACTTATTTTAGCACTCTTGAAGGTTCATATATACATCATATATGTAAAATAAAAGCATACCGAAAACAAATAATGGTTTATATTGTAAATATAACGAATTCTGTCAGAATCCAGGGCTAGAAATGCACAAATAACTACCCTAGCACCTAGGTCTATATCGCGCTTGTCAGGTTAAGGGGGTAGTGCTTGGTTTTTTGGTCTATACTGTATATTTATTTATTTATTTTTTATTTTCCTCGCTAGACCTCCATCAAACTTAGAAAAATGCCCCCTAGACCCCCTTTCAAGATAAATTTATACATTTTTCAGTAGAAAATTGTCCCGGCCAAAGGCCAACTCCTTCTAAAATTAGAGTCTCGCTATCGCTCGCCAGGAAAAAATCGACACCTAAAGGGCACGAAAGGTCTTAATATTGACAAAAAATTAATGCGAAACGTCTCAAAATCGCCAAACTAACGGAACCAACGTCTTAAAACCTCAAAACTAATATGCTAAACATGAGGGAGAAGGGGGTCCATAAAAAGCGAGCAGTACCCCCTTAACCCCGCACGGCTATAATGCTATACCCTGTTCCAAATAGGTAGGCCAGAAATCCTGAACCCTAACCTCTGTAACTAAAAAAAGGCTGGAGCAAATGGGCTGTAATTTTCTCCACACCTATTCCCCGGCTGTCCCTGGATTCTTACATGATAACGCCTATACCTTGTTCCAAATAAGGCCAAAGCTCTTAAGCATTAACCTCTATAACTCACAAACGACTAGAGTAGCCTATCTTAGTTTGATAACGCCTAGTCGAGGAAAATCAACGCTCAAGTGCTGCAGGCTTTGGGATTTGGAGGAATTACTACCTGGATCGTAAAAACTGACCAACAATAGTCCTCGGTGGCTCTGGTGTTTAATTATTTAAATTACCTTTTTGAAATGCAAAAGTTATCAGTTGTCACATTAAGGAATCACCTCACAGCAATTCGGACACCTTTTTTCGATTTAACTGGCCTGTCCGTGCCGGAGGCGGAGGAAAAGGGTTCATGAGGTCTTGCTTCCGGCGTCTGGGCATTAGGAGTGTCAGTGAAATGATGCGCACGAGCCGGCTTGGTTGATTTGGACATATAGAGAGAATGGATGATCAGAACTGGGTGAAGAAATGCTGGACTGTGAACATAGGGGGAGCTGCGCGTAGGGGTGGACCTAGAATGACGTGGGCTCGGGTACTCCGGTCTGATCTCAAAATAAAGAACTTAACAGAGGCGGACCTTGACAGGGCCGCCTGGAAAGCCGCCATTTAGGACGCGAGACTTTAACCACATTCTCTGTGGACAAAACGGTTGGTTAGTGGAGAGAACATAATAAATATTTAAACTTGTATATATGTATGTATGTAGGAGGTGCGTCAAGAATACAGGAGGCAACTGCGTATCACAGATATATGATTACTTTCTCTAGCTCCCAGAAGTTTTTCCTAAGCTGAATAAAATAATCTCTAGGAATCAAAAGGGTCATAACTATCTCCACTAACTCTCTCTCTTTGGTAGAATAATATCCTGAAATATGACACTACCTTTAGAGAGGAAAATGGTAATCCATGTACGCGAGCCGTGGCATAGTCAGTAGAGCATCGGCTGCTGATCAAAGGGTCGGTGGATAGAGCCCGCACTGTCAAAATATTATTGGTAGATGTCAAGCCCGGGCAACTTGACCTAGCGATTCCTGACAAACGCCTAATGTTCATGGCCACCTCATATTTATAAGACGTCTCCCCCTATTAATCAGGGTGAGCGATAGCAAGCCTGCAATTTAAGGGAAACCAGCCTTTGGCTAGGACATATTTGTTACCGAAAAATGTACACATTTACCTTTTAGGGGTTCTGGGAAGGCTTTTTATTTTTATTCATATACAGTATATAATTTTTGTTCTTCTAAATTCTAAGGCAAAAGGAATCTATGCTATCGAAATTGGAAAAAAAAACAAAAAATAAAAACCCTCGATACAAAATAAACTAAATTTCCTACACCCTACTAAAGAACGCCCAAGATATCGGATGATAGTGTGTTAACCCCTTGAGTACCAGCGACTCACGTTATGCGTCGCCTATATATGCAACGCTAAACCCCAACGACGCAATGGTTGCGTTCGTGTTACTCTTGTCCTATGGCACCTTGAGGGTTCAGATTTGTATGGGAACTACTTTAGGATCCCACGGAACAGTACCGATGGTTTGCAACCCTCCAAGTCCAGCCGCGTGCGTGTGGGCACACGCGGAAGTAATTTTCCAGTGGCTGGTCCTGGAGTGTACATTTATTATTACTGTATGTTTTTTCCACCAACCAACTTCACCTCTAAACTCAATTAAGGGGATTTCCACTTGAGGGATTTTTTCTGGACTCCTTTCTCCCTCATGTTTAGCTCCATTGCTTTTCTAATTTTAAGACGTTCGCCCCATTATTTTGAAGATTTTAAGAACTTTCGACCCATTTCTGTCAATTTTAAGACCTTTCGTGCCATTTAGGTGTCGATTTTATCCTGGCGAGCGATAGCGAGCCTGTAATTTAAGAGGAGCCGGCTTTTAGCCGGGAAATTTTTCTACCGAAAAATGTACAAATTTATCTTGAAAGGGGCTCAAGGGGGTGTAATCTTAAGCTTGATGGATATCTAGGGACCAAACTAAAAACCTCCCCTTAATGAAATCAACAAATACACGTGGCACTCCAAGGACTCGAACCTAAATCGCATGGGGTCCACCGGGTTAAGGAGTAAAATAAAATAAGCTATATATCTTTTCATACTATATATTTCACAATTAATGGGAGAATGGATTTGTTTTTGTATTCCCAACAAATATATTTAAATTTATCTATCCCTCTCTCTCTCTCTCTCTTTCTTTATTCTAGTAAGGGTTTTTCCTTTTTGTTTCGGACATCGGTACTGATTATTAGAGAGAGAGAGAGAGAGAGAGAGAGAGAGAGAGAGAGAAAGAGAGAAGCATATTTTTTACAGAATATGGGGAGGGAGAGAAGAGCATTTGTATTCATTTGAAAGAGGAGCATATTTGTTTACAGCATATGGAGAGAGAGAAGAGCATTTGTATTCATTTGAAAGAGGAGCATATTTGTTTACAGCATATGGAGAGAGAGAAGAGCATTTGTATTCATTTGAAAGAGGAGCATATTTGTTTACAGCATATGGAGAGAGAGAAGAGCATTTGTATTCATTTGAAAGAGGAGCATATTTGTTTACAGCATATGGAGAGAGAAGAGCATTTGTATTCATTTGAAAGAGGAGCATATTTGTTTACAGCATATGGAGAGAGAAGAGCATTTGTATTCATTTGAAAGAGGAGCATATTTGTTTACAGCATATGGAGAGAGAGAAGAGCATTTGTATTCATTTGAAAGAGAGGAGCATATTTGTTTACAGAAGAGCATTTGTATTCATTTCAGAGAGAGAAAGGTGAGCATATTTTGTACAGTATATGGAGAGAGAGGAGAGCATTTGTATTAATTTCAGAGAGAGAGAGAAAGGTGAGCATATTTTGTACAGTATATGGAGAGAGGAGCATTTGTATTAATTTGAGAGAGAGAGATGAGCATTCTATTATATTGGAAGAGACAGAAGAGCATTATTTTGACAGAGATGGAAGAGCATTATTTTATATGGGAAGAGAGGGAAGAATGATTTTTTTTCTTTTTCCTTTGAGAGAGAGAGAGAAATTGGAAGAGACAGAAGAGCATTATTTTGAGAGAAAGAGAGAGAGAGAGAGAAGGAGGAAGAGAGAGAGATATCTGGAATGAGCATTATTTTACATGGTCAAATAATTCTATGGACTTAAAGATAATGTTAAAGGTAATATGGGAAGAGCTATGAGCATTCTATTATATGGAGAGAGAGAGAATGGATGAGGGAAGAAAGAAGAGCATTTGTTTTCTTTGAGTGAGAGAGAGAGAGAGAGAGAGAGAGAGAGAGATGGAAGAGCATTATTTTATATGGGAAGAGAGGGAAGAACATTATTTTTTTTTTTGAGAGAGAGAAAAGAGCATTATTTTATTTTTATTTTGTTTTGAGAGAGAGAGAGAGAGAGAGAGAGAGAGAGAGAGAGAGAGAGAGACACCTACCACAAACAATTCCATTAAAATACAGAGCTAAAACTTGTATTAAAAAAAAGACAAACGCAGAATTCTTCGTCGAACATGAGTAACATTATAAAGCCGGTATCACACAAGCGCCTTTTCCCTCAACGTTTATCCTCAACACTGGTCTGGCAGCTTATGAGGTCAACATTTAGATTATTTCGGTAACCTAAATTCATCTACCATCAGTCTAGTGTCCGATACCAGTGCAAAATATTCTAGAAATGTGGCCAGAAAAATGTTGATCATCGAATGTTGACTATAAACGCTCTCGTGTGATACCGGCTTAAGGGAGGTGACCTGCTTTTTGTTATTTCTGTCCTTTTCTCTCTTTCTCTGGCTTGTATCCATTCGGCCCCATTCAGCTAACTATTTTAAGACGTTTATCCCCATCTAGGTGTCGATTTCTTCCTGGCGAGCGATAGCGAGCCAGCATTATATGAAGAAATCCGGCTTCGCCGGAGAAATTTTTCTATCGAAAAATGTACAAATTTAGCCTGCTGTCAAACAAAAATAAAAAATATGCTGGTTCGCTACCGCTCACTGGTAAAAAATTGACACCTGGATGGGGATAAAAGTCTTAAAACAGTAGGCTGAATGGGGCCAAATGGATACAAGCCAGAGAAAGATAGAAAAGGACAGAACAAAAGCAGGTCACCCCCCTTCAGGGAGACAGACTATATGGGAAAGGGGACGACATCTTTATACAGAGAAAAAATATCTAAACACTATTATCAAGTCTAAATGGTTCTATAAATGTGTGTGTGTGTGTGTGTACTAAATATGTGTGTTTAAAAATGTGTGCGCACGTCTGTACTAAATATGTAGGTATAGTAAATGTGTGTGCGTGTGTGTATGTCTAAATGTGTGCGCGCGTCTCTACTGTGTTGGTGGTGTAATGGTTTAGGTGCTTATGTTCTGGGTGTGGTGTCCCGAGTTGGAATCCCGGGAGGACCATATGCTTTCATTAACTGTGTTGGTGGTGTAATGGTTTAGGTGCTTATGTTCTGGGTGTGGTGTCCCGAGTTGGAATCCCGGGAGGACCATATGCGTTAATTAACTGTGTTGGTGGTGTAATGGTTTAGGTGCTTATGTTCTGGGTGTGGTGTCCCGAGTTGGAATCCCGGGAGGACCATATGCTTTCATTAACTGTGTTGGTAGTGTAATGGTTTAGGTGCTTATGTTCTGGGTGTGGTGTCCCGAGTTGGAATCCCGGGAGGACCATATGCTTTCATTAGTTTATTCAAGTACATTGGGGTTTGTAATTGATGATTAATGTTAAGAACGGGGTGTTAAATATGTAAGTGTATAGATGTGTGTGCGTCTTTGTAAATGTACACGTGTCTAAATATGTGCGTCGTGTGTACTGGATGTGTGTACGTTTATCTTAGGGAGTGTGCACATGCTGGGCAGAGCAACAACAGCCATGATTAGTCTGTGCGCGCCACTTCATGTACGTCAATGTGCATACCAGCCATGTTTGCCACGACTGGTGTGTGTACCTCAAGGTTGCTAATCCACATGTACATCAACAGTGTGTACGCATATTTACTGCATAACGCACACATGTAAGTCGACTATATACAGAATTTATCCACATGTGCACTAGTTAAGGGGAGATATCGACTTGAGGGATTTTTTTCTGGACCCCTTTCTCCCTCATGTTTAGCCCCATTGCTTTTGAGATTTTAAGACAGTCGCCCCATTAGTTTGGCGATTTTAAGAACTTTCGCCCCATTTCCGTCAATTTTAAGACCTTTCATGCAATGTAGGTGTCGATTTTATCCTGGCGAGCGATAGCGAGCCTGTAATTTAAGAGGAACCGGCTTTCAGCCGGGAAATTTTTCTACCGAAAAATGTACAAATTTATCTTGAAAGGGGCTCAAGGGGGTGTAATCTTAAGCTTGATGGATATCTAGGGACCAAACTAAAAACCTCCCCTTAATGTTGCATGTCTGTACGGCATCATGCGAGTAACTAATCATACACTACTGTACTCTGTTTTTATCCAGCTGGTACTAAATTGCTATCTGACTATCTCCCCATCCTGCTTACGCGGCTATTACCATGATTTTGTAGTTAAATCTATCTATCTATTGCCGGACGCCTTACTCCCCTTACGAGGGTGGCCATACACAGAATGCCCCCAAGCGGACCAATTCTCTGTGAGAGGGACAACCCGAGCCAGTTTAGTAAAGGACTTACAGGATTGACCACTCAATTTAGGATCCGCCCGACTCCGAGGCCCTCTGTGTATCTTGTTAGCACTATTTTTCTACAGTGGTGTTCGGCTAATCCACCCACTAACCTGCCTTACCCTTAGGTAAGCAGTACGGATTTGTATCAGGTTTACTCCCCTAGACAGGTTGCCAACCAAGGCTGACGAGTCCCATCCACCCGGATTTGTATAAGGTTGTCTCCCCTAGATGAGTTGCCGACCAAGGTTAACGAGTCCCATCCATTATAATTATGAAAACTTGGCAATAATATGACGCACAAACATATGATGCACAAACATATGATGCACAAACATATGATGCACAAACATATGACGCACAAACATATGATGCACAAACATATGATGCACAAACATAGCAGTATCATATTTTCCCAGTAAGAATGGATAAATCACATGCTAAAGGATTCAAATTACCATCAGCTGGAAAAAAATAGACTACAGTACAGGCCTCCCTCACTATCCGATGCCCTGATTTACTATGTTATTATAGGGTTTTAGGGGTTTGGGTTCGGGTTTTGGCTGGTCCCAGAACGCATCCCTATTTACCCCATTAATTGTAGGGTTTGCTATAAAATTGGTCTATTTAAGATCGGGTTTTCAGGAACGTAACCCAATCGTAAATCGAGGGAGACCTGTATGTGCGCCAATTAACGCACACATTGATCCTCATGTACGCCAACCACACACTCATATAATCTCATGTGTACCTATCAACATACACACATTCATATACAGTACGTACATCATGTGAGACGACCAATACGTACACCAGTCAATGCTTACATGAAGTATCAAGTAAGCCAATCAATGCGCACATGAACCATTGTGTACGCCAACCTCCATGTACACCAACAAACATGTACGCCAACCACTGTGTACGTTAAATGGCTGCATCTGAGAAATTAGAATAACTATACCGTTTCTTTTCAACTGACGGTAAATTGCAAAGTCCCCATCAAGATTTCTCACTTATTTTGAAGATTTTGTAGTGAAATATGGTGCTAATTCTATAAACTTGGTCTTAACCCTCTCACATCCTTATGACGCAGAGGTTGCCAGATTAGCAATAAGAAATAGATTACTCTCACTCTTATAATTACCTCTCCAAAATTAGTTTTCTGCTCACAGCTAACTCAGAGACAACTGCAGAGGTTGAAGTAAATAAACTAAAGGTTTATAAATACCCCGGACGGTAACAAAGGCTTTAAAGTATCCCTAATAGGCTCAAAAATTGCATCAGGATGTGAGAGGGTTAATATGATGCACAGACGTATTAGTTTCATATCATCCCTTAAGTGTCGAGAAATTAGCTGCCAAGGGATTCAATTTATCGTCAGCTGAAAAGAAAGAGTATATATGCCACACGAGCGCCTTTATCCCAAACCTATCTTTTTTTATACGAGCCGTGACATAATCGGTAAATGGTTAGCTGCTGATTAAAGGGTCGGGAGGTCAAACCCGCTCTGTCAATATGTTATACAGGTCTCCCTCACTATCCGATGCCCCCATTTACGATATTATTATAGGTTTTTAGGTGTTTGGGTTTTGGCTGGTCCCAGAATGCACCCCCATTTACCCCATTCATTTTTGAGTTATGTGGTGGATTGTGTTCTTTTATTTAATAATTTAGTTTGCTGAAGCGTTGTTTCCACAAAGCCATTTTGATTAGTTCTATTGCTTTTACAGTATATTGTCTTTGTCCAAGTTTGGGTTTGTTTATTTTGCAAGTTTTACCATTTTATTCACCAAATGATCGGGTTTTCAGGAACGTAACCCAATCGTAAATCGAGGGAGACTTGTACTATAAGGAACTCCTTCTTAATCTGTACTAATTTGAAACAGAGTATATATATATAGGAAGGGACAAAGCCTCTCGTGCGACACCGGCTTAAGGGAGCCCACCTCGATTTTTTTCTCTTTCTCTCCCTCTCTCTTTGGCTTGTATCCATTCGGCCCCATTCAGCCTACTGTTTTAATACGTTTACCCCCCATCCAGGTGTTAATATTTTCCTGGCGAGCGGTAGCTCGCCAGCATAAATATCTTTTTGTTTTGACAGCAAGCTAAATTTGTACATTTTTCGATAGAATAATGTCTCCGGCGAAGACGGATTTCTCCATACAATGCTGGCTTGTATCACTCGCCAGGAAGAAATGGACACCTGGATGAGGATAAAAGTCTAAAAACAGTTGGCTGAATGGGGCCGAATGGATACAAGCCATAGAAAGAGAAAAATGGAGAGAAAGATAAAAATAAATCCTCTCGTGCGACACCTGCTTAAAAAAGGGTTAATATATTCTAATGACTATCTTGGTCTACTATTACCGTCACCATCCTTAACCCTTCCAGCCCGGGCAGCATGTTAAAAGGACACCGCGGCAGATGGGCAGGAGCCCGGGCAGCATGTTAAAATCCGTAAGCTTGAAAGCCTATTCAGCTTGGTCTGAACGCCGTGCGTCCGACGAATGTAAACAAAGCCGATCGTTGCGTCACCGCTCCTCCGAAAACAATAAGGAGACGTCGGATCAATGTTATTGTTGTGATGTCAGACGAAATTAGTGTCTGAAAATCTCCGATATTGTCAACATTGCGGAAAAATTCGCTCCACGGAAATCGTCATCACAACTGAACCAGTTGACCAGTAGAGCTCTACTCAACGCCAGTCTACAGATTGGAAACCGCACTACATTTATAGATGTGTGGGAAATTTCTAGCAGTTAAACTAAACAAAAATACGGTAGCCTAGGCCTAGACGTTTTTCGGCCAGATTGCCCGGGTAGCCCACACTGTCATTGTGAGAGCTAGCCCGGGCCAGGAGGGTTAAAGGGGCCCACCTCGCGTTTTTTCCTTCTCTCTCCCTCTCTCTTTGGCTTATATCCATTCGGCCCCATTCAGCCAACTGTTTTAAGACTTTCAACCCCGGCCCAATTCGCGTGTTTTCTCTTTCTCTCTGGCTTGTATCCATTTGGCCCCATTCAGCCAACTGTTTTAAGACTTTTATTCCCATCAAGGTGTCGATTTACCGCCATCCTTAACCCTCTCAGTACCGGCAACGTCCTTTTAACTATTTCCGTCATATTTAGTTACGAAAGTTAGGGGTATTTCCCCCCCAACAGTCTTTCTCACACTGAGGGACCGTTAGAAGTCAGAGGAACTTGGGGTTGCCATCAACCGACAGATTATGATCCAACTTACTGAGCTCAATATGACGCAAATCGCGTCATAAACCTATTATTGAGCTATTTCACCAAGTTCATATGACCCGATCGCGTCATATGATACTTTTGGGCGAAACCGCCACATGACGCGATCGCGTCATATATGACGCAGAGTGTTAACTTTATTCTGGCTACTATGAGATGACTTTATTCTTTAATTAATCTATCTTTATTATCTTCAACATTCTTTTGTTTCTCTATCTATTATCTCTCTACTTTCTTTAATTTCTCTTTTTCAACTTTCTTTAATTTCTCCATCCCTATAATCTTTCATTTTTCCCTCTCCTCATCTCTCTCTCTCTCTATTGCATTGATTGTCTTACTTCCCTCGCTTTTTATTTTTCGAAGCTAAATTATACCAGTTAGTTTCTTTGTATGTATATATATACTGTATATATATATATACTGTATATATATATATATATATATATATATATATATATATATATATATATATATATATATATATATATATATATATTTAAATTGATACATCTCCATTTTCTCTTCTTTAACTCTGTGTATTGGCCCATGCTCCTATTTCTCTCTTTCTCTCTTATTAGATTATTTAACTTAATCTTTAACTCTCTCTCTCTCTCTCTCTCTCTCTCTTACCTCATTCTCTTATTTCACTCTCTCTTTCTTTAACTCTCTCTCATCTCATTATATTCTTTAACTCTCTCTCTCTCTCTCATTCTGTAACTCTCTCTCTCTCTAACCTCATTACCATATTTAACTCTCTCATTCTTTAATTCTCTCTCTCTCTCTCTCTCTCTCATCTCATTCTCTTATTTCACTTGGATCTAAACGGGTGGCAGATGCTGGTTGATGAATTTCTTGATGTCCGCCATTTCCTGAAAGTAAATAAAAAGACACATATAATACAGTTCCATCATGTGTACTTCCAGCATTGGCCGATATATTTGATTATTAACTCATGAACTGCTAGAATCTATGCAAAATAAAAGGTCAAGTTGAGGGAGGGTGGGGTATAAAGCGTGGGAGGGGAGGAGTGAAGGATGTGGTATGGAGAGATGCCACTACTTTCTATATATCACCCAAATTTTGAGACATTTCCCGCCACTGGCACAGTATTTGAAGGGTTGGTTATACATATGTTTAAATACTGTGCTTTCGGAAGGACCGTCGCACTCCCTGGGTTAACTAATATTGTTCGTAACACCAATAACTCCCAATGACAATTAATAAAAGCACATGATCCTCTGGGGATTCGAACCCAGGACACCACATACAGAACTTATATGCTCGAATCATTACATCAAGACAGTTATAAGTATAGCACAGTATATGACTATGATAAAAATCCATTTATCAAATACTGGACAGCCTATTAATCTAATCAGACCCACTATGAATAGCATAATGCTTATACGAGAAAGGAAAAGAAAACAAAATGGGGCACAAATCATTAAGGATTAAACAAAAAATAGTTTTCACTGTCCATATGTTATGTTGTTGTTGTTGTTGTTGTTGTTGTTCCCCAAGCTGCCTGGCCGAACAGCCCCAAGGCCCCGAGCAATTCCAAGGCCATAACCGAGCGCCCCCACAGAACCCTCCCTGCCGACCACAATAAAGCCTGGGTGACCGAAGCCACTCCATGGCGGGGAGCTGAGGAGGGTGCGGAAACGCCCGGGAAACCAAAGCCCCACCCAGGGCCCTGTGCCCCTCAGCAATTATGAAGAAAAAGTTGAGGGGCAAGAGAAAAATGTGACACTTTGGCTTCCAATCTTGGTAGATTGGGAGGTCAATCCACGGAAAAGACGCCGTCACTTGAGATCTAGAAAATATATAAGTTAAAGGAACAGTCAGAGTAAGCTATGGGTATGGCAGAGATCACTCAGTTCTCACTCTGAGAGACCAGCCCATCACCACTCCATATGTTATAATTAGATGTCATTACGTTTGGCTCACTCTGTGCTGTATTGATATCTGTCAGATGTTGAATAGGGTGTGTAAGTGTAGGAACATGTTTGTATATGTCACACTAATCAAATAAATCAACGTTTAGATATTGCCGATACCAATTATTATCAAAATATACTTAGTGCCGAGACATAACTAATTTTTCCGATTGTACTCCACTTTAAAATCTCAACCTGGAGACTTTGTTCTTGTATGTATGTATAAACTCAGGCACATACCCCATAGTTATAGCCTATTCGCTGTAAGTAGGCGAGAAATCATGACCTCTAACCTCTGTAACTAAAAAAACGACTAGAGTAATCGAGCTAATATTACTACCATTTGGGAAGAGTCAGTCAAGGAATAGGTGTGGAAATTTACAGCCAATTTGCTTTAGCTTTTTTTGAGTTACAGAGGAAAGAGTCCATGATTTCTCGCCTACTTTCAGCGAATAAACTATAGGAGTGGCCGACTCTCTTTTCCTGTACAGTACAGTACAGTACTACTTTTCTTACATCAGGGACGGGCGGCTAGGAATCCTCCTTCCCTTGTCAAATTCACCTACTAAACTTGACAGAGAATGGGGCGAGGGAATGTGAAAGTGGTCCCAGACCATAAGAATTGGATTTTTAAATTTTGTTTCTGTTCGGGCTCTGTCTAGAGTCGGCCACCCCAAGCAACGGCGCATTGTGGTTTTTTTTGTTTTGGGGGGGGTCTCAACCTCGGGGTAGTAGGGTGTTCAGTAGCCTGTAACTCTTACGAGGTCCCAAGATTATCGATTGAAGCTTTGAGATGTTGGGTGCTTTATATGTTGCTCTAGATGGTCACAGTGGAGCTTCAAGGTGTTGGTTGCTTCCTTTCTGCCAAACTAGAGAGAAGGAGATATTTTTCAACAGCCTACTGGGCTGCAGCCCTCATAAGGCCTTTTTTTTTTTTTTTTTTTTTTTTTTTTTTTATTAGTTTAACCAGACCACTGAGCTCCATAAAAGAACTCTCATAGGGCTGGCCCGAAGGATTCAATCAAGCTATATAACTAAATGAGTCAAGATAGAGAGGGAAGGGCAGTAGGGGAACAAATCTAAGAAGGTGAAGACACGCAGACATTTCTCGCCAATTCAGCCGGACCACATGAGCTCCACATCAGAGTTCTTATAGGGCAGGGCCGAAGGATGAGGCAAGAACTGCTACACCGCAACACCAACCAAGAAGTGATCAGGGCAAAGAATGAGAGATCAGGTCGAAGGTAGAAAATCACACCAAGAAGCAAAAAATGCATTACCGAAGGGAATCAAGTCAGTTCGGCCACAACAGCCACTGAAGAGACAAATCAGGTCAGGAGCCTGCTACCTAGCCAGGCCAGGGAGACATGAGATATAGGCCGCCCGAGGACAACCGAATGGGACAGAATAAGAATAGAAGGGGAAAAACATAGAAAGAGAAATGGAAAACTACTCAAAATTAGTCAAGCTGACGACGAAAGTTTGAGGGGAGATAGGAAGGGAAATGACCACAACCATCCCCCATCAAGCCCCAGTCGCCGGCCCCGAAGCCCCCCAACCGCGTCAAGGAGAGTAGTAACAGGGGGGATACGGCTGGTTCTGCCACACTAGATGAAAACACCTTATTTAATACAAGTCACTTGATTTGGAGAGAGCAGCTATATGGTTGTTCACAGCATCTTCTAATATGGTTGG
The DNA here is from genome assembly GCA_032716605.1 of Paralithodes platypus. Taxonomy (NCBI): domain Eukaryota; kingdom Metazoa; phylum Arthropoda; class Malacostraca; order Decapoda; family Lithodidae; genus Paralithodes; species Paralithodes platypus. The sequence goes on from CM064481.1 coordinate 31,004,786, forward strand.
GCATCTTCTATGCTATGAATTGGTAACCATATATACATACTGAACATACAGACATACCTCCTAGCAGGAAGAATGCACCATGCCCCGGTAGGTCTTGAACTACTACTACCACTACTCAACACTACCACCACCGCTATACCGTTTCTTTTCAACTGGACATAAATTGAAAAGCTTCCATCAAGATTTCTCAGTTATATTAAAGATTTTGTAGTGAAATATAGTGCTAATTATATAAACTTGGTCTTAATATGATGCAGAGACTATTAGTTTCAGATTTTTCCATTAAGAATCAAGAAAATAGCCGTTATTGGATTCAATTTATCGTCAGATGAAGAGAAACAGAGTATAGGTCTCCCTCGATTGGGTTACGTTCCTGAAAACCCGATCTTAAATAGAAAAAAATATATAGCGAACCCTAAAATTAATGGGGTAAATGGGGATCCATACTCGGACCAGCCAAAACACAAACCCAAACGCCTAAAAACCTATAATAATATCGCAAATTGGGGCATCGGATAGTGAGGGAGGCCTATATAGTACCGTACAGCGAAGGGTGACACGCTTATCGCCCCACAATCAGCTCTGTCTCGAGTCAGCCACCCACAGCTATGGGGTATTGTGCCGGAGTATATAAAAGTCTCTCTCATTATCCGATGCCCCGATTAACAATATTTTATAGGATCTTAGGTGTTTGGGTTTTGGCTGGTCCGAGAACGCATCACCATTTACCCCATTAATTATAGAGTTTGCTATACGATTTTTCTATGAAGATGGGGTTTTCAGGAACATAACCCAATCGTAAATCAAGGGAGACCTGTACACTCGGTCAAAAAGTCTCCGCACCCCTACGCTGATCATCTGGTGTGTACAGCTCGGTAGGGTTGGCATCTCTACCTGCAACTATATCAATCTATTCAACTACCTACCTATATTACCAAAGACCTATTACCTACGATCTATACTACCGAGTTGTACACACCAGATGATCAGCGTAGGGGTGCAGATACTTTTTTGGCCGAGTGTACATACATACATACATACTGTACATACCTCCTCGCAGGAAGAATGCATCATGCCCCGGTAGGTCTTGAACTCAATGTTGCCGGCGAACTTCTTGATGAGCTGACTGGTGATCTGACCAAACTTGTATGGCACGATAGGGTCACAGTCACCATGGCACTGGAGGATGGGCGACCCTGTGTTGCTGATGGCTGCCTGGAAAATAGAAAGGTGCAAACTAAATATATATAGGAATATAGAAAGGTAATAGTTAAGGGGACGTTATTTTATCTCTTTACAGTCAGGTCTCGATATACGCGCGTTTCGTATACACGGATTCGTTTGGACACGGTA